>CM051008.1:16197748-16205248 GCA_027704905.1 Muraenolepis orangiensis
TCTGCAGGGAGTTTACCTCGGAGGAGTTCTCCTCGCCGAGCACCTTGTGGTTCTCGTGCTTGGGGGTGAGGGAGTTGTGGATGTTGAGGGAGTCATCCTCCTTAGGCGAGGCCTTCACCGGGTCCTCCAGCTTGTTCTGGGACCCGGGGTCATCCTGATGGGTGGTGGGTGGTGAAGGAGGAGGATGAGGAAGAGGAGGTGGAGGAGAAGATATAGTTAGCATTGGAGCACGCAAGAACATCTGTAATGTGCATATGTTGAGATCTACTTGGAGGAAGTAGACCTCAGCATGTGGGCTGTCTGGCTCTGAACCAGACAGCCAGCTCTCACAGTGCTCTCAACAGTCTCACAGTGGATCCTTGCTGCCCATTTAATAAACAAAAGAGAGAAAACCTCTGTCTCAATAACGGTGATGCAGAATGAGACCAAAAGGAATTGAATCTGTCATTGTTTGCTTGAATTTGTTGTTGGGGGGGATATTAATGTTAAGGATAACACTAGGCTGCAAGTTGAATATGTAATCAACGTTAACCCAGTGTTTACAGTGGCAGCAGCACACAAAACCAAGTCCAATGGAAGCCTTTTACAGTACCAGCGTGTGTTTCTGTTACCGTTGGAAACACTGGTAACAGTCCTGATGCTTTGGCTGCCACAGCATGTTGGGTTGAGAGGAGATGAGGGCAGCACGAGCCAGACCCCCTAAGCCCCGCCCCAACCCCCGCCCCTAAGCCCCGCCCCAACTAACCGCCAGCACTCACCACCCCCTATCCACCCTCCAATACCACTCATCACCCATAACCCCATCCAGCATCATGGCCAACCCGACCATGGGGAGCACATGCACGTCCACATGCAAGCTCCTCCCCCCCCCCACACTCATCCCTATATCTCCATGGATCACCCATTAGTCATTTCTTTATTATTTATATTTTTCGTTTGAAACCCACTCAAAAAGTAAAAAAACACAAAACCAAAAGAATAAGCTGAATAAGCTGATGTGGCTTCTTCAGTGTGGAACCACCTTCGCACATTCCCACACTGGCGCTGGGAGCACAATGCATTTGTAGGCGACCACTGATTTCCTTTAATTGATCTGAACTTAATTAAGGGGGGGGGGGGGGGGCCTGGAGCGCCGAGCATCACACTTTAAACCTCCCTAGTCTGGTCATTAAAACTGCATGGCAGCGCCGATCGATACTGCTGCCCCGCGGCATTCTGGGAAGTCTGGCTGTGTGTCTGATGTGCTTACAGACAGACTGGCGTGCACTCACACTTCACACAACCACGTGCGCACGCACACACACACACACACACGGGCGCACGCGCACGCACGCCTTCACACGAACCCGGACACAGACACACATGTGACAGACAGAAATAATAAACACACACTATGCACAGTTATGCACACAACCCAAAAACACAGACCGACACTTATACACAAATACACAAAAAATTATACAAATATACAAAACACACACTGACAAACATTAACACCCACCCACATACAGGTTGACACTGAGAGGCTAGTAACTACTTAGAAACATGGTTATTTGCACACACACACACACACACACACACACACACACACACACACAGGTCTACAGGCTAACTATATATACACACAATTATTTACAAACACAAGCACACACACGCACAAACACACACACACACACATACACACGCACACACACACACACACACACACTCACACGCACGAACATACACACACGCACACGCACCACACACAAACACACACGCATACACACACACGCACACACACGCACACACACACACACACACACACACACACACACACACAAACATCCTAAAGGGCGGGGCCAGTCACCAACACAGTGCCTGCGTGAGGAGGGGCAGGGCTTGAGGGTTGGGGGGTTGGGGGGTTGTGAGAGAGGCTAGTTACCCAGGTGTCTGGAGCCCTAGATAGTAACTTCTGGCAGGACGTGGGGGTACGTCACTTCCATGGTGACGGGGTAGGGCGCTTCTGTCCTCCCGTCAGCGTGAAACTGAAAAGCGGTTGGTTGTTTGTATTGTTTCGGTTGTGTGTGTGTGGGGGGGGGAGAAGGGGGGGGGGGGGGCTTCACAGGCTGTTCATGGGGGGAGATTGGGTGCATATAGGAGGGTGAGAACCAGGGGAGGGCGGGCGTCGGAGCAAGAGTCGTTTTTGGGGGGGAAGTGGTGGTGGTGGTGGTGGTGGTGGTGGTGGTGGTGGTGGTGGTGGTGGTGGAGGGGGCAGGGGGGGGAGTGGGTGGGAGGTTTGAGAACAGAGATATAAATATGTATATATATATATATATATATACAGGCTGGTGAGGATGCTGACGATGATGAGGATGATGGTGATGGTGATGAAGGCACGTGGACAGTGACTAACTTCCCTCTTGGTGGGGTTTTGTTTTATGTCGTTGCATCGTTGTTATCGAACGATAGTTCGTTTATTTGTATTGTTGCCCTGGTTAAGGGAATGAGACTGTGTTGTGTGTGATAAGGGTTTAGATGAAGTATTATCTGTTTAGAAAATGTTACTTTTTTTTACTATTACTATTTTATTACTATTTTATTACTTTTTATTACTTTTTATTAGATGTTATTATCATTATTATTATTATAATATGTTGTTGTTATATATTATTATCATAATTATTATTATTATCATTATTATTATCATTATTATAAATATTATTATCATTATTATAAATATTATTATCATTATTATTATTATTATTATTATTATTATTATTATTATCATTATTATTATTTATATTTTATTTTTCTCCTGTTAAAACTCCTACTGGTGGTATTGCCTGCATCTTTACACACACACACACACACACACACACCACTTTTAGGAGTTATTTGGCAGCTAAACTGCTTACACTGTACTTTTCATGTTTAAGAATAATTTTTGAAGATTGCGTTTGTCTCTGATTTGATATATATGTGATTTCTGTGTTTAATTAGCGAAATGACTTCATTGGGGACATTGAATAGATCAAAACCAGGTTGAGATATTTATAGCCTTCCTAGCTATGATTTAGCTCGGGTGGTGAACGTTTGTGAAACTTTGCGGAACGACAAGCTTCGTTCCGTTGGTTCACACACTTTGAAATCTGGGCATTCCATCGCAGTATCTTAGGTTTCTATGACCTGGGAACCCGGGCTAACGCTAACAGCTAACTCAGGCTAACATGGGCTAACAGCCCTGCCTCTGTACATCAGTGGAAGCTTGCTTATACCCCCATCACACCAAACTAGCTCTCAATACATTCGTGAAAATGTTGTCGAACGGGCTCCAACTGTGTATGAACGTAGCGGACGTAGTAGCAACTATTTACAGTCTTTTTACAAACATGGAGGACGAGGAGGGTGCTCTAGAACTTTGAGCCTGCTCAAAATGTTATCCTGTCCATCCCGTTCTGCAATTAGACAATGTATTGACAACGTACTTAAAACGAGATAGACGGACTACGAACGGAATTGCCGTTCTTCGAACCTACTAGGGACGTGTTACGACGTGGTGCAGTCGGACATACATTTTATGAAACAATGTTGTTTAAATCGTGTTTTCTAGAATAAACATGGCATTGTATCTATGAAGTAAATTGTCCAAGAAACTGGTCATTGGCCCAATAAAGATTATTACACATGTAAATGTGTCACGAAAATGGGCAAGGTTATTTAAAAATGGGCATTTTGCAATGTAGTCTAGAGAGGCACGCATTCTGTTTTGTTGACATGATATAAGAGTTGATTTAGCTCGCCCTGTCTTTCTGAATCGACTTCTCTTCGGAGGCATGATGATCGGAGATTCTCTCGGAGCCATGAACTTGAATGAGGACTCGGTATTCACAGCAGTCGGGCCAGGACGCGAGTACACCCTCACTAGGGATGAGACGAGGACGTAGTGTGAACGAGTTGGTCGGGTTAAGAATTAGTTAGAACTGGCTTGGACGTATTGTGAACGAGGTAGAATGATGTAGAACGAGGTTGAACTGGATACAAACGGACTGCCGACTGGCGGAGTAAGAGAACGAGATAAGAACGAGATAGTAGAACGGGATATAACTGCTTTGGTGTGATGGGGACATTATGGAGTTTGGCTAAAGGCTGAAGGGACTTCATAGTGTGGTGGAGGAGCAGGGGCCTGATTGGCCCGTTGAGGTCGGGGAGAGACAGTGACGGACAGGGCCACGGTACAATGAGAGAGCCCTCTGGAAGATGAAAGGGGGCTGGGCCATCTTTGGGAAAGGGGCGGAGCTCTTACCTGGCAGTCGGACTCCTCTTTGGTCTTACACTCCCAGGTGTATCTGCTCATGGTTTTCTGAGGGGGTGGGGAGGGGAGGTGGCAGGGGTACAGGGTTACTCTCCTTATTACCATACAATACCACCTCACACAGAGAGAGGGACAGAGACAGAAAGAGAGAGAGAGAGAGAGAGAGAGAGAGAGAGAGAGAGAGAGAGAGAGAGAGAGAGAGAGAGAGAGAGAGAGAGAGAGAGGAGAGAGAGAGAGAGAGAGAGGATGAGAAATCGATGAGCCAAAGAAACTGAGACAGAGATTAAAAGACAGAGATATCAGAGGGGAGATACGACATAGAGAGGCCCTTAGAGAGAGGGGGAGAGAGAGAGAGAGAGAGAGAGAGAGAGAGAGAGAGAGAGAGAGAGAGAGAGAGAGAGAGAGAGAGAGAGAGAGAGAGAGAGAGAGAGAGAGAGAGAGAGAGAGAGAGAGAGAGAGAGAGGGAGAGAGAGAGACAGAGTGGTATAGGGGTGACTAGACTCTCTGTCAGTGGTTATTTGATATTCCCTGTTCTCTGTGGTCTCCTCACAAAGCAGAGAGAGAGACCATCCTGGCCACACATGGACTGAAGTCTGCAGTCATCCCACTGCCCCCAGCACCACATTACACCCTGGTGAGGACAGCTTCGACCATATTGACACAGACATGGAGACGAGACCGGGCCTGTTGGTTAGCGAGGCACGGGGTGTACTGAGTTATACACGGGTACGGCTTATTTGCTATATTGGTATATTTGAAGATGTACTTTAGGACTTGTTTGGGGAAAATTGGTGAAGGTTTGTCTAGGTATTTTTTGCTATTTTTGGTTGCACTATTTGTTAGTAGGCAGACACAGGCTAAGAGTTGGGAGTCGTTAGCGTATGATTTAGTTGTTTGTTGGAGTGAGCGATGCTTGTGATGTGGAGGTGTTTCACAGAAGGAGATTGAGCCCTTTTGGATGTATAGGCTGTTAGAAAGGAAAGGGAATGTAGTCTTACAATTTTTTGCAAGGTTGTTTGTTATACGGCGCATGTATACTATAGTCCCACAAAGTGGAAGCCCGTAATTGCCTCGGTAGCAAAGCTAAAAGGGTATAAAAAAAGAAAGTTAGAAAGAAATCTAGAGGGTGTTAGAGGGTGGTCCCACATCATGAAACAGCAAAACAAAGAGACAACTTAAACCTCAGCTGTAGGCCTTTAACTAACCATGCTGCTACCACGTTAGCATCGACGCTGCTATAAACTAGCCATGCTTTGATTAGTAAGATACCCAAGTTCTCTGTTGCCAGGCAACAGATCATCCTTGCATCTCAGAAGTTTATCCTGATCAGAACACTTTCCCCAAATCCCATCGTTAGCTTACCTTATACGGTAAACCTTCTAGAACAACTCACTTAAAGATGTCTAGTTCTGCATTTAATTTCTCCGTCCAGCTCGCATTTTGAATGCATTTTAATTGAGTTGTCATGGTTTCCCCGAATATTCTATAAGGATACCCAACACAACCATCAACATGGGCACTAGGAGTTGAATGAGGTATACAGGGGCCCAATCGTCATGGTAACTCTGGGCCCCATCTTCATGACAATGTTCAGGATAGACGTAACAGACGTTGGATCGTACACACTGCAGTAGATTCAATATACACACTGCAGTATATTGCACATACACACTGCAGTATACTCTACATCCACACTGCAGTAGATTCTACATCCACACTGCAGTAGATTCTACATCCACACTGCAGTAGATTCTACATCCACACTGCAGTAGATTCTACATACACAATGAAGTACATTATACATACACACTGTAGTGTATTCTACATACACACTGCAGTGTATTCTACATACACACTGCAGTATTTTGCACATACACACTGCAGTATATTCTACATACACACTGCAGTGTATTCTACATACACACTGCAGAAGATTATACATACACACTGCAGTATATTGTACATACACACTGCAATGTACACACTGCAGTGTATTGTACATACACACTGCAGTGTATTCTACATACACACTGCAGTAGATTCGACATACACACTGCAATATACACACTGCAGTGTATTCTACATACACACTGCAGTAGATTCTACATACATACTGCAATATACACACTGCAGTAGATTCTACATACACACTGCAGTATGTTCTACATCCACGTGGCAGAGTGACAGTGGCACCCACATCAAGAGACGGCGCATGCTGGCGATAGGGAGCGCATGCCATGACATACCGATGCACGGAGTGGTTAGAAGAGGGGAGGCAGGTTAGGGAGGGTTCCAGGGGGAGGGTGGGTACGATGGGAGCCAGGTGGCGAGGGAGGGGGTGGGGGGGGGTGGGTGGGGGCTGTGGTCTCTCTCAGCTGGAGAGCCAGTCTGGGATGTTGAGATAACGATAATCTTAACATAACTCGTTGTGTTTCAGACGTCATTCTCGGCTGGTTATTCGGTGCCTGTTGAGGGGACCTGAGTCGAGCTAAATGCTAAGTTAGAACATCTATTTTTTATTTGATTATTCCAGCATCTTCTCATGGTGTGCGTGTGCTTTCGCTTTGACAGAAGCACACCTATGAGGCAAGCGTCAAACAACGAGAAAATGTCCACGGGCCGCCACCGCTGCTGCCATGGAAACAGGACGGCACCGTCTCCGTGGCGATGTGCCACAGCATCCCCATGTGGCATGGATGTAGGCTGACAGGCGTGTGAGTGATAGGCTATATGTTATCTTACACACACTGTAAGCCTGTGTGTGTGTGTGTGTGTGTGTGTGTGTGTGTGTGTGTGTGTGTGTGTGTGTGTGTGTGTGTGTGTGTGTGTGTGTGTGTGTGTGTGGTGTGTGTGTGTGTGTGTGTGTGTGCGCCCGTGCCCTGGAGTGACCACCTATACTAGGCATGTGAACACACACATTCATGTGCAGCGTTTGGTATATTTACTGTGTCTTCACAAAAGTGCATCTATCTGTATAATAATAATAATAATAATAATAATAATGAAAACAATAATAATTATTAATAATAGTAATAATAGTAATATATAATAATATTAGTATTAATATTATCAAACATATTAATATAAATATTTATAATATTAATGATTAATATCATTATTATTATTATTATTACTATTATTATTGTTGCAATTATTATTAATTATCGTTAATATCGTTCCTTATTCCCTGACTGGGCCCGGCCATG
>CM051008.1:16215248-16220248 GCA_027704905.1 Muraenolepis orangiensis
GGCCTGGCCTGGCCTGGCCTGGTCTGGCCTGGCCTGGTCTGGCCTGGTCTGGCCTGGTCTGGCCTGGCCTGGCCTGGTCTGGCCTGGTCTTGCTTGGCATGGCATGCTTTACGGCGTTTGTCTGTATAGGAGGAATAGATACGATAGACGAATGCGGCAATAAAGACAGAAAAGACAGACAGAAACAAAAGGCAGGACAAAAAGAGATTGAAAAGGAGGGACAGAAATAGATAGAATAGAACATGTTGACACAATGGACACAAAAGATAAACAGAGAAGAAAAGGGACAGAAAGAAGCAGAGAGAGAGAGAGAGAAAGAGAGGTGACACGGAGAAGGAGGCCCGGATCCAGGGTGAGAGTGAATAGAGAAAGAAAGACAGAAAGAGTGAGAGGCAAAGAGACAAAGAGAGAGAGAGAGAGAGAGAGAGAGAGAGAGAGAGAGAGAGAGAGAGAGAGAGAGAGAGAGAGAGAGAGAGAGAGAGAGGGGGGGGGGGGGGGAGAGAGTCCTTGCACTTGGCATGCTGCGGTGAACAGTGGGACAGATGGGTCTGGACCCCCTGATAGGCAGCACCCTGCTGGGCTCGATAAAAAATAATGGAGGAAGGTAGGGGGGGGGGGGGGGGGAGGTGTAGAAGCAGGAGGGGTGGGGCTTATTTAGAGACACCCCCCCACACACACACACACACACACACACACACACACACCTTCTGTCTTCCTCTCTTTCTGATACAACCTGCTGGTAGGTGGGCTCTGCCATTTGCCAATGTCAAATGGCAGGTAGGTTTAACCAAAAAAACACATTTAAAATGTGTTGTATTCATGACCAAGTGATGGTGACACACCTTAATTGGACTTGTATTTGTCTTTTAAGGCTTCCGGCTGGAATACAGTCTGGTTACAATCACAGCTAGTTTAGTTTAAGTGGGACTACAAAACTACAAATCCCAGTATGCATTTCTCACCTACGCAAGACCACAGTGGTCACCCGTGCAGAAGCTCACTGACTTAATCCAGGTTCCATGCCCGTGCCTTGCCCAAGAGCACTGGGAGGAGTAGTGCATGCATTAATGTATCTTGGTGTGTCTCTCGTTGTTGGAGGAAAAGCATGGTCAAGCCCTAACCCTAACCTTAACCCTAACCCTAACCTTAACCTTAACCTTAACCCTAACCCTAACCCTAACCTTAACCCTATAACCCTATAACCCTAACCTTAACCCTAGTCCTGGACCCTAACCTTAACCCTAACCCTAACCCTAACCCTAACCATAACCCTATAACCCTAACCTTAACCCTAGTCCTGAACCCTAACTCACTGTTGCAAAGTAGTGGTTATTAAAAAGACAATCACACATAAGTGACACATTTCAAGTGGACAAGAGAGGCATCTTTAAAAAGAAAGACAACGCTAAATCAAAAGTTAGATTAAAAAATAAACGAATCACGGAAAAGGAAAAAGGAAAGCAACCCTTGGATCAAACTTCGAAACACAATAAAAATCTAGTTCCTAGTTCTTCATCCCACCACGTTGCTTCCTCCCCATTAAAACCCCATCAAATATCAGATTACGCTAGATTAGAAACACCGGCTTCGCAGCCTTCTCCGCGGACCTCCGAGTAACCTCAGTTAGAGACCATGAGAGCTGAGCCCTGCAGAGGCTCTGCCTGCACAAAGAGAGGATAGACTCGATGTAAAGAGGATTAGAAAGATAAAACCATATATGAAACCACATCATCTGGGATCACCCGGTCAGCCGCATGGCGGCTTCCCCTTGGCCCCCCCCCACCATCCATTGAGATCATGTGTTGTTTCCTCCTGTGTGTGTTGCCCATGTGTCCCGGTGCCAAGTGGAAAATACTAAACAACCACAGATGATGGTGGCCAGGGAAAACAATATGATTTGTAGCGGAGGTTTTAAATATTCCTTCCGATGATTGGAGATTTTCCCCAACAGGGAAGCCAAGCCCAGTTGATTTGCAAGCAAGAGCTTTATACCGAGAGGATGTGTGAGTGGAAATGACGAACGTCAGAACATAAAGTAATGTCGTCTTCATTAATCTTTCTCAGAAATTTCAACCTTTTTTTAAACCTGTTGGTCAGAACAGTGGTCGCCTGTGCAGAAGCTCAGCGACTGATTCCAGGTTCCATGCCCGTGCCTTGCCCAAGAGCACGGGGAGGATAAGTGCATGCATTAATGTATCTTGGTGTGTCTCTCGTTGTGGGGGAAAATACCTAGTCAACCCCTGACCCTAACCTTAACCCTAGTCCTGAACCCTAACCTTAACCCTAGTCCTGAACCCTAACCTTAACCCTAGTCTTGAACCCTAACCTTAACCCTAGTCCTGAACCCTAACCTTAACCCTAGTCCTGAACCCTAACCTTAACCCTAGTCCTGAACCCTAACCCTAGTCTTGAACCCTAACCCAGTGCAGCAAAGTAGCAGTTATGTGAAAGACAATTTCTGATATACCCATCATATAATTGTTCATTAATCTTCCTTTGTTCAAAGGGGGTAGGGCGGCAGGATAGCTCCGTCTGTTGGGACTTGGCTTGGGAACCGGAAGATCGCCGGCTCAAGTCCCCCAAACACCTGGGCACTGCCGAGGTGCCCTTGAGCAAGGCACCAGACCCCTACACTGCTGCTCCCCGGGCAGCTGTATATACAACAGCAATATCCTAATATTAGGATGGGTTAAATGCAGAGCAACACATTTCACTGTGTGTGTTTACATGTATGTGACCAATAAAGAGGATTAAATCCTGCAGATTAAGATTTAGATGTAGATTTAGATTTAGGGTAGCGGGTGTTAAGGGTGGTCGTCTCCCATCCCATCGTAGCCAATGGGTTCTGGGTTTGACCCCCCAATGTTGGAAATCCAATCCAACATTCGAATCATCTGTAATATTCACACACAAGAGCGTCCGTCAAACACACGGTGAAGCATGGACGCTGTTCGTTCTACTCAGACTCAGCCTTAGTCCCGGGTGTCTATACCGACGGCTCCAGCATGCCTGCTGCTAGGGCCTCCAGATGCTGGCTCATCCATCCCATCCTAAATGAAACCCCGTGTCCCCTGGAGAGCGTTCAACACTCCATCGGCGGCTCCAGACAAGCACATGTGTCCTGTGTTCCCCCCCCCCCCCCCACACACACACACACACACACACACACACACCAACACACACACACACACACACACACACACACACACACACACACACACACACATGAAGACCCAGAGCTACCGTAACACGCCTAGTGTACGGTCATATGTCGACTGATAGTTCAGAGGGGAATTGGTTTGTATACAGAAGATGTGTGTGTGTGTGTGTGTGTGTGTGAGTGGGAGTGTGTCAGACCCACTCACTCTTAATGTAGAAATATGCACATCTGGTTCGCTGTCTACCCATGTGTGAGCAATTAAAACACATTGCCTGCCATGAATAAATTAGTGTTTGCTGTGTGTGTGCATGAGTGTGCATGTGTGTGTGTGTGTGCATGAGTGTGCATGTGTGTGTGTGTGTGTGTGCATGTGTGTGTGTGCATGTGTGTGCATGTGTGTGTGTGTGCGTGTGTGTGTGTGTGCGTGTGTGTGTGTGTGAGTGTGTGTGTAGCTAGTTGTTCATCCCCTGCATTTGACCTTTGATCTGACAGTATGACCCCATACCTTTTAACTATGAAGTCCTTCCACACCCATAACCTTAAGTCTGTGTGTGTGAGTGTGTATGTGTGTGTGTGTGTGTGTGTGTGTGTTATAAGTGGTTATGGATACATATTGCCGCTGGCCCTTCATAACTCTATTTAATTGTATCAAGCTGCAGAACACACACACACACACACACACACGCAAAGAGAATACACACACAATCATGTGGAAACTTGCTAATAGACATACATATGCATACACACACACACACACACAGGCCAATAAACAGCCTTGGTCTCTACCCTACTGTTTCCATGCTGGCAGGGCCGGTAAAGTTGTGACTCATTCTGTTACTTAGGTTCAGATTTGTAGACTCGCTATGTCCCTCGCCCACAATCTCTCTCTCTCTATATATCTCTCTCTCTGTCTCTCTCTCTCTTTCTTTCTTTCTTTCTCTCTCTCTCCCTCCCTCTTTTGCTCTGTCTCTCTCTCCCTCGCCCCTCCCTCTCTCACTCTCACTCTCACTCTCACTCTCTCTCTCTCTCTCCCTCGCCCCTCCCTCTCTCTCTCTCTCTCTCTCTCTCTCTCTCTCTCTCTCTCTCTCTCTCTCTCTCTCTCTCTCTCTCTCTCTCTCTCTCTCTCTCTCTCTCTCTCTCTCTCTCTCTCATCTGTACTTTTATTTGACAGTTATTGCACCATTGTTCAGTTTCTCTCAAACTCCAACGCAACCGCAAGTGAAACATCTTGTATTTCTCACAGTAATGAATGTCTAACTCTAACATCCTGGCTATCTCCAGAGTGAGTGTTTCCTTTAGTTTGTTGTGCTCTTGTTAGTGTTGTTGACAGATAGACAGAGACTATCCAGTATACAGACCAACTGACAGACAGACCAACAGGCGGACTGACACGCAGGACAGGCAGTCGAGGACACACACAGCCACGCATCAACACAGGCCAGATGTTGAAGCACATGTTTAGTGGTCTAATCGAGTCTACGTTAGTAAGTTCAGTCGATTCGGATGGTGAAGTTTATACTTTGTTATTTTGTTAGGGCAGAAGATCTGAGCTGAACTCAACTCACATAAATCATTTATAAAAAACCTCTTCAGTGTTTTTGTGTGTTCCCACAAGCATCGGTGTGATTTGATCCATATTTCCATAAGCGCTTAAACCTTCTTCATGTCTGACCATCGCTGTCTGACCATCACTTATATGTCTTCTTTTGTTTATGCCTACCGGACTCCATGTTGAGGTACAACCTTCAACCCATAATACACTTTTATATTTTGACCAAACCAGAGTATAATTGGCAGCGGAGGCCCAGAGGAGTGTGTGTGTGTGTGTGTGTGTGTGTGT
>CM051008.1:16225248-16230248 GCA_027704905.1 Muraenolepis orangiensis
GTGCGGTTGGAGGCTGGTTGAAGCAGCCTCACCGATAGCCTGAGTTGGACTGATTGGCTGGTGAGGCTGCACACCTGTGGTTCATTGTTAATCAAGGCCCACAGGTTAAAACAGCCTCCAACACACACACTGGAAAGGTGAGTTCTAGCATGTTCCATCTGCTTTGTTCACAATGATTCAAACTCTTGCAATAAACCGGCCTTGTCTTCTGGAGGAGCACTCAAGTAGCCATTTTAATGGGTATTGGCAGGGTTGTCTGCTACAGGTATATTACAAATAATATTGTTTGGTTTGAATTCATGCACAGAAGAAACGTGAGATCTTCCGTAGTACTGTGGACAGGACACATTATATAACCCCCCAACACGGGGGTTAGGTTGACGTATATCATCCCGTCTCAGCTCCTGTCCATCTGCACCACAGTCTGGCTGACAGAATGTAGGCTGTGGGGATAAGCCTGCCATTGGCTGACGATTTCGGTTGGAATTCAATTCACACAGATAGAGTTCCTCCACCGCTTTCAAAGTCCCCGTCGCTGCACGAGACAACCTCCGAGCGAGCAACCGACACGCTGAAAATGTATTACAACGTTTTTACGATCGTGCAACAAGCCAGTATTTAGTATTTAGTATTTATGTGTGGTTGTCCTTTGCAGGGATTTGTCACATTAAATGCCAGGGTTTGCCTCCCCGCGTGCAAATGTTACACTACAACAAATCCCCCCCCCTCCCCCTGATACTATTTTGCAAAGGCACGGTGGCTGCATCCTGGTCTCAGCGCCGCCCCGAGGCGATGGGGATTGGTTTAAAGAAACTCAAACAAGACAGGGTGTTGTTTTCCCCCCATCTTAGATAATAGCTTCAGCCAGACCTAGGTTCTCCGGCACCGGCACGGCGCTAAAAAACAAGTGCGGAGATCCCGTCTGGCTGTGCGAGACATCGCACTGTGAGACAACACCAGTGAGAACCTCCCAGTAAGTAGCTCCAGGGTTCAGGTAGATTAGATTAGATTAGATTAGATTAGATTAGATTTAAATGTATTGTCAGTGTACAGCACAGCAAGTACAGTACATCGAAAGGAATTTGGCATCTAACCAGAGTGCAAATGTTGCAGTAAAGTGCATGGTAATATATAATGTACAGTTGTTGAACAATATGTCAAATATGTAAAAACTGTCTACTAAAAAACACTTCTTCTACTTCTAAAAACAGGTATAAAATTAAGTATATAACAGGTAGTGAGCAGGGGTATGCAGTTGTATCAAAATATAAACACATATAAATGTATATACATATATAGGTATGTAAACAATAAATATGTAAACTATAAATATGTAAACTTTAGGTAGAGAGTTTTGATACAGTGCAAGGCCCGCTGAAGACATTGACGGTATAGCGCTCCCTCTCAGCGGGGATCCTGCAGTCTGCTCTCCCCTGACCCCCCGTGGCCTCTGATCCACGCCCAGCTAATTAAAGCGAGCCGTCATCGAGGGTATCCAAGTTCCTCCTCATCCCATCCCATCCCATCCCAGGACGGGCCCCTGGCAGCCCCGGGCCCCTGGCGGCCCCGGGCCCCTGGCGGCCCCCGGGCCCAAAGCCTCTCTCTCTCTCTGAGCCCGGCATTCTTCTTCCAGGAGGATTAAAGAAGGGGGAATGATTTACTTAATGTGCTTGGTTGGTAATGAGCCCCAGAGACGGGATTAGGGGGGGCTTTGAGAAGAAGGAGGTGCTCAGCGGGAGGTGAGGGAGGAGGAGTGAGAAGGAGTGATCCGAGGGAGTGATCTTCACAAGACAATGCGCAACGCATGGTGAACACACTAGGCCGGTTACGTACATACGCCGAAGACTGTCGGCTTTGACGGCTAAACACCGACAACACCTTCTCCTAAACACACACACTCACACACCCTTACACACCCTTACACACACACTACACACACACACACACACACACACACACACAACCTTACACACACACACACACACACAACCTTACACACTAATATCTGAGACAAATTTAGCCCGACAATAACGAATCCCAAATAGTAACTTCATTGTCCAACATCGGCCCGTAGGGTGTCGGTACGAATTCTTTGATGCCTAGACCGTCCCCGAACGCAGGGGGCGGGGGGGTTACATTCCCTCATGTCTGCTGTGGGACAAAAGCCTCTATCTAGTAGCAACAGATGGGAGGCTCACTGGCTAGTGGGATCTCAATGACAAACGATAGTCGATATTAGGTCCGATTGGTTTAAACTTCCTTCGATGGTTTAAGTTTAGTAACAACGGTGTGGCTTCACTTAGGGTCTCCACAATGGACAGAGTCGCTGATGTAACGTCTGGCGTTCGGGGACAAATGGAACCAAACACAAAACACATTCCCTCGCATAACAAACCTGTACTGTCTGTCAAGGACCAGGGATATAACCACCACCCAATTCAAAACAAAAACAATGTGTGTGTGTGTGTGTGTGTGTGTGTGTGTGTGTGTGTGTGTGTGTGTGTGTGTGTGTGTGTGTGTGTGTGTGTGTGTGTGTGTGTGTGTGTGTGTGTGTGTGTGTCAAATCAAACACACAGAGCATCAAATGCAATTAAACTCTGGCCTGGGCCAAGGGGAAATCTGCGTTTTCCAAGATTTGAAAAGATGTGTAAGTTGTAAACCGCAGTAATCAATATAAAGGTGGATCATAGATGACTGAGTAGATGCCTGCGTGGTGAGGCTCATGAAAATAGGTTTTGCGCCTTTAAAACTAGGAGAGAGAGAGAGAGAGAGAGAGAGAGAGAGAGAGAGAGAGCGAGAGAGAGAGAGAGAGAGAGCAGAGAGAGCGAGAGAGAGAGACAGTTACGTTGGCAGGCGGAAGACATGGACCAAGCAGAAGCTGTCAGTGGGTTTAAAGGGTGACAGAGCAGTAGCCAATATCAGGCTGGGATCAGGGTCAATAGAAGGCTAAGCCCTTCTGCAGTCCTACAATCCTGCTTCTGTTTAACGCATCATCTGAGGAGGCCAGGATATTTTGCCGAAGCCACATTGCTAAACATGATCTCTCTCTCTCTATCAAAATATCTCTGCCTCTCTCTCTCTCTCTCTCTCTCTCTCTCTCTCTCTCTCTCTCTCTCTCTCTCTCTCTCTCTCTCTCTCTCTCTCTCTCTCTCTCTCTCTCTCTCTCTCTCTCGCGCGCTCTCTCTCTCTCTCTCGATCTCTCTCACACCGAACACACTCCCTAATAGAATATACGATAAATGCCTTTGCTCTCACTTCTGCACTTGACCCCTGTCTTTATCTCCCTCTCTAAATCACACACACACACACACACACACACACACACACACACACACACACACACACACACACACACACACACACACACACACACACACACATACACACACATACACACACATACACACACACACACACGCGTGCATACCACTTCAGTCCGTCGCTCTCTAAGACCAGACCGGACTCTCTCCTACCTCCCCCCCCCCCCACTCACACACACACACACACACACACCCCTCAGCCTCTTCCTCCTCTATAACTCCTCATCATCACCCCCTACCCTCCTCCTACTCTGCCGAGAGCACGGCTCTGTTAAACGGCTGTCTGAGTGCAAGAAGGGAGATGGATGGAGACGTGACCAGGGAAGATGATGGAGAGAGAGAGAGAGAGAGAGAGAGGAGAGAGAGAGAGAGAGAGAGAGAGAGGAGAGAGAGAGAGAGGGGTGAGAGAGAGAGGAGAGAGAGAGAGAGAGAGAGAGAGAGAGAGAGAGTATACTGTACCGTTCACACATAAAGAGATGCAACAGTAGATCAAAGGGTTGATTGTAGATCAGTACAGCGCTTGGCGGTGAGTCTCTGGAGTGTCTTTCAATTACAACCTCCTCATCCAACCTCATCACGCTAACAGGGATTGACAGGGGCCCAAAGGCACTGTGGCAGAGCGGCTAACTTAGTCTCCTTGGGCCAGATGTGATTTTACATCTGGAGACGTGCCGCTAGCATTTTGGAATAGCAAACAAGTCTGATATTAGCCCTGATTGGTGCCTGGTGATTTCTTACAGAATCCATTCCTAACCCCAGATTTCTAGAAGTGCCAAGCAAAAGGGATGTGAGTCTGGTTCTCTCCCAAGCTAAAGGGATGTGAGTCTGGTTCTCTCCCGAGCTAAAGTGGTGTGAGTCTGTTTCTCTTCCAAGCTAAAGGGATGTGAGTCTGGTTCTCTTCTAAGCTAAAGGGATGTGAGTCTGGTTCTCTTCCAAGCTAAAGGGATGTGAGTCTGGTTCTCTCCCGAGCTAAAGGTGTGTGAGTCTGTTTCTCTTCCAAGCTAAAGTGGTGTGAGTCTGGTTCTCTCCCAAACTAAAGGGATGTGAGTCTGGTTCTCTCCCAAGCTAAAGGGATGTGAGTCTGGTTCTCTTCTAAGCTAAAGGGATGTGAGTCTGGTTCTCTCCCGAGCTAAAGTGGTGTGAGTCTGGTTCTCTTCCAAGCTAAAGGGGTGTGAGTCTGGTTCTGTTCCAAGCTAAAGGGATGTGAGTCTGGTTCTCTTCCAAGATAAAGGGATGTGAGTCTGGATCTCTTCCAAGCTAAAGGGATGTGAGTCTGGTTCTCTTCCAAGCTAAAGTGGTGTGAGTCTGGTTCTCTCCCAAGCTGAAGAGATATGAGTCTGGTTCTCTCCCAAGATAAAGGGATGAGCATGCCATGTACTAACATCAGGTAGAAGGCTATGCTAAAATCGGCTAGCAGGCTAAATGCTAACATCATGTAGCGGCCATAAGCTAGCATCAGGTGAATTAAAATGTTGTTGGAAACTAAAGATGGAACAAATAGCAAACATATAATGTTTAGGGGTCTTTGACTGAGCAGAGTGACAAAGCAGACGGACCACTAACTATTATGGGATGTTCGGGTTAGGTCAGGGCAATCAGGACCGGCTCAGGTCCAGGTTTTACGACCCACTCGGTTCACTGTCTCGATTCAGGCCAAACGAGACCTGAACCAAAACCAAC
>CM051008.1:16242748-16315248 GCA_027704905.1 Muraenolepis orangiensis
TGTGTGTGTGTGTGTGTGTGTAGGTGTGTGTGTGTGTGTGTGTGTGTGTGTGTGTGTGTGTGTGTGTGTGTGTGTGTGTGTGTGTGTGTGTGTGTGTGTGGTTGTGTGTGTGTGTGTGTGTGTGTGTGTGTGTGTGTGTGTGTGTGTGTGTGTGTGTGTGTGTGTGTGTGTGTGGAACCACTGTGGAACCTGTTGGCTTGGTGCAAAGGTATGTTGTTGATTCTTCCCTACGAACACAAGGTCTTTTAATGCATGAACACAAGCATGCACACACAACTAAAAAAGGTAAAAACACACACACACACACACACACACAAGCACACACACACACACACACACACACACACACACACACACACACACACACACACACACACACACACACACACACACACACACACACACACACACACACACACCATTATTCCATCATATCAAACTCAGTCACAATCTTAAAGCACCTCTCTGGAATTCACAGACATATGACGAACTTATAACTATTTATTATTATTATTATTATTATTATTTATTATTATTATTACTATAATATTAAGGACCTGAGCCTCTCATCAAGGGCTATAGTTCCTAAGAGTGGCTACAGTGCGCAGGGCCTGTGGTGAGACTGTCGTAGAGCTTAGGTTGTGAGCCCAGCCTATGCTGAATAAGCACATACTGTGCACATATGATCAAAAAAAAGAAATATGCACACATGAACTACCACCTATTTCATTTCAAGTATGCAACAATGCACACAAGTTGAAGAAATACACTCAACGCAAGCCTGGGCGGGGTACATGTACGCGGGAACCACACGGAAGATTTGGATTTGGTTCAAATTTGGGAGAAGTTCTCTGGAGTTTTGGACGCCAACCAACCGACCACACAGAGTCTTATCGAGGAGAAACAGATCATTTATGAAGTCATATCTCAGAACTCAGCAAAGAGACATGGCAACCGAGCGTATTAATAGCCCACATATATGGGCCAAACGTGTCTCAACGTGTGGAAGACACGGCTTCAGATATGATTGTTAACTGGTTATTGATGAGATGCTAATTTAAGCATTGTATAGTTATGTATGTGTGTATGTGTGTGTGTGTGTTGTTAATGTGTTTGTTTATGATAATGATGATGATGATGATGATGATGATGATGATGATGATGTGCGGAGCAGGGTTTTGACTATAGTGATGCATCCTTTGTTCTGAACAATGGAGCATCTCCATCGATACTGGGCCTCAAGCACCGCCCATGGTAAGATAGGAGAGGAAAGGAGAGACACACAGAGAATAGAACACACAACCAGACAGAAGACAAGAGAAGCACAATTACATTTTGGGACAGAGGGGAAATCATTTCGGCACTTTGAGCTCTTCCCCCAGCACCAGCAGAGTTAGAGAGAGGACATGGAGTTCAGTAGGACGGTGAAGAGAGGAGGAGAGAAGAGAGACAAGCACAGAAGAGAAGAGGAGATGAGGAGAGAGAGAGATGAGGAGAGGAGGGAGATGAGGAGAGGAGAGAGAGATGAGGAGAAGAGTGATGAGGAGAGGAGAGATGAGGAGAGGAGAGAGACAAGGAGAGGAGAGAAGAGGGGAGGAGAGGAGAGGAGAGAAGAGGAGAGGAGAGAGATGAGGAGAGGAAAGAGATAAGGAGATGAGAGATAAGGAGAAGAGAGAGATGAGGGGAGGAGAGAGAGGGGAGGAGAGGAGAGAAGAGGGGAGGAGAGAGATGCGGAGAGGAAAGAGATAAGGAGAGGAGAGATGCGGAGAAGAGAGAGATGAGGAGAGGAGAGATGAGGGGAGGAGAGAGAGATGAGGAAAGGAGAGATGAGGGGAGGAGAGAGAGATAGGGAGAGGAGAGAGATTAGAAGAGAGATAAGAGAAGATAGGAGATGAAAGAATAGGAGAGGAGAAGGTAAGAGAGGAGATGAAGGCCAGATATGAAAGAAAAGAGAAGAAGGGAGATGATAGGAGCAGAGTGGAGAGGACGAGAGGAGGGGGATTTGTGAACTGTTGGCCTACTTATACACACACACACACACACACACACACACACGTGCCTGACCATGCAGGGTTCAACCCCGGGAAGGGGTATGCTGCCCTGAGCACGATGCTTGCCCCTTCCTCTCCACGCCAATATTTATACGCTGTTCTATTGTTAATTCCTTCATTAATACGTTCTCCTCTCCCGGCGGGTAACTCGTGGAAGGAACATCTTTTGCCGTCTTGGTGGGACTGCGATCTAATACGCTCCTCGATCTAAAGAGCATCCAGATGGAGCTCTCCACGCACAAAGCCACCGCGGCCCCTGACAGAACGTCCCGTGTCACAGGCAACACAGCAACAGTTGCTATGGGGCCGTCGCCGTGGCAACAGCCTCCTCCAACAAAAGGGCACTCGGCTGCTGCGGTTAAGTAAAGAGACACAGAGGGTGCATACGCACGCATGCACCAGGAGAGCACGCATGCACACATATGTACACACACACACACACACACACACTCAAACACAAACTATACACTACACAGCAGGTAATAGAGGACGTTTTAATCGAGCAACGATGATATAACACGGCTTCAATTATACCACATAAAATAGCGGGCATAAATGAGGGACGCTATGAGATAGTGTTGTCATGTTGACATGATGTCGTTAAAATTTGATATAATTTGATTGACATTTATTAAACCCTAGAGGCAAGTATGACTTGCAAGTATGACGGTTTATTATGAAACACTTACACTGGCAACGGGTGACTGTCATCATCAGTGTGTTTAAATATTTATGTGTGAATAGACATGAATTTATTATAGATATGACATTTTCACAGTAGGGGAGGTAAGATAATTAATGTTAGAATGCTCGTCATGTGGTCAGTATGTAAGATGGCGTCACGTCGCGTCACCAAGTGAGCTGTGGTCCTTAATTGCTATCCGCACACACACACACACACACACACACACACACACACACACACACACACACACACACACACACACACACACACACACACACACACACACAACACACACACACACACACACACCTGACATACCCAGTCACACACCTATCCATCCACACATGCATCCACCTTTCCAACAGCCATTCATCCATTCATCCATCGTCAGAAGAGACCCATCTCTCCTTCCCCTCCACATCCGTGTCTCTCATTTAGAAAAGGAGAGCTGTCAACAAGACAGATTTTCAGGAAGACAGCAGATTGTACGAAACTGAAATGGAGGAGACAAGATTAAGTGAGAAGTGAGAGAATGAGAGCAGAGCGACAGCAGCGATGGATGGAGAGTGACAGGGAAGAGAACTACAGTAGAGTTTGAAGTTAACCAGTAGTGGCAGAACCAGTGTGGCTGTGTGGACCGAGGAGAAGGGGAGTGTTAATTATGAAAGGTGTCCAGAGAGAGCAGACCAGGGCTGCCATATTCTGGCCACAAAAAAAATGAATAAAATGCATCTTAAAGATAGCAAACGTAAACAAGATACAAGATACAAGATACAAGATATTTGTATTGGCCAATTGCAACAGGCACATTGGAATGCTTACTCCCCATTCCCTACCGCAGCATACAGCTCCAAAATGGCAGCACTCCTAGCAGTTCAGTAGGGGCACTGCCTGTGGATAAAAGCTATCCTTAAACCTGGTAGTCCTTGTACGGATGCTGCGTCGCCTCACAACCGAAAGGTCGCTGGTTCAATCCCCCGGCTCCTCCTAGCAAAAACTGTCGGTGTCCTTGAGCAAGACCCTAACCCTAACTGCTCCTGATGTGCTGGCTGTCTCCTTGCATGGCTGACTCCGCCGTCGGTGTATGAATGGGTGATGTGAGGCATGACTTGTAAAGCGCTATATAAAAGCCGGCATTATTATTAGGGGGGAGAAGAGATGGTGGTTGCAGTCCTTATGATGGACATGGCCTTCTTCCGACATCCTACAGATCTCCTCAATGCATGGAAGTGCACACCCGACCTTACGGATGGCTTTCTTGTCCTGTGCAGTGGGGTTGCCGTATAGTGACGTCAGGACTCTCGCTACAGTGCCACGGTAGAAGTCACTAGCCACCTCTGGCCTATTCCGCTGTGTTGATAACGCACGTCTTTTCGAGATGTTCTATAATGCAGTGTCACATAAAACATTCAACCAATATATATATTATTAATAGCATCAACGTAAAAATGAGGTCAAACAACTGCTGTGATTCATGGTAGGTACAGCAACCACTGAATGAATCTTCAGGTGTAAAGGATCGACTTCGAAATTTTACCAATTTTCTCTAAACAACCAGAGCGAATGGTGATCATTCTGTTGAAACAATACTGGTTGCCCACTTCAAAACTGCCTAAAGTGACAAGAAGAAGCACTCCTCTCATTAAGAGGAAGGTGGGATGTCCTTCAAAGACCGGCCCTCTGAACCCGGAGAAGGCAGGAGGGCAGCCTGGATTGCTTCCCCCGGGGACCATGATCCACGGTGAACCTGTAGTAGATTATTCTTCCACACGGACAGCCCTTATCCCATCCCACCCAAGAAACAATGTTCTCCCCCCAAAAGGGTTTCAATAACGTCCTTATGCCCCATCTCCCTCCCATTCTCCTAGATTACAGCTCCGGCCAGCAGGGATTAGGATTGAGGGAGCGGTTGGAGCCGGGTCCCCCTACATACACACAGATGCTACGACCGGAGTGTTCAGGCAACAAGGCCCGTGGAACAAGCAGACTGGGAATCTGGCCCTCGGCTCAAGTGCCTAGCGGACACGGCCAAAAGCAGATGACTTCATCACTAAGGACCGCAATCACTCTGGCCACCATCTCTCCTCCCCCCCCTACCGCATGGTCGCCCATTCCGCAGCGTCCGTACAAGCACAGGTTCAAGGATAGTTTTTATCCACAGGCAGTGCACCTACTCAACTGCTAGGAGTGCTGCCACTATCATAACATGTCATTAACATTACACTATGATACATACAGGACTTTCTGGACTCATTACAGCTACTGCAATGTATTAATGATGCTGCAGCACTACCGGCACTTTAAAATGCTTTTTGCACAATTCTACACATGTACATATCATCCTTCAGTCACTTTTATGTTCATATGTCATTATTGTTTATAGTATTTTTTTTTTTATATTGTGTTTTAGAAATGCATACTGTGGGAGGGAATTGGTAGTATGCATTCCATTGTACTCGTTATAAATGGCTAATAAAAATCATGAATCTTTAATCTTGACTTGGGACCAAATGAGTGATTAACTGGATGTGGGCACTCTCTGGATCTGCGAAAGTTTGGAAGAGCAAAATAATCTAGAATCTCAACTGACATTCCCGGAGGTTTGGCGCCGTCAAATGCGTCCTCCTTGATTAAGTTTTGGGAGCTGAAAGACCAAGAGATTCAACAGATTTTGGTGGCAATGGCTGTTGTAGACATACCTTCCAATAATTCATAAATTTAACTGCCATTATTTCTGACAGTCAAGTGTGCGAGTGGCAAGTCTTGGTGCCAGAACCCTTTTAATATCCATTAACAAGAAAGGACATTAAGAAGAAAGGGAACATGAGACGCTATTGGCACTTCACAGCCAAAGCAAAAGTATTTGTACATTCATAAAACAGCATACTGAAGGATCATTGAGTTTGTTCGTTAGGGGGGGGGGGGGGTTAAAGGTCACGAGGACGGCAGTGAGCGTGGAGAGGAAAAGACAAAGACTCCAGACCTGGTGCTCATACAAAAAGACGTTTATTTGACAGTGTGTAGGTCCAAGTAGCAACAGACCCCGTAAAAAGACCAACTCAAAAGGAAAAAACAAAAACATAAAAAAAATAAAAACAACTGCTACAAATATTCTGAAGAACAATGAGAGCTCCGTCTACACAAAGTTTATTCATCAAAAATACATTACCACAAACACAAAATAGTAGCCAAAAAAGTATTACATATGGAAGGGGGGGGGGGGGGGGGGGGTTCCTGGCTTTTCCTTCCAGGAGAAATATTCAACAGCCTGGAAAGTTCAGTGTGGGGGCACGTTAGAATAGTGTGATCGAAAAAAAGTGTGTCGTGTGTGTGTGTGTGTGTGTCATGTGTGTCATGTGTGTCATGTGTGTGTGTGTGTGTGTAAGCGCATCTCCTTCTCCCCAATAAGAGAAAAGCCGCCAGTGGCCAACCGGCTAACAGCCCGCGTGCTAGCAGTCCGTTGGGCTGGAAGCGTGCCGCATTAGGGGGCGGGGCGGAGACGGGAGGTAGCGCGGCCGCACGTGAGAGGTAGCGCTTAGCGAGAGGAAGAGCTCTAACGAGAGGTAGCTAGGCGAGGAGCGAAGAGGAGGTAGCAGAGAGTTGCTAACAGTACTAGCGCGAAAACAGCAGGGGGGGGGGGGGGAGAGGGGGTGGAGCTAAAGGCATTAGCCCACCACTTACATACATGTTAATTGATTTAATTGGCCTGTTGACGAATACACACGGTGGAGGTACTATAACGGACACGTGTACATATTAAGCACATGTGGAGATACCAATACCATCAGTATATACCAACATGTTGGCCTGTGTTGACCCATTTCCCCATCAAGTGGAGTTGAAATCAAGTCGTGTGTGAATATATGTGTGTGAGGTAGGGGGCTTGCATTAGCGAAAGACAGCGCAGAAAAATAGTGGCTATATCATCTAGAAGGAGCGTGCACGAGGAGAGTGCACCTTGCAGATACAGTAGTAATGCAGAGATGGTATCCGTGTGCTTCTGTGGTGCACGGCGGGTGTGTGTCCTGCCAGTCTACAGAGGACATCCACAACAGTGTGTTACCGAACGCTGCTTGGCTGATCGGTGCATCTAAAAAGAATGTAGCTATGAATTTGCCCACACCATCCAAATGAATAGAAGGCGCACACACACACACACACCAGTGTAAGGGTTTTTAAAGAAGCGTAGAGGTAGATACTCTGCGAGACAAGAGCATTTGGGCGGCCAGTGTATGCGTGTGTGAGTGTGTTCAGACTGATCACCTTGTTCCACATGATTACAACCGACATATCTGGCTTCTTTGTAGCGTTGCAGTCCCACCAGTTCCCCCTAGTGGTAAGGTAAGGGATGACCGAGTACAAACCAGAGTGAACGTAAGTGGGGGTGTATTTAAAGGGAAATAGACAGAGAGAGAGAGAGAGGGGGGGGGGGGGGGGGGCTAGTCTACAGCATCATTAGAAAGCGTCTGTGAGGCCACAGCAGAGTACAAAACAGTGTATACTAAACAACCCTAGCCGCTGTGCCCTGAGAGAAGCTCAGAGAAGCTGTGTGTGTGTGTGTGGTGTGTGGTGGTGGGGACACGCATGGATGTGTGTATTTAGGACAGGAGTGGAGCCGTGTAAGCTTGGGTCAGCCTAACCAGTGTGTGTGTGTGTGTGTGTGTGTGTGTGTGTGTGTGTGTGTGTGTGTGTGTGTGTGTGAAATAAAAAGCTATTGTAGTTTTTGTGAATTAGGAAAAATATCTAGCCAGGAAGGAAGGCCATTAATGGGTATTCACGTCAGATAATGAGGTGTGTGTGTGAATGTATGTATATGTATATGTGTGTGTCTCCTAGTTATCTGCCACCCGTGCAGCAGGGGGCGCTTGAGGACCCGTGGGGACCGGCGCTATCCCATCAGTGGGTGACGGGCCAGGATCTGCAGAAGAAGAGAAGAAGGAGGGTTGCTTTTAGAACATAGTTTAGAAACGACGATGAACAAGCAGCACCTTCACCGCCAGGATGAGGGATTTGGGTTTGGGAGGGAAAGGGAAAACACAGAGACCTAAAAATAACAATTATAAACAGGTTTCACGGCTTATGGTTAATGCGTCTTGGAAGCAAGGTGTGTGTCAAAGCCATTTCCAGAACTTTTCCCAACACCATGTGGAAAACACATATTTAGTCAAGTATTATTATCAATTCTGAATGCCTAGTGTTTATTACGGCACCACAGCAGTCCACAAAAAGGTATACATATTGAATGACAACATTTTATGAAAAAAAACAGTATTTAAAAAAAATAAAGAAATACAGAAACGTTTATTTAAATATATATAGAAGTCTTAATACATAAGGCCTTTTGAGTCCAAGCATGACTACACATAGGAAGACACACACAGCTGGGTACGCACACATGCCGTTGGGTGCTCCCGGGTGCCGGGGGCCCATCATGGGGGGCATGCTGCCTAGTGGGGGGCCTCCAGAGGGGGGCCCGGACAGCATCCGCCCAGGGACAGGCCCGGGTCCCATTGGTCCTGCAGGACAATGACACCAGAATGACCCATGTGCTCCCAGTCCCATGATTGGTCTCCTTAGGTCTCTCTCCTTCTCATTCAAGATACAAGATTTTTGTCATGTCTCCTCAGGTCTCTCTCCCTCATGTTTCCTTAGGTCTCTCTCATGTCTCCATAAGTCTCTCTCATGTCTCCTTAGGTCTCTCTCTCATGTCTCCTTAGGTCTCTCTCTCATGTCTCCTTAGGTCTCTCACTAATGTCTCATTAAGTCTCTCACTAATGTCTCATTAGGTCTCTCTAATGTCTCCTTAGGTCTCTCTCATGTCTCCTTAGGTCTCTCTCATGTCTCCTTAGGTCTCTCTCTAATGTCTCATTAGGTCTCTCCCCCATATCGCTATGTCCCTCTCCCCTTTCTCCCTCCCTCATGTCAGCTTAGGTCTCTCTCCCCTCTCTCATGTCTCCTTGGGTCTCTCCCCCATCTCCCTACCTCACATTCTTTACCTGGATCATCTCTGGTTTAATCTCTCACTCTGTTATCCTCTCTATCCCCCTCACCTGTGCATCTACCTCTCCCTCTCTCTCACCTGCAGGGTGGTGGGGGCCTATGACGTGATGGCCCATTGGGGGGTATCCAGCGTGCATGGCGGCCCCAGGTGGGGGTCCTCCGTGGTGGGGTCCCCCGTGGTGGGGGCCGGGCCCGCCGCCAGGGGCCTGACCCTGGGCAGCGGCGGCCGCAGCCTGCTGCTCCATCTGCTGGCGGGCCTTCATCTCTGCGTACTTCAGCTGCTCCATGTGGAAGGACTGGCGCTCAGTCAGCAGCTGCTGCCTCTGCAGCTCCAACTAGAGGGAGACGGAGCGAGAGACAGAGAGGGTTACATCTACGGTCCACGGCAATACATAAAGCTTGTGAATTTAAATAAGAGGGAGAGCAAGAGCATGCAGGAGAGTGGGATAGACTGGAGAACGAGGCAGCCTTTTCGTAGAAGACAAGAAGACCTAGCTCTCCCTTTGGCTGTGGTTGGCTGTGACCAAGTGTTTGCAGGTGTAAAGAAGAAAAGGCCGCCCAGCCAGTTTGTAATGAGCGTAAACTCTATGGGTGTTTGTTGTGCTGCGTTTAGAAACCCAGTGTGTGCCGCTGGCCATCAGCTAAACAGCTCGTCGTCTGTTCCTGCCCCATTTACAGAACGGATGATCTGGGCCCGGCTCCCAGTGCCTTCTACTCCCAACACAGTTTGCCACACACTCTCTCGCTCTTTTACAAATGGGTTTTTGTCGAGCGCTCTGGGTGTTTGAGGAGCGCCATGTCCGCGTTACCGGGCACCAGGAGGGCTGTGGGTGGTCTGCTAGGCTTCAAGACACCGTGTTCCCTACAGAGTACAGCTCTCCAACCTGCCCCCAACACACACACCTACCCTACCTACCTACTTTTCACCTAGTAAGTGTGCTGCATGTCACCCACTGTGTGTCTGTACATGTAACTGCCAATGTTGGCCAATCAGAAACCACAACTGCAATAACCAGTGTCACCACATGTGGCGCTGTCCCAGGGGTTTCTGTGAACTCTAGCAGTTGAGACGCCTCATCCAGTGGCTTTGAAAAAGACCCATTTCTCTGAACGACAACCGCAACTCTAAATAACAAAAACAACCCATTTCCCATGATGCAGTGCTGTGGCGGCGTGTGTACTCACGGCCTCCTTCTCGCGGTCCATGATGGTCTCCAGCTCCTCAAAGTGCCTCAGTTTGATCTCCAGTTTCTTCATCTGGGTCTCCACCAGCAGGGCCACCAGGGACTTGATCTTCCTCTCCTCCACTGCAGCCAGGTGCTGGGGGATGGAGGGAGGGGGAGATGATAAGGCTCTGTACTCACATAGGCCACATTCACACTATAACTAACACTCAGAATTAAGGGGAGAGGGTTAGGAGACTAGGGTTAGGAGACTAAGGAGTTGAATAAAGAGACTTGAGGGTTGAATTAGGAGACTATAGAGGTAGGTTTGGTGGGCCTTACCTTGGCTTTGGTGGCAGCCGAAGCTAGCGCAGCAGCCGCGGCTGTGGCGATGTTCCCCTCTCCCACGTCCAGCTCCAGCTTCTTCTTCTCATCGTCAACTTCCTCCTGGTCTTCATCTGCCGCCTCCTCTTTCTTCTTCTTCTTCTTCTCTTCCTCTTCCTCCTCCTCCTCCTCCTCATCCTCGTCTTCATCCTCCTCTCGACCCTTCTCCTTCCCCTGTTCGGACGACGTCTCCATGGCCTCCTCGCCGTCTTTGTCTGTTGGATGGTCGTGGGGGAGCAAAAAACCGAGGTGAGTCTGTTGCCGCGGTGACGGGGGGTGTTAAAACACTTACGCTGACTCGATGAGCTGTGGTTACCTGCAGCAGCGGCGGTCTTGGCCTCCGCTCCCTCGGCCTCTGCCTCCGGGCGCTCTGTGGCCTCGCCTCCTTCCTTCTTCACCTTCTCTGCCGCTTCCGCCTTGTCGCTCTTCTCCGCTGACTCGCTGGGCTTCTCCGCCTCGTCCTTGGACTCCGCCTACGCGCCACAAAGAGGACCAAGGACACGGTTTTTCGGCGGTTGGGGAGACGGGGATTGTTAAAGCTATAGTGACCCCCGGGACGAGACAAGACAATAAGGCCTTTCCCACAGCCTTACCTTATCCCCCTGCTGAGAATCTGAGTCTGTATCCATCTTCTCCGCTTCCTGGCTCTCTGAAAACACAGGGCGACCAAGGATGAGCATTAACACACACACACACACCGTGACTCATCCTTAAAAAATAAAAAATGACAAACACACACACACACACACACAATGGAGCGACGAGAGAGCGCTGCAAGGAATGCATCGTGTGTGAGTAAAGGGACTCGTTAAGGTGTGTTAATGGATTGCTACAAACAAACCATCCAGTATTGTTTATAGGTGACGAGACCCACAAGAGCAATGGGTTGGCTATACGAGTGTCTGCCTATGTGCGCATACCTGTGTGTGCGTGTGTGCACTTAAGAGCATGTAGCGCGCCCCCCTTGTGCGTGGGTGTGGAGTGGTGTGAATATTGATTATGTGACGAGAGCCCAGAGAGCACTTCTGGCTACCGAGCGCATTAAAAGCCATCGATCGGCCGCCGTGTTTCTCAAATGCATTAATTCATGGTTAAACGTGGTCCGGAGCGCCGGGAGGGGGAAGAGAAAGAGACAGGGGGGGGGGGGGGGGAGATAATGAAAGATCTGAGGGTCTGTGGCAGTGTGGTTGACCCAGTTTATTCCAGCCCCCCCCCCCACTCGTCCCATCTGCCGTCACCGTTTGAATCCGAGGGGAACGAGGAGCAGCTACCCGTGCATGTACGTAATGTAATGCACATGTTTGTTCAGCCTCTCACAAAAGAGTGGCCAGCTAATAAAAAAAATATATAGAAAGCCCCGCCTGCTGGCTATATAACGTTAGTAAGCAGCAGCCTCTGCCGCCCCCCGGTGGATGTGAATAGAAAAAAAAAACATGTTAAGAACAGACCCTCAAACCCCTCTCTGAATGAACCGCCTGGTGTGGAAATGGATTAGACAAAGCAGTTGGCCGTCATAATGGTAATCAGTGGTATGAGATACAACACTGATCACGTATTGTAAATCATACAGTTTTGGGCAATCCACCATGCGGTATACAATGTTTATCTTTAATTGGTTTCCAATTGTTTTCTACAGCCGAGAAATCAAACTAGGTGCCAAAACGGACATCAACTTGGGGGCAAAGTCTTGACTGAAACAGAATCACACTGGGAATCTGGTTCAGACCGTGTATGCAGATCACATATACGCCGCCCCATGTGTGTGCGTGTCGTCTGTGTCCATGTGCGTGTCGTCTGTGTCCATGTGCGTGTCGTCTGTGTCCATGTGCGTCTGTGTGTACTGACCGGTTTTCTCTGGTTCCTCGGGGGCGGTTCCGGCGATGCCACTGCTCTCCAGGCCAAACGCAGGGTCCACCTTGCCGGTGCTCTTGGCCGCCTCCTGCACCTTCTTCACGTGGGCCTCCACCAGCTCAGCAGGCACCTCCTCACGCACACGCGAAAACTCCTCTGGAGACGGGGGACGGGGAACAATACGAGTATGGGGTCATTATGGGATGTTTTTAAATGAAGAATAGAACAGTGATGGGGGCCAAGGTCTGGAGGAGTTCTTCCCGAGGGAAAACACACCCAATGTGTGAAATCTAATTTGAACGTTAATAACTTGAGATGGTGAATTATCATGACCCGTTTAAAGAGCGATGGATTAATCATTGCTTACCGTGTGCCCACTAGAATTCAGACACAGGTCATTAATAAGCAGGTATGAGTGAGGACCTCTTGCTCAAGGATGCTTATTAGGTCGGCTGCAGACATTGGGCATCGACCAAACTACTTTTGCCAAAGAGTTAAAAAGGGTCATCTTGTTTTGTGTAGCCACAAAACCTGCTGGTTACCCGAATACACTGGTGAGGACATTTACTTTAAAGGTTCCCTCTTGCTTCTTATTTAACTTTTTGGGTGCTCTGCCAACATAGACATCACCAAGGCCACAGACTCCCACCACCCCATTCCTCCTCGTCACAACTTCCGAGGACTCACCCAGGGCGGCCTTGGCTGCGGCAGAGGCCACGCGTGGGTCCACCACGGAGGCCAGGAAGGCCACGGTGCTCATGACCGGGTTCCCCGACTGGCTGAAGGGCACGGGCTGGTAGGCCAGGGGCCCCAGGGTGTCCGCCATGCTCTCCAGGTAGGGGTCCTCGATGGGCAACCGCAGGAAGTGGAGGATGCACTCGTCCTGGGTCCTGGAGCCCACGTGCTCAGAGACCTTGTTCCAGTCGTCCTTGTACATCTCCAGGGCCTGGGCGAGGTTCATGGTTTCCATTAGTAATCCGCCTCCCTTCTCATCCTCCCCATGTGTCCCTCCCCTCCCTCCCTCCCCAACCATCTTTCTAGACGTTTTTTTTCATTTTTGCGGTGTGAGTGTGGCCGGCATCCACGTACCTCCAGGAGAAGCAGGGTCTCCTGTTCGTTCCAAATCCGGCCAGAGGTCTGTCCCTTTCCCTGCGCACAAACACAAACAGAGTTAACACACTAACACTAGGAAAGGCTACAGGTCGGTCTTTAGAGTGAACGCTGCACTCATTCAGAGTGTTAAAAACAATGCTTTACAGGTTTCCCCTTTCCCCCCCCCAAAAAAGGAAAATTGTACAGATTATGTTAATATGAATTTATGAAACATTTTGGAGCAGGATATATGATTAAATAGTCAAAAGCGGTCATGCATTGTTGTTGTTGAGGCTATATAAAAAGTGACATGCCAGATGGTTTGTTACACAGAAGCATCTGGGAAGTCTTCCTTTGAAACCATCTGTCCATCACTGTCTATCCCAGGCTAACTTCAACCAATCAGATCAATGAAACCATATGACATAACCCAGAAAAGCCATTTTCTCTTTTTCCAATGAAATGATTTGAAAATTATTATTTTGAAACTATAGCAAGCTCGATCAACTCGATCAACCTTTTTACTGCGTTACATTTATTGATCAACTTTTGTTACTTACAGGTGTAGATTGTTAATATAGATCTACTAATAAATTGGGATATATTAGGTTAAAACGCCAAGCAGTAGAAAAGGCAATTCAAATCAGCGCTACCTCTACCAGCTGCAACGCTAAACAGATGTAAACATTCATATTAATCCTTTACTATTCCTTTTTATTGGGGACCAACTGAAATGACCACCTGTGTGTTCCAAAGAATCATTGAATACCCGTCAACACCACTTTAAACATCACTTTTGGACATTACCATAATTGAAACTAGAGGGCACCACCACAACCAAAAAGTCCCCATGATCCAGACATGCGCCGAAATCTAATCAAATATTCCTTCCGCCCGTACCTAACAAACCTTTTTTGTTACGTTTAATAGTTATGTCTAATTCCGTACACAACTGTTTGAATTATCTTGCCGACAGACAGACGGGAAACTTAACCTTCTCCCATCTTCGATGGCGGAGGTAATATCATTAAAGATCATCATAAGAAAAGATAAGCTGTACAAGGACTCTTAGATGATGCCCACCCCATGAATAAATGAATGAATGAATGAATGAATGAATGAATCTCCTTTCTCTGACCTTGGGGTTCTTCTTGGTGTACAGGTCGGGGCGCAGGCCGAAGTTCTGCAGATCGGTCATCTTATCTTTGTTCTTCTCCTGGAAGTTCATGACGGGCTGAGCTGGAGGAATCTGAAGGAGAGGAACCACGTGAGTTACGGTACAAAAAACACACGCTTGGCTCACCATCGTGCATCGTTAAAACACATGTATCGAAGCTCATGTAAAAAACACACCAGGGAACCTCGCTAGTTAATTAAGCAACATGTATTACGTTTTAGGAGCACATTGCGGATTGCAGTTAGGGTGGTAATCTGATTGTTCCCAGAAGTGTGTTGGGCTGCCACGATAACATAATTGCAAGTGTCGGATAATCGTTTAGGAAAAAATATGAGAATATTCAGAGAGAGAAAAAAAGCTAAACTACAATGTCACGAAGGACTGCTGCTATGGCTTTAAAATAAATCCACTCATCAAAAAGTATAGTATGCTCCCGAAGTAATATCGGATCAAATATCCAAATAATACTAATAAAACTAACAAAAAGGACAATTTGAAACCTGAATTGAGGGTAGAGTCCTAGGAGGTTTTAGTGTGTGAGTTTGCATGTAATGGTAATGGATGCTTTTATATAGCGCTTTTATCCAAAGCACTTTACAAGTCATGCCTCACATTCACCCAGTCATACATCGACGGCGGAGTCAGCCATGCAAGGAGACAGCCAGCACATCAGGAGCAGTTAGGGTTAGGGTCTTGCTCAAGGACACCGACAGTTTTTGCTAGGAGGAGCCGGGGGATCGAACCAGCAACCTTTCGGTTGTGAGGCGACCGCTCTACCTCCTGAGCTATACTGCTGCCATGTGTTTGCATGCGTGTGTGCATGTGTGTGCACGTGTGTGCATGTGTGTGCATGCGGACCTGCGGGGGTCTGTGGTGGAGGGGGATGAGTCCCGAGGGGGTGTCAGCCAGGACGTTGAAGTGGGGGGTGGGGGGCGGACCCATGGGGAGCGGACGGCTCTCAGAGTCCACCTGGTAGTTCACCAGACCCCACTGCTCCAGGAACGCATGCACCCTAGGGCGAGGAAGATGGGGAGAGAGACACACACAGAAAGAGAGAGTTATACAACAACTAAGAGAAAGGGAGGACGGGGATTTCACCCTAACCCTTTAAAAAAAAGTTTTTACAATGTATGGTGTTACAGTGCAATTTGTACAATTGCACTGTAACACCATACATTGTTGTACTGTATACTGTACATATAAATACTTTCAATTTTAATTAACGTACTAATGTTTTTATTTGATTAACTTTCACATTCATACTTTTATATTGTTTATATTCATATTTTTTGTTGTCTGCTACCGTTACAACCGAATGGGAATAAGAGTCCATCCATCTACCCATCCACCCTACTGGACTCCCTCAGACGGCCCTCCATCCACACCTACCTCATGACGGCACAGACATCTCCTGTCAGGTTGCGTCTGCAGGAGGTGGAGGTCAGGTACTCCTGGGGGTTGAGGCGGTACGTGTCGATCATGAAGTTGCGGTAGGCCAGGTATCTGACGAGAGGAGGGGGAAAACACATTAGCGGCCAGCGCTGAAAAAAGGTTTGGGGTTGATACTGCACTGTACTGTATTCATGATGCTGCTGCACTACTTTACAATTCAAGTGCATATATCATCCATCAGTCACTTTATTTTATGTGTACAGTGGTGTTATAGTATTGCTATCGTATAGTATAGGAATAGTTCAAACTGCAAACTGCTTTATACATATTATCCATGATAACATTGTGTTGTGTCCCATCTGTTTGTGCAAATTGCATGAGAAAGAGTGTGGTTTGCGTGAGGCCCAGACTCACATCTCAGGAGATTTCGACTTGTTTTTCCCGTTGAAAAACTCTGGAAGAGCTCTTCTCTCAATTTCATGGATACTAAGGGGAAAAGGAAATGAATACAAACCATGATGAGAAGATTGTTTTGCACAGCAATTAAAACACTACTGTTATCAGAGGCTGTATTGTGGAACATTTCTGGGGACAGGATAGTCTAATGGCCAGTCGTAAGGTTCCGTGTTGTCCCCAATGTGTAGGGAACTACCCTATAGGCCATCCTTCAGGGCGATGCCTTAACTCTACTTGCTCCATTACGACCTGTATCTGAACTGCATAATCTGCCAAATTACTTAAGAGTAGATAAGCACTACTGGAGTCCTACCATCGGTTTGGAATGAGGCCGCACTTACAGGCAGATCATCAATAAATTAAAACAATGACCATTACAACACTTTTTGTTTTTGTTTGCAGAAAAGTTTGCATTTATTGGTCCCCCGCCCCCCCCCAGAAGAGTGTCTGACATTTAGCTGTGGCCACCCCTCAAGCCCCCTCCTCACCAGTTGTAGTCAAACCAGGCAGCGTAGCTGGGGATGATGATGTGGTGAGTCTGCTCCGTGACGTTGTCCTCCGAGTCCATCAGCCGGTTGACCTCGGCCTTGCTCTGCTCCTCGTCCTCCTGCAGGGGGGGACAGAGAGCCGGGATCCAGTCAACACAAGACCTCCTCTCAGATTAGTCACATGGTTGGCTGGAAGCCTTTAGTTTATTTTAAAACTAAAGCAAAACTATTTGAAGGACAATAGAGCAGTCCGAACTACGTACGAAGATCAGAACGCTACACATTAACGCCACTCTCTGCTCTCCTATGTAGGTCGTTCAAAAATAATTGCAGGGGGGGGTGCTCGTGTACTAGGCCCGAGCTAAGACCTTTGACCTTACCTTTCCACCAGACAGAACCGAGTCATCCTCCATGTCCTCTGTGGGGGGGGAAAATACATGAATGGTTAATAAGCATAAGCATGCTCCCAGTTTAACCAGTGCTGCCCACTGTTTCCCATTACAAAAGCTGCTGATGAGAGAGCCATAAGGAGGGGAGGAAGGAGAGTGGGAAGAGAGAAAGGGGAGCGACAAACCCGCCCTTTGCTGGCGGTAACAGCAGGGGGCATCAATTGGCACACAAAATATACAAAAATAGAACGTGTGTGTGTGTGTGTGTCTTATATTTTCGGATTACTCAAGACCTAAATTCAACTCCTGTCTGTGTAAAGGAGGCAACAACAAAGAGCAGCTCTGGGAGGGTGTACAACTCCATCCATCCATCCATTAATGTGTTCTCACCGTTACTCCACCATCTCACATGCACTGAAAACATGTGTATAAAATGTGTATATAGTCTTCTTATAAAAGTACACACACACACAGATCCTCAAGTGGTGGTCGTGTTTATGTGCGAGTGATTGGAGTGTCCCCAGCCGGCCGTACCGTTCTTGGTGCCGCTGCCTTCGTCCAGGGTGGCGTTGGCCGAGGAGTCGTCCAGGTCTTTGGTGAGGTCCTCCTCCGTGTCATCCTCCTCCCCCCCGCGGTGGCTGCGTCGCTTCCAGTGAGAGCCGGGGTTCCTGGAGCCGAGACCAGGGAGAGTGGGTCAGCTAGTGACAACTAATGGAACAACGAGTCTGTCTGCTAGTCACACAGAGTGCCTGGATAATGCGTTTGTTTTTGGGCACAAAAAACATTATCTGTACATTTATTTTAAAATGTTGCTTCTTTCAGGTAAGGTAATAGTGTAACATCTGTGTTTACAATTTAATTATAGTCCAGAGGGTAAACACACACCTTGAGTATCAGTCAGTCATACATTATTAGAAATTGTGTTATTCCTCTTGTTAATATGAATGCTTGTGAACTGCTCTATTTTTATGTTCGCGTACCTCAGCGTTATGCTATTGTCTGCTTCAACTAATGTACACCTTGTAAGTCGCTTTGGATAAAAGCGTCTGCCAAATGCCCTAAATGTAAATGTAATTATATATATAATATACAAGTCACTTTGGATAAAAAAAAGTCTGCTAAATGACTAATTTAATTGAATATATCGAGGTCTTGAGTGACTGTTAAGTCATACATTGTACAGCTAGGACTCTGTGCTGGCTTCGCTCGGACTCTACTTGTTGGGTCTAGTGGGGTGACGACGTGGAGCCCGAGGGGAAGGTCTTACCCCTTCTTTCCTCCCTTCTTGCGGGACTCGGCAGGGGTGGTGGGCGGGGAGGGAGAGCGGCGCCTCTTCTTGCCGGCGGAATTGGCCTTGCGCTCCTTGCGGTCGGGCGTACGGGAAGACTGATCAGACAAACCCCACAGGGGAGGCACGTGGAGCGAAGGATGGAGGATGAGAGAAAGAGCGGCAGAATGAGAGGATGGAAACAGTCACACACAAACACACAGGGAGAGGAGGGGAGGGGAGGAGAGGGCAACATGGCCTTGGATACTATTCTCTACTAACACAGGGTGATTCTGTCCATTTATGTATGTGTGTTGTTTGATTGAATCAGAGTTCAGAGTTCCGACTAAAAACGTAAGCACTACATCAAAACAAATGACAAAGCATCGTTTACCAAGCCAATGTTTAAGGCATTTTGGACTTGGAACTGAAGAGCCCAAGTATGCAAAGACCCAAGGACTGAATGTAAAATGTATATAAACTCACCAAGAAAGAAGTTTGGAAACGACTTTGCAATATTGTCGGTGGGAATACATGCATCCCATTTGAAAAACAACCATATTGCCCTGATACCGGGAAAGGGGAGGAGGAGAGGGAGGGAGGATGCGGTGGTGGTGAGGGTGGGAGAGAGTCAACCAGGTTCCTGCAAATCTCATACTTCATGCCCAGATCACGAGTCACCTCTAGGTGGCCCAATATTGGCGTGGGGTGAGCTTGACAAACTAAAACATGATTTAGGGGACGTGAATAGGGCTGCAAAACCAAATGTATGTATGTTTTTTTAATTGCAATCATTTTTTTATCCATGAATGAATCATGCCCATAATAGTTACAGATAACGTCTGGAACTAAGCTTGGTTTGTCTGACAAGAAACACAAATTGACTAAAAGCATTTGCCATTCTGACACTACGGAGAAATTATTATGTCAAATGCTCTAATATGTTATTCAATACATGTTTTCAGCTGATCCCTAATCAATCACTATTGCAATTTAAAAAAACCTGGTGGACAAGATGACTTCTGCAGGAGTCATGGAAGACGCAGAAAGAGATTAAGGGAGAGAGTGGAAAGGATGGGCAACAGACAGGACTTGACTGACTGGCAGACATAAGGAACACAGGTAGACACTGGCGGAAGAAAAGCATACAAAGGCAACGCAAAGCAAAAACTCCATTCAAGAACTTCCAAGGAATCTCTGGCCAGACACCACACACAAGACAACCTACTTCCTCTTCCCGGGGGAAAATCCTCTGACGGAAGCTGACTGGCTTCTTGTTCTCGTCCACCTCGTAGTCTTCCTCGTTCATCCACTCGTTGTAGGCATCCGTGTCCAGCACCCACTTGGCGTGGACCTGGGACCCACAACAACAACAGAGGGATGGAGAAAGAGATTGATAAAGCATTGATATGAGGGGGCTTCACGGACATCACCACAACAGCTTGCTATTCACTACTCTTCATTTCATAATAACGCTGCCCACACAGATATTAATGTCAAAAGTTATTCTGTAAACAGTAAAAGGTCAGGTGGGCGGTGGTGATGGGGGCGCCACGCACCTTCCAGGGTCTCTCTGCGCCCGGCGGGTCCTCCACATCTCCGTCCACCTCGCCCACGGGCACCCAGGTGTCGTAGCTAGACGGGGGCAACAACACACATTAGGTCAGCCATGGGCTGGGGGGTAGTTCTCCTGCTGAGTCCCGCTTCTCCCCGGCATAGGTTGTATTTGTATGTGTGGATGTTGGTGATGATGCTCAATAGGGTCAAGACAGGTGCTTACCTGTCGGGGGACATGCCCCAGTGCACCAGCACTTGCTTGTCTTTGCGCATGACTGGACGAAGCCACTCCTCTGCAACAAGGGAGCACACACACCATTAGCGAAGCCGATAACACTGAGAAGATATTTATTTATATGTTTTTTAAATAAAGTTCAATTAAACAATGGAAGCATCTTACCGTCTTCTTGCTGGGTAGGAGAGGGGTAAATGTGGTGCGTTGCCTTGGACTTCTCCTCTGTGATGGAGCCCTGTAGGCCAAGGTGAAAGAGCATAAACCACGTTCCTTTTAAGACCCATTTTAACTGCTACCCGTGCGATTGGCTAGCTTTATTTTGTAGGGCGGGACTTACCTGGTGCCTCTTGATGATGTCTTTGAGCTTATTGGCCTGCTTCTGCTCCATGTCAGTGGACAGGAAGACGGTTGGTCGAGTCAGACAGTTGTTCTGGAAGCCAAGAGCAGTCAAGAGTTAGATCACAAAAATTCATCGTACAAGTTGGGCAGTTTGGGAATCGTGCCACGAAGAACACAAAATCAGCGTCAAATTACATTAACATGTTACTTTATAATTGTAAAGGGTATGGTACTCTGAATGGTGGAAAAACCTTGACATCTATTAGGTATTACAGGTTTTACAAATGCTGGTTAAGTGTGTCCCTGCTATTCACCTGGACCAGGGTCTTCTCCACGTTAAGAAACATCTCCACGTTACGGTCCATCCTGGAGGGGTTCTGCAGGTCGAACCTACGCCTGGAGTACAAGAAGAAATGACATCATTAGAGGTACACATGGTTATTTCAAGATCTGGGGTATAGACACAGTATTACAGATTGCCACAATTAAATGAGTTCACTGTTTTGTTTTTCTTCCTACAGTTGGGAGAATTAACCGATTCTTGTATCTCCTCTACATTCCTTGTTTCACGAGGTCATGCAGCCTTTCAGTTCTGTTTCCAGACGTTCTGATAGTTTAGATAAAAGCCTCTACATATAAATGTTAAATGTGATTTACCGCATTTTTGGTTTTTAGTTACTTTCAGCATATTGAATATAGTATACATGAAGTGTGTGTTTTTGTAGTTATTGGGTGGTGGGTTAAGGATGACGTACAGTAGACGTTGTGAAGGGGTACCACTTACCAGCCCTGCTCACTCTTGAACTTGTAGACGGAGCCCAGGATGTGACAGAGAGCGCCACCTGCCTTCAGATCCAGGAAGCTTTTGGTCTGAGGACAGGAGGAGGAGGAAGAGGAGGACAGGGGAGGAGGAAGAGGAGGACATTGCAGTGATGCATACTGGGATAGTATCCTCAAGATAAAATAAATAAGATTAAAAATAAATTTAAAAAAAAGGGTACAGCAGAAACAGAAATATGAAAATATCCTAATAATCTCAATATTTCCAAGACACAAAAATACACAGATTCTATATGTTGTTGCAGCTGTACATGTAGTTGTAGCTATGGCTGTACAGTGATGAAGCCTTCCCAGCTCTGTGGATGTAGCCAGAGCTTGTGGAAGAACATAAAGCCTACAAGTGCTTGTCTTGAGTAGCTATTTTTAGCCAGAAGAGGGCTTGATAATTAAAGTCACTGCGCCCTTCAAGTGTTTTGAGCTCACAGCGCGTGTATGTGCGTGCGCGTGTGTGTGTCTGTATTTGCGTAGTCGTCTGCACATTTATACCAAGTGTGGGCTGAAAAAATGAACAGGGTGGAAACACAATGTCAACCGTTTGTTTTATAAAAAGTACACAATAAAAGAGTATACAGTTGGCCTGGTGTGTGTGTGTGTGTGTGTGTATGTGCATACAGCTCACCGGTAACTTTGTGAGGGCGGGGTTGTTGACCCTGCGGCCGAAGGCATCCTCCTGGAACTGCAGCAACTGGACGACAAGGCCGGCCAGCGACTTGCTGGAGGGAGAGTCGTTCTGGACATGCTGGGGGAGTCCACACAGAACACCTTAGTTTAGCCATAGTGCTTCTCAAGCGGCGGGTCGGGCCACACAAGTGCACACAACAAGGGCACCAGGTGGTGGTGGCAGGTTGGCCACAATTACATTTGCATGCATGCATGCCATGTCTACACATTTGTATGTTTCCATTTACATGGTAATGAGAACATTTATTTATATGAATATTACATGATTATTTTCCATTGAGTGTAGAGCAATTGTGACAGAGTTCCCTGAGGATTGATGAGCATTACTATGAAGCGGACAGGTATGGTCCTTTATCAAAGTCTTAAAAGGGCTTTGCGGCCCTCATATGCAATTCATGAAAGAAGCAGAGAACTGGATCCTACCAATACGGTCATTGGATACACTAGTATCCAGGTTCAGGATGAATTGAGCTTTGATTGTTTTATTGTTACCATTATCTGCGTTGAAACGCAAAACAACCTGACAAATGATGTGGGAAAGATTGATTTTGACTGAAGATCATTCAAATGACTTCCATTTCTAATACCATCTATAACAAGAACATATTAAGTAACTATGTCCCAACATTTGCATGCCTTGCCTGAGAAGGAACCACCTTATCAAGTTCACATTTCATAATGATCTGAAATGAAGAACCCGATATTTGCATTTCAGACCTATAAACAGCACTAGTTTGGTATTTTCACTTGACTATAATAAAACAAATATGACGATCCAAGTTGTAATCAATTATACTTTCTTCTTCAGCCCTAATGCTATATTGTTATGTTTGACATGGTGGTGATATTTGATAGCAGACATCAGCTCCAGGAAATTAAACACATTGTTCAAGGTGCTTGCTGTCCGAGAGATTATGTAATGAGTTAAGGCCAAGCATTTCCAATCCAATCATTTTTAAAACAAATCTTCCAAGAAAAGTGGTAGTAGTGGTGGTAGACAAAAGGACACACTAAAGCCCATACCCAGCATTGGACACACACTAAAGCCCACACCCAGCATTGGACACACAAAAAGCACACACCCAGCATTGGACACACACTAAAGCCCACACCCAGCATTGGACACACAAAAAGCACACACACAGCATTGGACACACAAAAAGCACACACCCAGCATTGGACACACAAAAAGCACACACAGCATTGGACACACACTAAAGTCCAAACCCAGCATTGGACACACACTAAAGCCCAAACCCAGCATTGGACACACCCAGCATTGGACACACACCCAGCATTGGACACACACTAAAGTCCAAACCCAGCATTGGACACACTAAAGCCCACACCCAGCATTGGACACACACTAAAGCCCCCCCACACAAACATTAAAGCCCCCCCCCCCCCACACACACATTAAAGCCCCCCACACACACCTAAACTACCGTTAACATTGTCAACAGAAAACGAAACGAAGGCGGTCCTTTAAGAACTGTACACACGAGTGTGTGTGAAAACACACCAGCACGCTCTTTGTGTAGTGTGCCGTGTCAGGCACACAGAGGAGACGTACAGTTAGTTATGCATGTTGTTGACATTTACCACACACTTCCCAACAAATACTGCGACTATTTGGCTGTGGAGGGTTTGCAAAAACATATACGTTTTACATTACAGTGAACCCACATTATCCAATCCACTGAGAGTTTAAACAACGTCGCTGAACTTACTATCCATTGAGCAGCGTAATGACCACAGACCATGGGCAAATCGCACCGTGTTGTTTTGTTTTTAAGTACCACTCGATCAGGTCAGTCTGTGGGTTATAGCGCTTGGACCGCTGAGGTTTGTAAACATGACCCCAGAAACACTTGGCTGGCCATGGGGCCCATGGGGCACTTATTGAATGAACAGCTAGCGAACTGTTAGCCAACTGCTAACCAGCCCCCCCCCACACACACACACACACACACAAGTGTAAAATCACGAGTCCTTCGATTACGACGCACAAACGTGTTAAAAGGTGCATATTCTTCTTAAGCGGTTAAACAATAAGGCCAAACAACACTCGCTATAACTATCCCAAAATAGCCAATAGGGACCACGATTAAAAAGGGTACATATAGGAGCGGGAGACGAAAGAGCGCTCCATTGTGCCGCCGTGGATGCGGGCCTTCGTGAGAGACTCAATGGAGGGCCAGCGCGTTACCTTCTTGTAGTGCTTGCCGATCCACGACCGAACCGTCTCCAGCTGAGAGACCGTCTCGGAACTCTCCCAGAATTTCGAAGACGGCCCCCCGTCCTTCTTTCGACCCACGGCGGCGGGGCCACCGCCAACTGGACCGGTCGCCGGTCCGCTCGAACCCGTTCCCCCAGCTCCAGTTGCCGCCGTCGCCATTGTGTGTGTTTTGTCCGCTACGTTTCTCTTTCTCCTCCTCCACGCGCGGCGTCCCTCACCGTGCGAGTTTTCGAATGAAATTGCGCAGGCGCAGAGCGGACGATAATGTTTTTAAGTCTCGCGGTACACAGAAAAAAGGGAGCATCATGGGAAACGTAGTCTATCATAAGATTAGAGTAGATTAAATTAAAATGTATTGTCGTTGCACAGCACAAGTACAGTACAGTGAAAGCAATTTGGCATCTAACCAGAGTGAAAATGTTGCAGTAAAGTGCATGGTTATATATCATTTACAGTTGTTTAATAATATGTAAAAACAACATAAAACATAACAGTCTACTAAAAAACTACTACTAAAACAGGTATAAAATAACTTATAGAGTAGGTATGAGATATGTGAATATAGAATATAGATATATGAATTATAGGTATATATATATACAAGGTAAGTATACAAGTATAAACAGGTAGGGAGCAGGGGTATGCAGTTGTATCAAAAGATACATATATATAAATGTATATACAGCAGGTAGTGAGCAGGGGTGTGTAGTTATACCAACAGTTGATGATTAATATATGTTAATATATATACGGTATATATAATATATATATATATATACGGTAAGAATCAAATGTACATGACTATCATACAGATATGTATGAAAATTCGAATGAATCACATTATATATATATCTCCCTTTACTCAACATAGTCTGACGATTCATTGTTTTGTATATTGTATCATTAGTTTAGTAAAAGTATTATTCTAATCACACTTACTCTATTATAAGTATAGAGCACGTGTAGTTCTGTCAATCGTACACAAAAAGTGTACTATCGTGAGTCGTGAGGACGGCACTTCCATGCCGCTGAGGATATCCTTAGGACCAGATGTCCATCACTAAGGACCTCAACCACCCTGGGCACCATCTCTTCTCCCCCCTGCCGTCCGGTCGCTGGTTCTGCAGCATCCACACACACACGGACTAGCAGGTTCAAGGACAGTTTCTATCCACAGGCAGTGTGCCTACTGAACTGCGGGGAGTGCTGCCACTATCATAACATTGTCATTAACATTACACTGTCATACTTTTGCTAGACTTTCTACTGTATTCATGATGCTGCTGCACTACTGGCACTTTAAATGCTTTTAAATATGTGTGCATGATTCAACACACATATCATCCATCAGTCACTTTATTGTTCTTTTTACTCTGTATGGTGTTTGTATCGTGTTGTTTTAGAAATGCATACTGCGGGAGGGAATGGGATGTGAGCGTTCCATTATACTTCCATTGTGGCCAGTACAAATATTGTATGTTGTATCTACACATTTATACCTAACTACTGTCCTCTGATGGACAAAGGATGACACTACAGTCTACAATCTTGCATGTGTGTATGTGGTATACCTCAATAGTGAACAATTATGCCACTATGAATAGCGATGGTCAGGTGTTTCATATATACATTACATTATAGTCATGGCTGTCAGGCTGGCTGGCATCTCCCTTAAGGATAGGGTGAAAAGCACTAGTCACTCGTGAGAGACTCGGAGTAGAGCCACTTCTCCTTTGCATAGAAAGGAGCCAGTTGAGGTGGTTAGGGCATCTAAGGATGCTTCCTGGTCGCCTCCCGAGTAAGGTCTTCCAGGCACGTCCACGGGGCAGACCAAGGTACAGGTGGGGTGATTCCACACTGGATCCCGAGGGAACGCCTCGGGATCCCCCAGTCAGAGCTGGTCGAAGTTGCCAAGGAGAGGTAAGTTTGGAGTCCCCTACTGAAGCTGCTACCTCCGCAATCCTACCTGGATAAGGGTAGACAATGGATTGATGGATGGACCTTACTTTTCCTCTCTTATACTGTATATACAGGGCTACATTTGACATTGGAGAGTTATTAATAGTGGAACAAAACTCATTGTTTTGTTCATGAAATGGTCCTCATTTATATTTGGTCAATTATTTATATTGGAAAGGCAGAACTGCAGAACTATTTCCCACGTACAATTATGCAAAGATACTTTCTAGTTTGTGGCAATGCTTACACACAACACTCTCATAACTGCAAGCTAACCTTGACATTGGTGTGTGTGGAGATGGACAGTGGGACAGGAAGACTTATTGGAAATAATCTAAAGGAAGAACACAGTACACTGTTCTAGACCTATGCTATTTTTGTATTTTACACAATACATTGTTCAAGACATATGGTATTTAAAGCAGTCAACACTGCCTCAAGCCATTTAACTGGCTAGGTGGGGGTTCCCCCTGAAGAAAGGGACACAGGGTGTCCAACCACACACACTCCAAATATCCCCAACGCCAAATTGAGGCTCGGGAAAATGTTCGTTTGTTCCCGTTTTTGTAGCACAGATGTTTTTTTTCCTTCTACTGTGCTTTTGTTGTTTGGTTGAGTTAAAGAACATGTTGAGCAGAATACAATCAATTAATAACTTTATTAGTGTTGATAGTGTGCTTTGTTTGGAAAAAACATCTTTGGATACCTGTGAGTATGTGAATTTCAACATGTATTGCAAAACATTATTGGAAACTCACAGAAAAAGCAAAAGCCTTGAAGAAAAACACGTTTTAATGTATACTATGTATACTTTATGTATACTCGGTACCAGTGGCAGCTGGTGGATGTAAAAGGGGGAGGAAGGAAGGTGGTCGATGGGGATGTTACTGAGGTCATAAGCCGATTTGAAAGAGATTTGTGTAACTAGTGATCTATACCAGAGGAACATTTTGCTCTTTATGTTATTCTTTGTCTTATCAGAAATAAATCAGCTCTTATTTAGATATTACTGTAGTCTGGCCTGTATCCTAAACCTGAGGAGAAGTAAGGAGCAAAATAATCGTTTTATTTTAGAATGTACTGCTATCTCAAGAGCTGATTGTTTCAGACTTAATAAATATCAGTGAAGTGACAGGAATCATTGATCTTGAATTGGGATTGGGGTGAGACAAGAAGTCTATTTCTAAGGAACTTAATGTAAGACAATGGTAATCTCATTCTGATCTTAAATTGAGCGGTTTTGTCTTGGTTAAATAGACTAGACCAAGATGTGTATTTATTTTTCTCTTGCAAGTTTATTTTTCCTCTGAAATTTTAGAGGATGGCCCTCCATTTGCTCAATGGATGAGCCCCCTTTGGTGTAAAGTAATATAGTAGTAACTACAATACTGCATTGCATTTCCATTTAACTCCATGACCTAGTTACATGGTACATCACACGGCACCTTTTGTATTGGAATACATTTATAATGTATATATATGTATATACGGCCAGCGCTGTAATACATTTCCCTTTGGCCAGTACAGAAAGCACAGATAAGAGCTGATAATCCTAACCTTTAATAATAATACATCACCATCAATGTCTTTGACTGCCTTGCACTGTAATCATAACTACCTCTGCCTATAGTTTACATATTTATTGATAACATACCTGTAAATGTGTACATTTTTACTGTACCTGCCGTATATATTTAAATCTTCAACTGTTGATATCACTACACATCCCTGCTCACTACCTGCTGTATATACATTTATATATATTTATCCTGTTTTTCATAATTGCATTCCCCTGCTCACTACCTGTTAAATACTTACTTAGCTGTAAATATATATACCTATTATTAGGCTCATATCTCACACATACTCTTTTTTTATTTTTACACCTAGTAGACTCTTTTAGCAACTGTAAACTGTTCATTATATATTACCATGAATTTTACTGCAACATGTGCACTCTGGTTAGATGCTAAATTATTTTCGCAGTACTGTACTTGTGCTGTGCAATGACAATACATTTGAATCGAATCGAATCGAATCTAATAATCGCTGATTAGAAGAGCCGATAATCGCTGATTAGAAGAGCCGATAATCGCTGATTAGCTATTAGCAGTTAGCTTGGACGTCGTGGAGCTCGCGCTTCATGCTAGTTCTGACGTCACTGCGCGCGCACGCGGCGTAGGCGACATTTTTACTTCAGCATTCAATCAGTTTGTTTGGATCAATCGTAAGATGACAAAAAACATAACAGTACATTTGACTGACTAGGCATTAAGAGACGAATTTACAAATGTATTTGAAGTATATAATAGATGCTTCGAGATACAACGCGGTCACGGGGGGGGAGTGCTTAATGGAGCACTTGTTGGGACATGGACGGTTAATGGAGAGAGAGAGAGTATTAGGCAGGATAATAAGGGTTGAATAAGGGATCGATATTATAGAGAATCGGTGATTCTGTTCATGTTCATGATGCAAAGTGCAAAGCAAAACACATCCACAGCCATGCAAATTGCATGGGTGTGGATGTGTTGCTATTGGAGGCGTCAGAAATAACTTTAGAACCAAACTATTTAAACTAGGGATGCTCCGATCGATGGGCCACCGATCATTATCGGCGGATCGATCGGTGCTGTCAAAAACGGCCGATTTTTCATATTGGGCTCCTAGATCGATTATTTAATTTGGGGTGGGTATGATTGCTCAAAATGGGTGTAGGGCCGCTTCACATTAACGCTTTTAATAATCACCACGGAACAAGTGAGACTTTAAACTGCCCCCGTGTGTGTGTGTGTGTGTGTGTGTGTGTGTGTGTGTGTGTGTGTGTGGTGTGTGTGTGTGTGTGTGTGTGTGTGTGTGTGTGTGTCTGCTCGCTGATTTGGGCCCTGGTCTTAAAGGCCAAAAGAAAATTGTTATTGGTTGATTTGATATAAATTATATATATATATATATATATATGTATAAATGAGATATATATATATATATATATATATATATATGTATAAATGAGATATATATATATATATATATATATATATATATATATATGTATAAATGAGATATATATATATATATAATTTATATCAAATCAACCAATAACAAGCTCGGCCCCTCCTTTGCGTAGAAAGGAGCAGCAGAGGTGGTTTATCTGGTAAGGAGGCTTCCTGGTCGCCTCCATAGGGAGGTTTTCCAGGCACATGCAGCTGGGAGGAGACCAAGAGGCCGACCAAGGTACAGGTGGGGTGACTTCATCTCCACACTGGCCTGGGAACGCCTCGGGATCCTCCAGTCAGAGCTGGTCGAAGTTGCCATGGAGATGGAAGTTTGGAGTCCCCTGCTGGAGCTGCTACCTCTGCGACCGACCTGATAAGCGGTAGACCATGGATGGATGGCTGGATGGACAATAGACTTTAAATGGTAGACCCCACCCACTATGTGAACAGCCCCAAAAACCCTGATGGGAGCATCCCGGAGCATCACTTTTAACGGCAATCTTCATCTCGACTTCATCTCCCCCTCAGAGAGTCTTCCCATCCCCGGATGGAACCTGGACTTGCAGGCTTCAGGAGGATCCTAGCCACCCGCCCCAAACCCCATGAAGAAACACCTCTGCGTTTAGCGCCACCTGACGTAAGTATCATCATCATTTGGCTGATTCATTTTTAGTGTTTTTCTGACCCGGGGTCAAGCCTCATGTGTTCATAAACTAAACCAACTTTGAAGAACCACAGACAGAGAAGGCTGTCAGTCTTCAATCTTATGGGGTAGGACCCATTGATGGGTAAAGAGCTGTGTGTCAAGCAGGATAATATTGATTAATCACCTTTCATGGAGAATCAGTGATGTTGTCATGGACATGACATGTATTGATCCATTTAAACAAAAGTGTGTGTGTGTTGAGAAGACAGAGAAAGCCTTCATAATCCAGTAGCTAGTGTGTAAAGACGGTGTTAGTATAGTATATATTCAGTGATGATCAATGATCTTTATAGTATATATTCAGTACGTACAGTACCTTCCTCAGTGTGGTCAATGATCAATGATCTTTCCTTTCTAGGACATGTGACTGGATGGAGGACATCCACCTGCCTCATTTCCTCCACAGAACGTGGTCGTCCAGGAGGCTGCTCATGGTCACCTAGCAACACAAGATAAGGCTGATAACACCAATACACCACCTGCCCCCTGGGTTTAGACACTCAGCTGTGTTGTTGTGACTCTCTCTCCCTCTCCCTCTCTCTCTCTCTCTCTCTCTCTCTCTCTCTCTCTCGCTCTCTTGCTCTCTCTCTTGCTCTCTCTATATATTTCTCTCATTATCTATGTCTCTCTTGTTGTCCATGTAACTATCTATCTACTATATCCTATGTCTCTCTTGTTATCCATGTAACTATCTATCTACTATATCTGTCTAGCTATCTATTTACTATATATATCTATCATCAGATAGATAGTTATATATATCCATCTATCTATCTATTTACTATCTATCTATCTAACTATGTACCTATCTATCTATTTACTATATCTGGATATACATAGTTAATTGATAGATAGATAGCTAGATAGATATATAAATAGATATAGTAAATAGATAGATAGAACTAGTTAATATATAATAGCTAGATATAGTAAATAGATAGAAAGAAAGTTAGATACTTACATAGTAAATAGATGGATAGATAGATCTTTACATGTATCTATCTATCTATCTATCTATTTACTGTATCTATCTATCTTTCGATATATCTATCTGTCTTTCTATCTTTCTTTCAATAGATAGCTATCTACAGTATTTATCTATATATTTACTATATCTATCTATCTAGATAGATAGATAGATACATAGATAGATATAGTATATAGCCTCTCTGGGAACCATCACCTTAACGCGGTGGAGAGGTTTGTGTGTCCCTGTGAACCTGAGGGCTGTGTTGTCTGGAGCCTAGTGCTCCTGGTAGGGTCTCCCATGGCAGATTGGTCTCAGGGGAGGGACCAGACTAAGAATGGTTCAAAGACTTCAATGGACTATCTATCACCCCATAGATTAACTGCATGTTAACTGCATGTACATGAGAAATCATTTTGGGGAAAGGTCACACGCTGCAGGAAAAGAGCCAGAAAATTAAAGATAAGTGAAAGAGACGTAGCAGATTGGGAAATGCATGAAACATGAACAGAGGCTGAATGGAGAGTAGGAAAGGGTAGGCAGGGACCTAACGACGATGTTCTTCTGAGTCTACTGCCCAGGCTTAGGTGGACCTGGACTGCCCTCCCCCAGCGGCCCCACCTGTGGCCCTCACCAGCGGCCCTCACCAGCGGCCCCACCAGCGGCCCTGGGTGCTTGGTCAGCGCGTGCTTGCAGACATTGAGGAGGAAATCACATAAGGTGCTTGTCTAACTGGGACAGGGTAAACCGAGCAGTCCCTGCTTGTCGGTTGTCAAGTGAAGATTCCCTTCCCCGTCCTTTCCTCCCCTTCCAGTGATCTCTAGCTTCTCCTCGGTGTCTGACCAGAGGCCGACTGCTCTCCGGTCACCACATGAAGCTGCTCTGCTGCAGCACTGGCACTTTGAAATGCTTTTTAAATGCACAATTCAACATATGTACATATCATCCATCAGTCACTTTCATGTGTAGTAGATATAGTACATAGTATAGTATATATTGTTTAATTGTAGGTAATTCATACTGCGGGAGGGAATGGGGAGTAAGAATTCTATTGCACTTGTTGCATACGGCAAATAAAAACATCTTGAATCTTGTTTCATTGAGGGTTTACACACACACCCTGAGCACATGTTTGGTTTGGTTTGTTTGTATTATTTTTGCTTTGTTTTTGGCTTTGGCATCCCAACAGAAAAACAGTTTAGACAACGGGAGCCATTGTGTCAACATAATACATGCTATCACCACAAACTTGGGTTAGTATCGACTCTAATGTTGAACATGTGGTAACTTGTGGTAAGATGTCCCATTTATGGTAGATATGGTTGTATGAAAAGGTCACAAAAGTACACACTATCTGTGCTTAAGTACAAGTACAGATACTTGTGTAGTAAAAAGTACCGATTGCAATTTTTACTCAAGTAAAAGAAAGTACCCGTAGTAAAATGTAATTTTTACATCGGCTCTTTTTGTGCAAAGCTAACGGAACCTCATGTCATATTAATATAAATATATAATAATATAAGGGAAAAGGAACTTTATTTGAACTTATATTACTGCCATTATGAATGTATTTGAACAACCAAAGCAAAAGTAGAAAAACAAGCTGTATTTGCTGTCGGCTACATTGTAGACGGGTGACCGAGTCTCTAAATAGGCCTAAACAAATCACACAAAATTATTATTAAAAAAAGATGATTGTAAAAGCAGCACGAATTACTCACTCAACAAGGTCAGTTCTACCATAACATTTATTGCAATGCAGATAGACATTAAATGGACTTCCAGCATAAATGTACACTCCCCTTAACCCCCAGTTGACCAGTTCTGCAGTCAAACTAACACAGTCCAGACCTTACAGGGACCAAACCTTACAGGTTAAACATGAAGGGTTACTTAATACCCATGAGATTATGAGCAGAATGTACATTTTCATATAAAAAAGGTTAATGTCATATAAAAAATAATTCAAGTCCCCCGAAACGGACCAAGTACGGAGTGAGAACTGGTACATGGAAAAGGGTGCCGGTTCCCCTCCTGGGCACTGCCGAGGTGCCCCTCAGAGCAGCTGCCCACTGCCCCTAATACTAGGATGGGTTTAATGCAGAGAAACACATTTCACTGTGTGTGTGTGTACATGTATGTGGCCAATAAAGAGGATTAAATCCTCCAGTTTTATATAGCCAGAGTAATATTCCCATTCATCGAAGATTCCCTAACGTGAACGGAGACCTGCAGAGGGTGACAACGCACAGAAACCTACCTTCTCAGAAAAAAAGGAGACAAGAGGAGACCAATTCTGGACAATCTGGATTTCCTAATAAAAGCATTTTATTCATTTAAAATGCAGACAAAAATAGACACATTAGAAAAAGACACCAGTGGGCAGTGGGCACCGTAAACAGAAGATATAACATAACGTTTACCTACTGGAAATGAACAAAGACTAAAAGAAACATAACTTAGCTTCATAGCTTTGTTTGTTGAACGGCCAGCTCCGGTCGTACTAAACACCATTAAAACTTTCTCTTTCATAAAATATACTTTTGAATGTATACTGTGAAGATGTGCACCATGGAAGGAGTAGCAGGTCTTTTGTCCTCAGGCTCACTTAAAACGTGGTGGCTTGATAACCACGTTCCCCCCCCAGCAGTGGAAGATACAAACACAGAAATCAAAACACAAAATTAAAAATTAAAAAGAACAGTTAAACACCGTCTGTAGGAAAAAGAGATCACAGTTTTCATAGCAATAAGGCCTGCGACCAACAGGACAGAACATGAGGCATCTGGCCTCTTTTCACCACCGAGAAATGTAACGTGTATCTAGCAATAGTCTGCCGCTTGGAAACAAAACAAGAAGAACATTGGCAATTTCCTTCTGTTGCACAGATCCCCCCCCCCCCCCCACTCATCCAAATCCTTCACAGGTGTCTTGTGGCTACGGAGTCGTGGCTTGTTTACAAACCGCCCCCCCCCCCCCTGTCCAAATATTTGATTCCAAAGCCTAGACTTTGCCTTTAGTTTCCGAGTTTAGTTTTCTTTGGGAGATTGAAGGGGCAGCAAGCAGTTTCCTCCGGTATGTACAGTATGTATGAATGTACAATAACACTTACTGGCGGGTATTACAGGTAACGGGACGGGACGGAGTACCGCCGTGCTAAAATGCCTTGTGGTTTGCTGCGATCATAGAGATCTGAAGGTGAAGCGTGCCTTGAGGCTGCTGTGGGCTACTGCTGTGTGTTTGTATTACTGAATAACTCACTGAATGTACCAATAGACTGGATACTGAAGGGCAGCACAACCCACCTCCTCTTAAGCTCAAGCTGGAAAAGGCCACGTTTTGGTTGACCAAAGCTACACGTTCTGGCAAAGGGTGCTCTCGAGAGAACAAGGGGAGCAACCCCCCGAGAACCTCAACCTTAAAATGAATTGCATTGGACATTGCTATGTTTCGCTTCAAGTGTAAAGAAAGGTTGCACCCATTTAGGGAATTCCAATGCTACCAACCAACGAAACACAAAACTAGGGAGGAAATGACAGCGTTGTAATGGTAGACATAAAATTATTTAAAAAAAAAATCTAAGTATGTGCTACATTCACCTAAAATACAATTGAAATTAATGGACCACTTTTGGCAATAAGTAACAACATTTGTTTGATTGGGGACCTAATAAAGCCCCTAAATATACTGACTATAAACACTGGCATTAATTCTGCAGACGATTTAGTCTTAACACGTGAATGTGACACGCGTCTGGCTGGCCTGACTCCTTCAAATACACGGAAACGTTGGGAATGTTCTTAAAACACACACACACACACACACACACACACACACACACACACACACACACACACACACACACACACACACACACACACACACACACACACACACACACACACACACACACACACACACACACACACACACACACACACACACACACACACACACACACACACACACACACACACCTCTTGTTTAAACCCAGACGTCAATTGACAGAATAAAACACTGCAATTCAACTGTACCCCAAACGATGACAGAAACACGGCCTCAAAAGGAGCGCTCGGAGAGAACGAGAACGCACCAGAAAAAGGGGGGGGGGGGGGACGACGACGACCATGATTGAACTTTGAGACTGTCCAACACCAGAGGAGCCCCGGGTAGCGGAGGACTCACCGAGGACCCATCTTGACCCGTGGTCCATCCGCTGTACGTCAACGTCCACACAGGTTAGGCTTGGGGGAGCAGGGGACTTTGTTTTGGTGGGGAAAATGGGTTTGATCGCCCTCCTCGACAGAGGTTACCCAATAGGGGGGTGGGGGATAGATATATATATACTATATATATATATATGATCTATATATATATATATATATATATATATATATAATATATATATATATATATATATATATATATATATATAAAAAAGGAACACACACACAGCTCTCTGTTATCTCGGCAGTTTGAGGACCTTGTAGACGTTGTTGTGGAAGACGGTGGAGAAGTGGGGCCGGGGGTCCCGGTTCACCAGGGTGCAGAAGGGGACCTTGCCGGCGTTCTGGGGGTCCTCCACGTCCCAGATCTCTGGCATGCTGCAGCCAGGCCTGACACACATGGATGAGAGGAGGGATGTTGGTTGAGAGGAATGTTGGTTGAGAGAGAGAGAGAGAGAGAGAGAGAGAGCGAGAGAGAGAGGCACAGACAGAGAGAGAGAGAGAGGGGCACAGGGAGAGAGAGAGAGAGACCGAGAGGGGCACAGGGAGAGAGAGAGCGAGAGAGCGAGAGAGGCACCGACAGACAGAGAGAGGCACCGACAGAGACACTGACTGCGGTGACTGCGGGTTGCATAAGGAGACGGTGGATAATTCTGTGGATTTAGAGATCAGCCACAGGGGGGCACTCATGGACCAGCATACGATAATTGGAAATTTCAACCTCACTTGCAGATTGTGTGGCACACTGTGTGTGTGTGTTTAGCAGAGTGTGTGTGTGTGTGTGTGTGTGTGTGTGTGTGTGTGTGTGTGTGTGTGTGTGTGTGTGTGTGTGTGTGTGTGTGTGTGTGTGTGTGTGTGTGTGTGTGTGTGTGTGTGTGTGTGTGTGTGTGTGTGTGTGTGTGTGTGTGTGTGTCTAATACCTGGTTCTCCTTGTGCACCAGGAGTCCTCCAGGACAAAGTAGTGGACCCCCAGCTGCATGAGGTTACTCTTGACCGTCTCCCCGGACATGCGGCTGTACATGGAGTACACCAGCTTGGTCCTCTCTCTGCACACGCAGATGCAGACAGACAGACAGACAGACAGAGAGGTTTCCTTGTTAATTACTATGTATGTCACCCACTGCACTGCACTCCTGAACCAGCCCTGAAGGAGGGATCCCCTTCCACTCTGCGTTCCTTCTCCAGATTACTTCCTCCATAATTAAGGGAGTTTTTGCTTGCCCTTAGGGGGGGGGGGGGCTAGGGTTTGGGAGGTGTTGTAAACATGTGGTCTGTGAAGCCCTTTGAGACTGGAACTGTGATTAAGGGCTAGACAAAAAAATGTACTTGACAAGAGACACACCTTACGGGCATTTAGCATGGCGGTACTTTCTGGTCTTGTTGACAAAATGTATTATATTAAAATAACAACTTATTATTCTAAATGCTAATGAGTGTTATTGTACATACAGACATACATACAGGAGGAAACTGCTTGTCCCCGATTCATTTCAGTAAAAAAACAACTCTTACAACTAAAGATGAAAAGTCGAGGCTTGGCCGCAGAGCTTTGGAATCAAATATTTGGACAGGGGACGGTTTGTAAACAATCAGCTACAAATAGTTCACCTACCATCATGCTACAGAGCTAGCTGACCTCAGTTCTGCTTATGCCACAGTTAGCAGACCTTAGCCTGGCTATACTAGTGCAGCGCTAGTGTAAACGAACGCCAGCAGGTGGTGCTGTGCAGTAAAGTAAACCTCACTCCCTGACGCCTAAAAGTCTAGCGATGAAGCTAGAGCCCGTGTGTTTTAGCTTCTCGTTAGAGCGCCGCTTCTCTAGCCGGAGGTTGTGAGTTCGAGCCCAGTGTGAGCCCAGAGCTAGCTGACTTTAGTACTTTTTATGCTACATAGGTAGCTGACCTTAGTTCTGCTTATGCTACAGAGCTAGCTAACATTAGTTCTGCTGGTGCTACAGAGCTAGCTGACCTTAGTTTGGCTCATGCTACAGAGCTAGCTGACCTTAGTTCTGCTTATGCTACAGAGCTAGCTGACCTTAGTTCTGCTGGTGCTACATAGCTAGCTGACCTTAGTTCTGCTGGTGCTACAGAGCTAGCTGACCTTAGTACTGCTGTTGCTACTGAGGGAGCTGACCTTAGATCTGTTTATGCTACAGACCTTAGCCCAGCGTCCTCATAGTGTGGGTGGTTAACGATGGCCCGGCCGGTGGACAGCTTCACACTAGCCATGGTGGGCATGGCTCCAGCAAACACTGCATCTGTGGCCAGATGGACAGAGAGCAAGGGCAGTGTTAGTAGAGGGTCAACACACCTCCTGAAGGACACTCGCTTTGCTAAATGGTAAATAGTAGATTGGATTCTGAAGGAGGTAGAAATATATTTTGTAGCTACGAAAATGTCTCTGATTATAATAATACATAATTATAATAATAACATAAATAATAAAATAAAGAAAAATATCTATATTAGAATAATAAAATAACTATTTGTATAGCACCTTTCATACAAGAATTGCAGCCCAAAGGGCTTCACAATAATAAAAATACATAAATTAGCATAAGAAGACGGAGCAAGAGCAGTGTCCAATTTGCATAAAAGACAAGGTAATAGGGTGACAGAAAAAAAAAACACAAGACATACAATAACAATAGAAATAGGATAAAACTATAACTATCTCTAGGAGGAGCTCTATAGGAGAGCCCGCCCAGCAGTAAACCCATTCCAAGGCCACACCACACAGCTGGGAACACTAGCCGGGTTTCCATAACCATATTTTGATTTTGCATTTTGAAGTATCCCATTACAAATGTGTCAATCGAATCGAGTTCATTCACAAAAGCGGAGATAGAAACAAGTTTGCCGAATCAATTCTGACGTAGCGAACTTTGAACTCACGTGACTTACGCTGTTGGTTTCTTCTCAAGCGTTCCTATGACCTGAAAACATGGCTAATGTCACCTCCCAATATCCGCCATCGCTGACGTAGTTTGTTCGCTCCAACTAGTTAATGGAAACAACTAATTTGCATTTCCTTTTTGTTTTGTTTTGTGCGAGTACGCTTAAAATTAGCGTTGACTGTGAGATGGAAACACAGCTACTGTTGTAACAGTCCTGGGTACCACCAGTACCCACCAGGCTCAGTATTCCCCTGGATCCAGTCCAGCAGCTCCTCCTGGGGCATGTTGCTGAACTCCCCCATGATGCCCCACTGGGCCTGCAGGTTGGCCACGCCCTGCACCGCCATGACGGACAGGAAGGCAAACACCACCACCTGGAGCCTGGACCTCTCCCCCACCCAGCCAAACAACTGGGGGGGAAGAGAGAGAGAGAGAGAGAAAAGGCAGAGAGAGAGGTAGGGAGAGGTAGAGAGAGAGGTAGAGAGAGAGAGAGAGAGAGAGAGAGAGAGAGAGAGAGAGAGAGAGAGAGAGAGAGAGAGAGAGAGAGAGAGAGAGAGAGAGAGAGAGAGAGAGAGAGAGAGAGAGAGAGAGAGAGAGAGAGAGAGAGAGAGAGAGAGAGAGAGAGAGAGAGAGAGAGGTAGGGAGAGAGAGAGGCAGAGAGAGAGGTAGGGAGAGGAGAGTGAGAGGCAGAGACAGAGAGAGGAGAGTGAGAGGGAGAGGAGAGAAAAAGGCAGAGAGAGAGGTAGGGAGAGGAGAGTGAGAGGCAGAGAGAGAGAGAGGAGAGTGAGAGGCAGAGAGAGGTAGGGCAAGGAGAGAAAAAAATTAAATAAATACATACAAATAAAAAAGCTAAACAGGGCGCCACAAGGCCCGGATATCTCTGGAGTCACCACATGTGGTGCAGTGGTCTGGGGGCTCACCTGCTTGGAGCAGATGAGGGCGGCCATGATGCACATGTGAGGTGTGAGGAAGAGCTTGAGACGCATGATGAGGACGGCCAGCACGGAGAACGCCACCAGCTGAAGGCCGTGGTACACCAGCTGGAGGAGCAGCCACACACACACACACAGACAGTACTGATCATTAGCACTGCATTCATACAGTGTTCAAAGCACTTTAAGGAGAGAGAGAGAGTGTGTGTGTGTGTGTGTCTGGGAGCAAGTAGTGTGTGTGTGTGTGTGTGTTAGGGGGGGGTTATCATGCTCGGAGCAAGTAGTGTGTGTGTGTGTATGTGTGTGTGTGTGTTGGGGGATTTATCACACTGGGAGCAAGTTGTGTGTGTGTGTGTGTGTGTGTGTGTGTGTGTGTGTGTGTGTGTGTGTGTGTGTGTGTGTGTGTGTGTGTGTGTGTGTGTGTGTGTGTGTGTGTGTGTGTGTGTGTGTGTGTGTGTGTGTGTGTGTGTGTGTGTGTGTGTTGGGGGGTTTATCACACTGGGAACAAGTAGTGTGTGTGTGTGTGTTATCATGCTGGAAGCAAGTAGTGCCAGTGTGTATGTTGGGGGGGGGTTTATCACACTGGGAGCCAGTAGTGTGTGTGTGTGTGTGTGTGTGTGTGTGTGTGTGTGTGTGTGAATAAAGACCAAACACGATAGAGAGGGGGCGAGTGATGAATAGATAGAGAGCAATAAATAGAGAGCGATAAATAGAGGGAGAGTGATAGGAAGATACCGAGACAGAGAGACATGTGGGAGCCATATGACTCACAAGAGTATTATGGAGTAGTACGGAGAAGAAAGATAAAGGAGGAAAAAAAAATAAAGAAAAGTACATGAGTTTGAGATTGGATTGCAGGATTGCAGGAGAGACATTGGCTTTCATTTCACGGCAGAGAATGAAGAGAAGAGGACGAGCCAGCAGCCACAGTGGTAGGTAGGTAGGTAGGTAGGGGGGAGAGGGAGAGAGGGAGAGAGGGAGAGGAGAGAGGAGAGAGAGAGAGAGAGAGATCAAGAGAGATGGGGAATGTGCACTCGCTCACCTCCCCTTTGGCCATCAGTTCTGGTCTGGAAGAAACGAATAGAACAGAATGAGCTTCGGGAGGTGAGGCAGAACACACGGTGCAGAGAAACAAATACATTATGGAGAAAAATAAAACACACACACATAGATATATATATACGTACACAAACGGTATATATGAATGCATAATGCGATACAGTAGCCCACTGCATCGAAACGTGAAAGATAAGCCTTGGGCATTTATGGGTTCCAGACTGTATGGGTATATTCCAACTGTGTATTCACCCTGGTTCAAGTACCCCCAGCTTCCTTCCAAACTCTATTTTTGTGCATTTACTTATATATTATTATTATTATTATTATTATATTAAAGTCTTATTTTTTTTGTTACAGTCAGGGACCAACATTCCCATTTTTGTGGGAAAAACATCTTAATGTAACCCATAGTACGTTTAGATTCAGTGTGTTACTTATGGAACCCCCCGGTTCCGCTTGTTTCAATGTAGGCGTGGAACAGCAGAACACCGGCGGTGGAAGAGTGACGCAGTGACTCACTCCTCTTCCTCCTGCTGCTCCGTCTGCGACTTGGAGGAGGAGGCCACGTCCCCACGGACCAGCGAGTGAAACACATTCTGTAACGTCTATCGGGAGAGAGAGAGAGAGAGAGAGAGGGACACAGAGGGACCTTCTCACATCGTCGTCCTGTTTGTACTTTCTTTTTAATTCCATGTGCTCTGGCAATGCAAATGTACATTTCCCATGCTAGTAAGTCCCTTAGAGAAAGAGAGAGAGAGACAGAGAGAGAGAGAGAGAGAGAGAGAGAGAGAGGGCGGGGGGGGGAAGGATAGCTACAGTCTGTTAGGACTTGGGGCTTGGGAACCGGAAGGTCGCCGGTTCAAGTCCCCGAAACACTTGGGCACCGGACCACTACACTGCTCCCCGGGTGCTGTGTATAAAATAGCTGCCCACTGCTCCTAATACTAGGATGGGTTAAACGCATTGAAACACATTTCACTGTGTGTACATGTATGTGACCAATAAAGAGGATTCAATCCTCCAGATTTAGATTTAGAGAAAGCTAATTTAACATCAGGAACCTCTCCTACGGTCATACTACATGTGTTCTCCAAGCTACAGCCCCGGACACCGTGTCTGTGAATGAATTAATTCACGGGGAGGTAATTATCCCCATCGCCGGCTTCCGCCCCACTGTGCAAGGTGTCAGTCAGGCTGTCGCATGGTGACGGGTTGGGAGGCCTGGTCTAATGGGAGGCCTCACAAATTATCTGCACCGGCCAATTACCGAGGATGGAGGTGACGTGTGCATTCCAAGCTCTGTGTAGAATTAATGAGAGAGCACAGGTTTTTTTTTTTCTTCCCCACTTTCAAAAAAATGTAAATGTGTGTGCGTATGTGTGTGTGTGTGACAGTTACCCGTGCGGCAATGAGCACCAGCACCCCCACGTTGATTGGAAGCAGCAGAGTTTTGATGTAGCGCAGCGGAGTCTGAGACACACACACAGTGGAGTCGGGAGAGAAAGACATAAGCATCAGTAGTGGCTCATGGTGTTTGTACGGACACAGAGCAGAAGGACAACTACAAAGAAGGAAACACTTGTTTGGGTGAATCTCACACACACACACACACACACACACACGCACACGCACGCACACGCGCACACACGGCTGGGCTCTGATTGTCTTAACATTTCCCCAGGCCACAGATTGACTATATTGTCATCTCCTCTTCCACCCCTTGCTAAACACATCGTTTGAGTCCACTGATTCACACATTTCAATAAAAGGAACTTAAAATAATATAAAACAAAGCATATCTTAATTTATTTTTATTCCAAAAAAAATTCCCCCAAATTGACAAAATGTTTTTCATGTCATTGCTTGACTTAATATATGAGGTACAAAGCGCCATGAAAGAAAACGTATGGGACACTACCTCCACCTCCATGAAGTCGAACTCTGCAGCACAGGTGTACATCAGGGTATGGAAGTCCTGGTAGCTGGTGAACTTGGACTTGATCAGCCCGCTGATGTGAGCCTATAGGAACACAGGGAACACTTGATCAGCTGGCTGATGTGAGCCTATAGGAACACAGGGAACACTAGATCAGCCCGCTGATGTGAGCCTATAGGAACACAGGGAACACCTGATCAGCCCGCTGATGTGAGCCTATAGGAACACAGGGAACACTTGATCAGAGCCCGCTGATGTGAGCCTATAGGAACACAGGGAACACTTGATCAGAGCCCGCTGATGTGAGCCTATAGGAACACAGGGAACACTTGATCAGAGCCCGCTGATGTGAGCCTATAGGAACACAGGGAACACTTGATCAGAGCCCGCTGATGTGAGCCTATAGGAACACAGGGAACACTTGATCAGAGCCCGCTGATGTGAGCCTATAGGAACACAGGGAACACTTGATCAGAGCCCGCTGATGTGAGCCTATAGGAACACAGGGAACACTTGATCAGAGCCCGCTGATGTGAGCCTATAGGAACACAGGGAACACTTGATCAGAGCCCGCTGATGTGAGCCTATAGGAACACAGGGAACACTTGATCAGAACCGACCCCAGGGCCCCACACCAAGGCTAAACACAGAGGGCTTTGCAGTCTCACTTGGAAGCTTTTATCTCACGTGGAAGCTTTTATCCGAAGCGACGTGCAAATAGAAACATACAAACATCTCGGCTAAATATCCTGGTTCTGAGCAGGATGAGCATATCATGTATAGCAAAACATGAGCAGAACATAGTTATGTAAGCATGGTACAGCTTAAAATTCCCATGTTAATGCGCCACCCCCTGCCTCGGACTTATGCAAGTTGCTTCGTAATCGCGAAAGTTGCTTACGTCGTCGGAGGAACCCAGCACGGTGGACAACAGGAACTTGAGCACCACCGTGAACCCCACCCAAGCCAGGCCCTGCATGGACTGGAGAGGACAGATGGGAGAGAAGAGAGTAATTAAAAAGACAAACTCAAACCCACACTGGCATCATGCTTTGTGCTATAGGAGGTGGTTTGCATGTTATTTTTTTTATCTAACACTTGGCGTTCGGATCGGACCTTTATAAAGTAATACTCACACTTTTGAACAAACAAGAGAGGAATTGCCTAGAAACCAGTTTTAAATTCAACTCGCCAGGTACCCCTACTGCGGTTTCCGTGTCTGTTGAGACACGGAATGTCTCATCTCCTAAAGGTTTGATCCAAAAGTAATTTCCTTTGGATCGCACTGCCGATCGTGCTGGGTACCGACGAAAGCTGGATTATGTCCACATGGACACACATCACATGTCTTCAAAGCACACAGCAGCCGTCAAGCCTGCCACGATGTTATCTCCCCTGCTGCAGTGTAGATATTTCAACACGGTATTTATATATATATATATATAAACGTTTATTGAGTCAACGGACAACGTGTTCAAACTTTTAGCACTCCAGCTACCGATAAAGCTTTTAGCACCCTTCTCCATCTTCATAAGTCCGTGCCGGTTATGATAAACGGCGAGTAGAAGTACAGGCGTGGAGGTGACGAATCGGCTGATGCCGCAGAAGCCAATTCGACTGGGGTTTATTAAGTCAACTCTTCATTAATGCAGAGTGTTTGCTGAGCCGCCAACGTCACCCCCCCCCCCCCCTCCCCCCTCCCCCGGGCCAAGAATCCTTTTTCTGGTACTTTTCAATGGGAAGCCATCATAATATACTATAATAAACAACTGAAAAATGTGCATCGTCGCTCATAAGGTACAGTCTGTCCTCGCAGCGGGCAAAGTCATGGTGTCCTCACAGCGGCAAAAAAAAAAGAAAAGGATATTCATAAAATTAATAATTATAAAAATCGACTGGGGATTTACGTCCAAATGTATGTAATGACTAACGGTTGGCGTTGGTGCCTCGCTGGCGGCGTGGGCCGTCTCTTGACACCATGTAATTGGTGGCGTCAGCTGAAAACCCTGTACAGAGCTGCAGAGATAGACACCCCAACTAAGCATTGCGGTCCTCATTTGAAAACAATGTTATTTTTCCATCACCTGCACTTTAAGGCGGAGCAGCATAAAGTGGAGGATATTACAGTTGGGGGGGGGGGGGGGGCGGACACATTACGTTATCTCCGTACCCAAGTGACGATCCCGGGTCTGCAGACTTCTGTGAATCTGTCCCTGCATGCGATGATGGCCTGCCAACACATAACCACATAACATACACACACTCACACATTTCAATGGCATTACATGGTTATGCGGGGGGGGGGGGGGGAGAAATAAGGTTGCGAGTGTGCAACCACAATGTACAGACTATTCTCACTGGTACCACTGCAAGTACCGGTGGGTGCTGCAACCACAATGTACAGACTATTCCCACCGGTACCTCCACCTCAAAGGTGTGGGTGTGGGTGTGACCTTGGACAAATGCTTCAGCTTCTGTGTTGGTGGACGGAGGATGGCGCATGTTGAATTATTTAAAAGCAATGAAATCCTGAGCCTGATTGAGGTTTCTCAGGGTTGAAGTGGCTTTCACTGCAGGTATCCCTTTCTTCTATTCCCCTGTAAATAACAGAAGCAGGGTGGAGTAATTCAAAGATCACTATAGACTATAGCCGTCTATACAGGCAGTGGACCCACTGAACTGCTAGGAGTGCTGCCACTATCATTTCATTGTCATCCATATTACATTACACTATCGTACACTATCTTACTGGACTCATTGCAGTTACTGCACTGTGCTGCACTGTACTGCACTGTATTCATGATGCTGCTGCACTACTGACACTTTTAAATGCTTTTTGCACAATTCAACATATGTATATATCATCCATTAGTCACTTTATTGTTATTTTTATTGTGTGTGTGTTTTGTATAGTATATAGTATAGTATATAGTGTTAAATTGTAGGAAATCCATACTGCAGGAGGGAATGGGAAGTAAGCATTCCATTTCACTTGCATATGGCAAATACAAACATCTTAAATCTAAAATCTACAGAGACAATACTTATAACCAAATCGATCAAATCCCCAAAAATAATAAATATATATATATATTTCAAGTTGGATCTACAACTAACAACTTTGATGAGCAAAACACTTTCACCAGAGGTGTTTGGTCCGTTTCAATTGAACCATGGAGCGGTTCTTCTCCAGATAGTAAAGTTAGTTTGAGGTGGTGTGGACGCTCATTCAGACTGTGGTGTGGAATGAACACAAACTCTGGTCTGATTGAAAACAGGGGGTTCTCGGTCTGCTTCCAAGTTAAACTCTGGTTCGGTTAGCCTCTTTAGGTGTTGATGTGGTCCGACCCAACTATAGCAAGCAAACCCAAAAGCAATGCATTGGGAGTTGAATGTGTAGGTTTTGCTGCAAACGATCCAAATGAGCCACAACTCAGACGTGGTGCAATCAGGCGGTGAAATCACACACCTGACGACGTTCCCGTGAAGACGCTCGTACCGTTTGCTTTCCTCTATTTATTTTTAATTTGAACACCAAAGCAAAACCCCATAGCTTCCAGTCAGGCCATCAGGCTGCTGAACAAGGGCGTATAGCATATAACAATGTTATATATTTTATTACATTGATTTATACATAGATATTGCTTTTTTTTCCTTTTTTTTTTCTGCGGTCAAAGTCTTGTGCCGTTGACAGAAAACGGCCACAACGGAACAATGGCAGGCATCAGTTAACACCTCAAGACACTTGGACCGCCCAGGCTGCTTTTCACTCCCCGCTTTAGAGGTCTTGTAAGCGGACAATTGCGTAGCGGAAGTGTGTGTTTTTGTGTACTGTAACGTCCTTAAAGCACACAATACCCAACAGGCATGGATTACATGCAGGTGAAAAAAAACATTCTCTCCGTCAGTAAGTAGGCCTGCTTGCTGCTGGTGCATTTTGGCTGTTTTGTTTAACTGAATGGTGCTTATTTTACTATTTGTAAATCAGTAAAGCACTCCCAAAGTCTCTTTATCGAGGTCATGATGCGGATGCGTTACCAGACAGAACGGAGCTCCCCGTCTCCATGGAGACCGACCACCGGTTTGACTTCACAGATGAACTGTATTAATGAGGGTGTATTATATCAGCCTATGTCAGCAGTACATTACATGAGGCTAGTAGAAGTCGGTACTTTCTGTCAAATTGAATGCAGATGCGGAAAAAAAACCTTCTCACAAATATGACGACGACGACGACGTCTTCAGTTGAACAGAACCGACGAGGTGGTTCCGTTTGTGGAGGCGGTCACTCAGGGGAGACGGACACAAACCCCGCTCGGCTAAACGGTCGTTTAGTCACCGCTTGGCGATAGACTCCTATCGGTGCACACTTTGAATTGGCGCTTTGCAGGTCAATCACTTACCAGGGTGAATGAGGAGGCAGACCATTCAAATCAGCTAAATAAAAATGACCAAAATCAACCCCTTGAACAGTCGATGGACCCGCATTCGCCCAGCCCTTCGACAAACACTGTTGAAATGTTTCCCCCCCCGTCCCGTCCCGTCCCCCCCCCCCCAAGTAAAGCATAGGCGACGGTTAACGAAAAAATCATTAAAATAAATAACACATCCACTGTCTACGGGCTAAGGTACGTGTGAGGCTCTGCAGAGCGCCGACTCACCCAGATAGAGAGCAGGGAGGAGGCATAGAAGGAGGTGAGTAACATGGAGTTGCCAAACATCAGGAGGAAGCAGGCGGCCAGAGCGACCTGCAGGAAGTGACCAGATTGGGGGGGGGGGAGGAGAGAGGAGAGAGGAGAGAGGTGTCACTCATCCACAGCCCGATTGTGTGGTCCCAGTGGCATGTAAGTGGTGCGTTCCCAGACCACCGGCTGCACACACTGGGACGCAGAATCCAGCCGCTCATCTGTAGAACCATCGTGACACCGCAGGGGGGGGCAAACAAACAAACAAACATCCAATTTGTTCTGCTCCGTCCCCCATTTTTGCTGCAGGAGGGGCATAGTTCACACACACACACACACACAGAATTCAGCAGCTCATCTGTAGAACCATAGTGACACCGCAGGGGGCAAGCAAACAAACAACATCCAATTTGTTCTGCACCGTCCCCCATTGTTGCTGCAGAAGGGGCATAGTTCACACACACACACACACACACACACACACACACACACACACACACACACACACACACACACACACACACACACACACACACACACACACACACACACACACACACACACACACACACACACACACACACACACACACACACACACACACACACACACACACACACACACCAACCCTGCATAATTTGTCAGAAATACTCATTTCTCCCGGGATGTACTGTCGCATAGCAACGATCCAGACGTAGATTCACCCCTCAGAGTTGAAAGAGATGAATCTGGTTAGTATGTAAGTCAATCGGTACGGGAGAGGGGGTTGTATCTAATGAAGATTAATGAAGGCCCCTCGCTAAGACGCACCGCGACTGCATTGAAAAAGGAGCTTTAAAGGCGTGTGTGATCTCACAGTGGCTATCTTCCAGTTTGCGACTCGACTGAAGATTTGGCAGCCCCCCCTGGAGGCCACAGGGGGGACGCGCACACTTTCTGCTTGGGCGCATTTCTTATTCATGGGAACACGCACACACGCACAGGAATCATCATCCCCCAAGCCAGTTGATTTATGCAGAGCTTGCATGCCCTCCCTCGGACTCAGCTCTCCTCCATCTCTTGGGCTGCTTCCTTATCACTGGAGCTACGACCAGCCTCTGGCTCCCGGACCCAGACCCACTGGCTCCCGGACCCAAACCCCCTGGCTCCCGGACCCAGACCCCCTGGCTCCCGGACCCAGATCCCCTTGGCTCCCGGACCCAGATCCCCTTGGCTCCCGGACCCAGACCCTAGTCCCCGGGACCTAGACCCCCTGGCCCCCCTGGCTCCCGGACCCAGACCCCCTGGCTCCCGGGACACAGACCCCCTGGCTCCCGGGACCCAGACCCCCTGGCTCCCGGGACACAGACCCCCTGGCTCCCGGGACCCAGACCCCCTGGCTCCCGGGACCCAGACCCCCTGGCTCCCGGGACCCAGACCCCCTGGCTCCCGGGACTCAGACCCCCTGGCTCCCGGGACTCAGACCCCCTGGCTCCCGGGACTCAGACCCCCTGGCTCCCAGACCAGCGTGCAGAGGATGAGGGGCATGGGAGTGTGGGCAGAGATGCATGGATGGTCCCTCATACACAAACACATAGAGACCTCGCACAGACAACAATACAAAAATTGCCTCCATGAGACTGGAGACTGGAGGGGAAATCTCACAGGCTCGCCGTAGTGTGGATTCCAATTTGGTGTTTGCAGTGAAAATTACGACGGCTGTCCTGAACGGTGTTGAACTCGGGGGACAGATCAATGGAAACCGTGGAAACGGAGTGAGCAGAAGCTGTGGGGCTTGTTTGTTTTAAAGACTTGTCTGCAGTGTGCTTCGGAAATCAATGAATGCAGCTTCGGGTCATTCCCACTCTTTTTTTGACATTCTCGTTTTCCCTGAACAAAGGGAGTAAGTTTTGAAGGGGGTTTCAGGTCTCCTACCATGTGGGTCACCAGGATAGACTGCAGCTTGGTGGGGCTGAGGTACCCCAGGATGTAGGAGGCAAACAGAGAGGCCACCTGGACACAACAAACAAACAAGACAAACAAAGATCAGCAATCGGCTCAGGATCAACATTGGCTCAAAGATATGAGGGGGCATCATTACGCTTACATTTACATTATTACATCATTTGCCAAAATGACATTAATTGCTATGATTTCCTTGCCTGGGTCCAGACCTCTGACTCTGGCCTCATGGTGACACCAAACAGCGATTTCTCAGTTGAGAAAGTGATCGATCCAATTAGTGTGCCAGGAGCGTGACTAACGACTAGCCAATCAGCGCCAGTGAAAGGACTAACGCAGTTGTCAAGCGTGGTGAAGCTAGACACTGCTAGCGAGGCTGTTCTTAAATCGATTAAAAGTACTGATTACTTTGAAACCCAAACAGCAATCAGCTTTGAAGGGATTTCTTCAAAGTAGAGATGTTTTTTTTGCATTCTCCCCACTGGATTTGAGAAGAGTCTCATCGACCAACTCGCCAGTGTTGATGTAAAATGAGATACAGGTGGATGTACTGGTCTCTCGTGATTGGCGAGGGAAAAATCTATTTGGAGTGGAGTGTAACGAGTTGGCAATTTTGTCTTGATATCAGGCTAATGATTTCCATTACGTTCTGCGGTCGCGGTACATACATCCGTACATGGACTACCAGGTTCAGTTTTTAATACACAGGCAGTGTGCCTACTGAACTGCTTCATAACATTGTCACCCACATGACATTACACTATCATACTTTTGCTGGACGTTCTTGACTCATTACAGTTATTGCACTGTTCTGCACTGTACTGCAGTGTATTGTTGTGATGCTGCTGCAGTACTGGCACATTAAAATGCTTTTTTTAATGCTTTTTGCACAATTCACCATACGTATATATCAGTGGAGGCGTCCATTGAGGAATCAGCGTCCATTGAGGAAAGGGAGGATCATCCTCCCTACAATTTCAGAGAATAAAAAATAAACATCAATTTAACAGATTCATCTGTGAAAATACTGATAATATCACTATTTTAACACTTCAAAGTCGATTATAAAACTGCCAGCCCCGAGAGGCCAGTGAGTCCTGTTTTTTAACATGAGTGTGTATAGCAGGAAGGGAGGACCATCCTCCCTTAGGGCGTTTCTTTGGCTCTCGATTAGACAATTTACGTGCATAACTGGTTTCACTATATGATAGTATGTCTTATTTGAATGAAATACAGGTAAAAAACGCTTCTCCCTCAAATCAAGATTCAAGATTTTGGAAGTACAATGGAATGCTTCCCATTCCCTCCCGCAGTATGAATTTCTAAAAACACAATATGTAAAAATTCTATACACAATAAAAATGTGCATTAAAATGACTGAAGGATGATATGTACATGTGTATAATTGTGCAAAACGCATTTGAATGCATTTTAAAGTGCCAGTAGTTCAGCAGCATCCTGAATACAGGGCAGAGCAGTGCAGTAACGGAAATGAGTCAAGAAAGTCCAGCATAGTGTGATAGTGTAATGTTAATGACAATGTTATGATAGTGGTAGCACTCTGCCTGTGGATAAAAGAACACTGCCTGTGGATAAAAACTATCCTTGAACCTGGTAGTCCTCCTAAAATTGTACTCTAAATTCCATTTGGTTTGTTTGTGTTTATTTAATCATAATTTATTCATTAATGGAGTAATCACTAAATAGCTCTTTTTCATCAACAGAATGCTTCTCCCCCCTCAGATCACAATCGATTTAATTTCAGTTTGGCTTGTCTGCTAAAATGACCCACAAATATATAAATTCAGCTTCTAAGAAATAGACTTCTTCTTGTCTCACCCCAATCCCATTTCAAGATAAATAATTTATGGCACTGCACTGATCTTTATTTTGTCTGAAATAATCAGCTCTTGAGATAGCAGTAAGATCTAAAAGAAACCTTGATTGGCTTATACAGTTCTCAAACTGTTCTTAGATTATTTTGCTCCATACTTCTCCCAAGGTTTAATAGCAGGTCTGACTTCAGTAATCTCTCAATAAGAGCCGATTCATTTCTGATAAGACAAAGAAGAGATGGTTGTAAGCAGCACACATTCCCTCTGGTATAGCTCACTAGTTACATAAAAGTCTCCTTAAGCTGCTTCAAATGTGTTGAGTTTTACATGCCCACATATGCCCTCAGTACCATCCCCATCCATCACCCCACCCACCATCAAACTTCACCGAGCGCACCTTCCTTCCTCCCCTACTTTTACAACCACCCAGCTGGTGGTTATAAAAGTAGATATCATCCATATGGTATATCATCCAACCCGTCATTTTATTGTTTGTCTTATTGTGTATAGTATTGCTATAGTATAGTGTTGTTTATAGTATATAGTATAGTACATACTATAGTATATGGTGTTGTTTATAGTATTATATAGTTTAGTATAGTTTTGTTGTAGGAAATTGATACTACGGGAGGGAATGGAGAGTAAGCATTCCATTGCACTTGTTGCAAATGGCAAATTTGACAATTTGTTCAAAGACTTCAATGGACAAACAAACTAGAAGTGAGGGTACCCTGCCCGGAGGAAGCCCGGGGCCCCTTTCCGGAGCCAGGCCTGGAAAGAGGGCCCGTAAGCGAGCGCCTGGTAGCCGGGTTAGCCACGGAGCCCGGTCGGGCATAGCCCGAAAAAGCAACGTGGCCACTTCTCCTTCCCGCGTACCCACCACCTACGGGAAGAACCGCTGGGGTTGGGTGCACTGCCAGTTAGGCGGCAGTGAAGGCAGGGGGCATCGACGGACCAAACCCAGCCAACAGAGACTGGCTTTGGGGACGTGGAATGTCACTTCTCTGGGGGGGAAGGAGCCTGAGCTTGTGCGGGAGGTGGAGCGCTACCAATTAGATCTGGTGGGGCTTACCTCTACGCACAGCACTGGCTCTGGAACTAAACTCCTGGATAGGGGTTGGACTCTTTCCTTCTCTGAGTTGCTCAGGGTGTGAGGCGCCGGGCGGGTGTGGGGATACTCACAAGTCCCCGGCTGAGTGCCGCTTTGTTGGAGTTTACCCCGGTGGACGAGAGGGTCGCCTCCCTACGCCTTAGGGTCATGGGAGGGAAAACTCTGACTGTTGTTTGTGCCTATGCACCAAACAACAGTTCGGAATATCCCGCCTTCTTGCACACCCTGGATGGAGTCCTGCATGGGGCTCCTGAAGGGGACTCTATAGTCCTCCTGGGAGACTTCAACGCACACGTGGGTAACGATGGGGAAACTTGGAGGGGCGTGTTGGGGATGAACGGCCTACCTGATCTGAACCGGAGTGGGGTTTTGTTATTGGATTTCTGTGCTAGTCATGGATTGGCCATAACAAACACCATGTTCAAACATAAGGATGCTCATAAGTGTACATGGTACCAGAGTACCTTAGGCCGAAGGTCAATGATCGATTTTGTTATCGTATCATCTGGCCTGAGGCCGCATGTTTTGGACACTCGGGTGAAGAGAGGGGCAGAGCTGTCAACCGATCACCATCTGGTGGCGAGTTGGGTAAGATGGCGGGGGAAGCCTCTGGACAGACCTGGTAAGCCCAAACGTGTAGTGCGGGTGAACTGGGAACGTCTGGTGGATGCCCCTGTCCGGGAGACCTTCAACTCACACCTCCGGCGGAATTTTTCGGGCATCTCTGTGGAGGCTGGGGGCATTGAGCCAGAGTGGTCATTGTTCAAAGCTTCTATTGCCGAAGCTGCGGTTGAGAGTTGTGGCCTCAAGGTCATTGGTGCCTCAAGGGGCGGCAACCCTCGGACTTCGTGGTGGACACAGGTGGTCAGGGAAGCCGTCCGGCTGAAGAAGGAGGCCTTCGGGCTATGTTAGCCTGTGAGACTCCGGACTCAGTTGCGAGGTATCGACAGGCCAAGAGGACGGCAGCCTCGGCTGTAGCGGAGGCAAAGCAGCGGGTGTGGGAGGAATTCGGAGAAGCCATGGAGAAGGACTTTCAGTCGGCACCAAAGCGTTTCTGGCAAACAATCCGGCGCCTCAGGAGGGGGAAGCGTGGGTCCATCCAAGCTGTGTACAGTAAGGGTGGGACATTGCTGACCTCAACTGAGGAGGTGATCGGGCGGTGGAAAGAACACTTTGAGGAACTTCTTAACCCAATTACACCCTCAATGGTAGAGAGAGCTGGAGGATGAAGGACGGCAAACATCAATCTCCCTGGAGGAAGTCACTGCGGTAGTTAAACAACTCCGCAGTGGCAAAGCCCCAGGGGTTGATGAGATCCGTCCAGAAGTGCTAAAGGCGCTGGGCGTTGAGGGGCTGTCATGGATGACACGTCTTTTCAACATTGCGTGGAAGTCTGGGACAGTGCCTGAGGAGTGGCAAACGGGGGTGGTGGTACCCCTGTTCAAAAAGGGTGACCAGAGGGTGTGTGCCAATTACAGGGGTATCACATTACTCAACCTCCCTGGGAAAGTCTACTCCAAGGTGCTGGAAAGGAGGGTTCGGCCGATAGTCGAACCTCAGATTGAAGAGGAACAATGCGGATTCCGCCCTGGTCGTGGAACAACGGACCAGCTTTTCACTCTTGCAAGGATCCTGGAGGGGGCTTGGGAGTATGCCCATCCGGTCTACATGTGTTTTGTAGATTTGGAGGGTCCCTCGGGAAATACTGTGGGGGGTGCTGCGGGAGTATGGGGTGCGGGGGGCACTGTTGAGGGCCATCCAATCTCTCTACTCCCAAAGCAAGAGCTGTGTCCGGATTCTCGGTACAAAGTCAGGCCTGTTGATTATTTCAATGTACCTTTTCATTTACGTGTTAATATGTAGTGTGCAGCTGTACATTTTCTAAAAGGGAATGCCTGTTATTCTTGTGAATATGAGTTGGGCATTGGGTTAAAACTGAAAAATTTGCCAAATTCGTATAAAATACCGATATATATTGTATATCACGATGCAGCCTACAATTACCGGGATATGATTTTTGGTCCATAATCGCCCAGCCCTAACACACACAGGCACACACACACACACACTCAGTGGGTGTATGGCACTCCGCGACGGGCTGCGCTTTGTCACCCAGCCTGTTTGTGATTTGTCATGGACGCGATTTCAAGGCGTAGTCATGGCAGGGGAGGGGTTTCAGTATGGTGGGCGATCAGGATTGAATCGCTGCTGTTTGCAGATGATGTGGGTCCGTGTTGCGTTCATCAGTATGTGACCTTCAGCACTCACTGGAGCGGTTTGCAGCAGAATGTGAAGCGGCTGGGATGAGGATCAGCACCTCCAAATCTGAGGCCATGGTTCTTAGCAGGAAACCGGTGGATTGTCTACTCCAAGTAGGGAGGGAGTCCTTATCCCAAGTGAAGGAGTTCAAGTATCTCGGGGTCTTGTTCTCGAGTGAGGGGAGGATGGAGCGTGAGATTGACAGGAGAATAGGTGCAGCGGGAGCGGTATTGGGTGCACTTTGGCGCACCGTTGTAACCAAAAGAGAGCTGAGCCAGAAGGCAAAGCTCTCGATCTACCGATCAGTCTTCGTTCCTACCCTCACCTATGGCCATGAGCAATGGGTAATGACCGAAAGGACGAGATCGCGAATACAAGCGGCCGAAATGAGTTTCCTCAGGAGGGCGGCTGGTATCTCCCTGAGGGATAGGGTGAGAAGCTCAGTCACTCGTGAGAGGTTCGGAGTAGAGCCGCTGCTCCTTCGCGTAGAAAGAAGCCAGTTGAGGTGGTTCGGGCATCTAGTAAGGATGCTTCCTGGTCGCCTCCCGAGGGAGGTTTTCCAGGCACATCCAACTGGGAAAAGACCACGGGGCAGACCGAGGTACAGGTGGGGTGATTACATCTCCACACTGGCCTGGGAACGCCTCGGGATCCCCCAGTCAGAGCTAGTCGATGTTGCCAGGGAGAGGGAAGTTTGGAGTCCCCTGCTGAAGCTGCTACCTCCGCGACCCGACTACGGATAAGCGGGAGAAGATGGATGGATGGATGGATGGCAAATGGCAAATAAAAACATCTTTAATTTTGAGTTTCACCACAATAGTACTAGTATCTTAATACACATAAGAATACGCACAAAAATACCCAGTTCAGTCCACAGTTTGAGTATTATGAGCATGATAAATGGGAAATATCTGCAATTTATCCCCAAAAAATATTAAAATAACGGATGAATTAATGTACCGGACAGATTTCCATCTACTTCAGAGTGGACACGCTTTTAAAGGGGCGGCAGTAGCTCAGTCTGTTAGGACTTGGGAACCGGTTCAAGTCCCCCAAAACGCCAGTTCACTGCCGATGTGCCATTGAGCAAGGCACCAGACCCCCTACACTGCTCCCCGGGCGCCGAATATACACAATAGTTCCCCACTGCTCCTACTACTAGGATGGGTTAAATGCAGAGAAACACATTCCACTGTGTGTGTGTACATGTGTGACCAATGAAGAGGATTAAATCCTCCAGATTTAGATTTAGAACGCATTCATAAGCTATTTTCAGTGCCAGCCTTCGATTGGCCAGTTGCACACTCTGCAGGCCTCGCCAGGCGCCCCCGCCTGCTGGCCCGCTCTTCTTAAGCCTGGAGGATGCTCGCCACATGGCCGGATTACGTGGACATCAGCCCATGAGGAATCGTGACCTGCTTTCATACGCTTTCATACGCTCATTGGGTACAGTGTGAAGTCTTTCAGCCTTTATACTAAGCCTTCCATGCATTGAGGAGATCTGTCGGCAGAAGCCCATGTCCATCACTAAGGACTGCAACCACCCTGGGCACCATCTCTTCTCCCCCCTGCCGTCTGGTCGCCGGTTGTGCAGCATCCATACACATGGACTACCAGGTTTAAGGATCGTTTTTTAATCCACAGGCAGTGCGCCTACTGAACTGCTAGGAGTGCTGCCACTTTCACTTTCATAACATGTCATTGACATTACACTTACATACTTTGCTGGACTTTCTGGACTCATCACAGTTACTGCACTGCACTGCACTGTATTCATGATGCTGCTGCACTACTGGCAGCAGCCAGTTGTACAACATGTACATTCAACACATGTAAATATCATTTAACAGTCACTTTGCTGCTCTTTTTTATTGTATATATTATTTATATTTTTTATAGTATTGTTTTGGTGATGTAAACTGCGGGAGGTAAGCATTCCAATGTACTTACAAATGGCCAATAAAAATATCTTGTATCTTGTATCAGACGATGGGTGGGGGGGGGAGGATAATGATCTTGAGAGACCGATGGGTGAGGCAGAAGAAGCATTGGCTCCTAACAGTTCTCTGGCCTCGTAAAAAGCAGCCATCGAAAGAAAAAGGAAAGCAAAAGCTTTGACAACCTGTGTGTCAAACTGACAACACGTGTACCTGGGTGAGCAGCACAAACTGGGCGAACTGCCAGGGCAGCATGAAGCACAGCGTGGACACGCCCAGGGCCACCATGGACGTCCTGCTGGGGCTCCTCGTCCTGGACACACACGCACACGAGAAAAGGGACTAAGAGTATGGTCACGCACTCATGACACACACACACACACACACACACACACTAGGGCTGGGCGGTATATGGGTATTATGAGTTATACCGGTATATTTCATAAGGCGATATGTAGATGGGACCATACCGTCATACCGGATAGGTCTGAAGTTATGTTATGACCGTTTGTTTTTTTGTTGCATTAAAGCCGCTTTGTCCCCTCTCATCTCAGAGTCCATATGACGTAGGCTGTTCTCTCTCTGCTCATACGCTTAACCCCGCCCCCCAGCCCCGCCCCCTCTCTGTGTCTGCACGCAGGCTCTCACACAACTTTCCAGCAACATGGAGACGGACAAAGTGTCGGTCGGTAATGTGGAAGTGCTAGTTTCAAATACTGTTCTATAATTTGGAGATATTTGGGATTTCAGATGAGGAGCAAAGCGACGCTGTCTGTAAAAGCTGCGTGCTGCTGCAGCCTCCAAGCCCTCTCTGCCCTACACTCTGCCCCCTAACAAGCCTCGTTACAAGCTTCATTTAGCAGTGTTGAGCCTTATGAAAAGAAAAGCCCCAAGTGGCGCAATATAACAAAGGCGATTTTGTGTAGGAGTATGTACTTAATATAGGCTATTTATTTTATGGATTTTGATTATTTCAATGTACCTTTTCATTTACGTGTTAATATGTAGTGTGCAGCTGTACATTTTCTAAAAGGGAATGCCTGTTATTCTTGTGAATAGGAGTCGTCTTAAAATAAAAGTGCTTGTGACATCATACATGTGCCATTGGGTTAAAACTGAAAAATTTGCCAAATTCGTATAAAATACCGATATATATCGTATATCACGATGCAGCCTACAATTACCGGGATATGATTTTTGGTCCATAATCGCCCAGCCCTAACACACACACACACACACACACACACACACACACACACACACACACACACACACACACACACACACACACACACACACACACACACACACACACACACACACACACACACACACACACACACACACACACACACACACACACACACACACACACACACACACACACACACACACACACACACACACGTTCTTTTCATACAGAGCAGTTCAAGGCCGGCGTCTGTAGAAACCACAGCAGTCATAGAAAACATGGGATCTGGTATCGACTGAGAAACTCAAAAACCCCACAATCAAAATAACAGCTCGCCTTAAGGCAACATAAAAGGCATTCTGTTCTTTTTATTTGATTTGTTATTGGTGTTCTTTAGTAACAACATAGACACACCCCAGGGCGCAAGACTAGTATGTTCTACGGATGCCACTAACTATTCAATTAGGTGGTACCCTAACAAATTTGCACCCCCCTTTTCCTCACCGTGTGGCCGTATGGGCATGTCCCGAAGCCCCCCCCCATCTGTGTACATTTACTAAAAAAAACATTTTGTATTTGCATGCGTGGTGTTTTTAGTTGTTTTTTTTTAACTGCCGGTGCCTCGACATCTTTCCTCACAAACTCGTTGCACTCCTCCTCCAACATCAAAAACCTCCACCTAATAATAACAGGCTGGTAGTGATTAGGTAATACACTCCAGTTAGGTTTTTGTTGTGGTTTCTGAATAAGACAAGTGTGTGTTTTTCCTTTGCACGCTCTTGAATAGCGTTTGTGCTGCAGTGCATTTCCGCTGAAACGTTGCACAACGTACGAACCACCTACATTCGTTGTGTGATTGTGAAGCAGCCCCCCCCCCCCTCCTCCCGACCCCATAGGTTCAAAGCCATGTGTCTTAATCGGAAACTTAAGTGGGACCTGTCCCCAATGAGAGCAGCCTCACTCACACCGGTGCTGTGGCCTAAACTTCACTTGCACTGCTCAAAACCTTCAGGTGTGGCACCGACATCCACTGAGACCCCATTCAATTAAACTAATTAGAACAAGACATCAACACAATATTCGAATGACACAATTTTGGTTGCAGTCTTGAGCCCTGCACCAACACATGCACACACACACACACACACGGTTCCTGTAGTCGCGGGGCTTACCGGAGGATGTACGTGAGTATCAGCATCTGCATGACCAGGAAGGGATACGCAAAGCTCTCCCTCAGAGGTGGGGTCCACATCACACGAGTGCTCTGGGGGGGGGGGGGAGAGAACACACACACACACTTTTCATACAGAGCAGTCCAAGGCCGGCGTCTATAGAAACCACAGCAGTCATACACAGTAAACAAATGATCTATTCACCACACGCAGAAGAAGCACCGGGGATCTGGGCAGACGCTTGGACTGGGCGGCCGAGGACACACAAGTCAAATGGAAATGGATGCGTGGGTCGGCAAGGCCATCACAAAAGCAATACATCTCTCTCTCTCTCTCCCCCTCTCACACACACACACAGTGTGTGTGTGTGTGTGTGTGTGTGTGTGTGTGTGTGTGTGTGTGTGTGTGTGTGTGTGGTGTGTGTGTGTGTGTGTGTGTGTGTGTGTGTGTGTGTGTGTGTGTGTGTGTGGTGTGTGTGTGTGTGTGTGTGTGTGTGTGTGTGTGTGTGTGTGTGTGTGTGTGTGTGTGTGTGTGTGTGGTGTGTGTGTGTGTGTGTGTGTGTGTGTGTGTGTGTGTGTGTGTGTGTGTGTGTGTGTGTGTGTGTGTGTGGTGTGTGTGTGTGTGTGTGTGTGTGTGTGTGTGTGTGTGTGTGTGGTGTGTGTGTGTGTGTGTGTGTGTGTGTGTGTGTGTGTGTGTGTGTGTGTGTGTGTGTGTGTGTGTGTGTGTGTGTGTGTGTGTGTGTGTGTGTGTGTGTGTGTGTGTGTGTGAAAAGCCAGTGTATTGATCTCACTAAGCAATAGACCGGTTTTCCATCTGGTTTGAAGGAGACCGTGTTTGTGTGTTTGTGTGTGTGCGTGTGCGTGTGTCTGTGTGTGTGTGTGTGCTCACTTCTCCGTGGTTGAAGAAGAAACACACAGTGGTGACCAGGCCTCCCAAGCGACTTCCACTGGGGAGAGAGAGAGAAAGAACAAAGAGAAGACAGGAAGTGAGAACACAATGTAGACAGAGAGATAATAAGGAGAGATAAAGCCAAACCTCAGCTTTCATCTTTTCCCTCACGCGTACATATTTTAATCTCTCAAACAGCATCCGTCAACCGAATGCTAAGCAGCCGAGCGCCGTGAACTACGGGCATGGCCTAGATGCAGCGGAGTGAAAGAACATGAATCGTGTTAAACGCAGAACAAGACCTAAAGTCGAATCTTCCCGACGTGTGTTGTCTTGTCTGGAAGCGAGACCCGCTTTCACATTGAGGTTCACCAAGTGGGACCCGACGGACCAGGGAAGGGTCTGAAAGCCAGGGCTTTTCCTTCCGTGATGTTGTAGCTTTGCTTTTTGAAGCGTTGTTAAAATAAAACACATGCCCTGTAACCAATTGAACAATTTCAGTGAATGAAATTGGAAGAGATGACGTCATCGCGTAACTAGCACACTGTTGAACGCTTAGTTCTCACCCCCAGTGTGTGTGTGTGTGTGTGTGTGTGTGTGTGTGTATAATGACATTCAGCCATGCGTGCCATCCATGGTCATGCTGTATATTGTATAGACAGAAAGTAATAAATGGTTAAGCTGATTTCATGGCGTGTTTCTGAATTATTCATGAAAATGGTGCGATGGCCAATGGAGGCGTGTGCCCCGGCATGCGCTGGTTAGAGTTAGTGCGGTTTTTAAGATTCAATGTACAGTGGAATGCTTGCTCCCCATTCCCTCCAGCAGTATGACATTTAAAGCACAATACTATAAAAAGACTATACACAATACAAATGACAATAAATAGAAATATAAAGTGACTGATGGATGATATGTCCATGTTTTGAATTGTGCATAAAGCATATTAAAGAAGTGCAGCAGCATCATGAATACAGTGCAGTAACTGTAATGAGTTCAGAAACTCCAGCAAAGTATGATAGTTTAATGTTATATGGATGACAATGTTACGATAGTGGCAGCACTCCTAGCAGTTCAGTAGGCACACTACCTGCGGATTTAATTTCCGTGGCCAGTGTTTTCAGGGTCAATCCTTTTATAAAGGAAAATAATTATGTATAATTATTTTCCTTATATTTATATATTTATAATTATATTGCCATCGTAATTGTTCTCGTTTTATTACCCAGCCCTAAGATAAAGTTTATGTAGCAATAATAAAAATAAAATCTATTAATTTTTTTATTTCTGCAGTACTGAGAGCAGAACTGATGGATCACAGCTTACGGGTACTACGGTATGTTTGATAGCAGGCTTTGGGACCCAGCTCTATACTTAACATACCTTCCAATGGTGAATGCTCCTTTTGATCGTTACTTGAGTCTAGGAGAACAGGTGAAAGTGGTCTAGAACCCACTTTGAGAACAGGTGAAAGTGGTCTAGAACCCACTTTGAGAACAGGTGAAAGTGGTCTAGAACCCACTTTGAGAACAGGTGAAAGTGGTCTAGAACCCACTTTGAGAACAGGTGAAAGTGGTTTACAACCCACTTTGAAAACAGCTAAAAGTGGTCTACAACCCACTTTGAGAACAGATGAAAGTGGTTTACAACCCACTTTGAAAACGGCTAAAAGTGGTCTAGAACCCACTTTGAGAACAGATGAAAGTGGTCTAGAACCCATTTTGAGAACAGCTAAAGTGGTCAAGAACCCATTTTGAGAACAGGTGAAAGTGGTCTAGAACCCTCTTTAATAACAGGTGAAAGTAGTCTAGAACCCACTTTGAAAACGGCTAAAAGTGGTCTAGAACCCACTTTGAGAACACATGAAAGTGGTCTAGAACCCATTTTGAGAACAGCTAAAGTAGTCTAGAACCCATTTTGAGAACAGCTAAAGTGGTCTAGAACCCACTTTGAGAACAGGTGAAAGTGGTCTAGAACCCTCTTTAATAACAGGTGAAAGTGGTCTAGAACCCTCTTTAATAACAGGTGAAAGTGGTTTACAACCCACTTTGAAAACGGCTAAAAGTGGTCTAGAACCCACTTTGAGAACAGATGAAAGTGGTCTAGAACCCATTTTGAGAACAGCTAAAGTGGTCTAGAACCCACTTTGAGAACAGGTGAAAGTGGTCTAGAACCCTCTTTAATAACAGGTGAAAGTGGTCTAGAACCCACTTTGACAACAAGAAAAAGTGGTCTACAACCAACTGAAGACAGGTGAGTGTTTGAGAACCCACTTTGAAAACGGCTAAAAGTGGTCTAGAACCCACTTTGAGAACAGATGAAAGTGGTTTACAACCCACTTTGAAAACGGCTAAAAGTGGTCTAGAACCCACTTTGAGAACAGATGAAAGTGGTCTAGAACCCATTTTGAGAACAGCTAAAAGTGGTCTAGAACCCACTTTGAGAACAGATGAAAGTGGTCTAGAACCCATTTTGAGAACAGCTAAAGTGGTCAAGAACCCATTTTGAGAACAGGTAAAGTGCTTTAGAACCCACTTTGAGAACAAGAAAAAGTGGTCTACAACCCACTTTGAGAACAGGTGAAAGTAGTCTACAACCCACTTTGAGAACAGGTGAAAGTAGTCTAGAACCCTCTTTAAAAACAGGTGAAGTGGTCTACAACCAACTGAAGACAGGTGAGACTTTGAGAACAGGTGAAAGTGGTCTAGAACCCACTTTGAGAACAGGTGAAAGTGGTCTAGAACCCACTTTGAGAACAGGTGAAAGTAGTCTAGAACCCTCTTTAAAAACAGGTGAAGTGGTCTAGAACCCACTTTGAAAATGGCTAAAAGTGGTCTAGAACCCACTTTGAGAACAGATGAAAGTGGTCTAGAACCCATTTTGAGAACAGCTAAAGTGGTCTAGAACCCATTTTGAGAACAGGTAAAGTGGTCTAGAACCCATTTTTAAAACAGGTAAAAGTAGTCTACAACCAACTGAAGACAGGTGAGTGTTTGAGAACCCACTTTGAGAACAGGTGAAAGTGGTCGAGAACCCACTTTGAGAACAGGTGAAAGTGGTCTAGAACCCTCTTTAAAAACAGGTGAAAGTGCTCTAGAACCCATTTTGAAAACGGCTAAAAGTGGTCTAGAACCCACTATGAGAACAGATGAAAGTGGTCTAGAACCCATTTTGAGAACAGGTAAAAGTAGTCTACAACCCACTTTGACAACAGGTAAAAGTAGTCTACAACCCACTTTGACAACAAGAAAAAGTGGTCTACAACCAACTGAAGACAGGTGAGTGTTTGAGAACCCACTTTGAAAACAGGTGAAAGTGGTCTAGAACCCACTTTGAAAACGGCTAAAAGTGGTCTAGAACCCACTTTGAGAACAGATGAAAGTGGCCTACAACCCATTTTGAGAACAGCTAAAGTGGTCTAGAACCCATTTTGAGAACAGGTAAAGTGCTTTAGAACCCATTTTGAGAACAGGTAAAAGTAGTCTACAACCCACTTTGACAACAAGAAAAAGTGGTCTACAACCAACTGAAGACAGGTGAGACTTTGAGAACAGGTGAAGTGGTCTAGAACCCACTTTGAAAATGGCTAAAAGTGGTCTAGAACCCACTTTGAGAACAGATGAAAGTGGTCTAGAACCCATTTTGAGAACAGCTAAAGTGGTCTAGAACCCATTTTGAGAACAGGTAAAGTGGTCTAGAACCCATTTTTAAAACAGGTAAAAGTAGTCTACAACCCACTGAAGACAGGTGAGTGTTTGAGAACCCACTTTGAGAACAGGTGAAAGTGGTCTAGAACCCACTTTGAGAACAGGTGAAAGTGGTCTAGAACCCTCTTTAAAAACAGGTGAAAGTGGTCTAGAACCCATTTTGAAAACGGCTAAAAGTGGTCTAGAACCCACTATGAGAACAGATGAAAGTGGTCTAGAACCCATTTTGAGAACAGGTAAAAGTAGTCTACAACCCACTTTGACAACAGGTAAAAGTAGTCTACAACCCACTTTGACAACAAGAAAAAGTGGTCTACAACCAACTGAAGACAGGTGAGTGTTTGAGAACCCACTTTGAAAACGGCTAAAAGTGGTCTAGAACCCACTTTGAGAACAGATGAGTGATCTAGAACCCATTTTGAGAACAGCTAAAGTGGTCTAGAACCCATTTTGAGAACAAGTAAAGTGGTCTAGAATCCATTTTGATAACAGGTAAAAGTAGTCTACAACCCACTTTGACAACAACAAAACGTGGTCTACAACCAACTGAAGACAGGTGAGTGTTTGAGAACCCACTTTGAGAACAGGTGAAAGTGGTCTAGAACCCACTTTGAAAACGGCTAAAAGTGGTCTAGACCCACTTTGAGAACAGATGAAAGTGGCCTACAACCCATTTTGAGAACAGCTAAAGTGGTCTAGAACCCATTTTGAGAACAGGTAAAGTGCTTTAGAACCCATTTTGAGAACAGGTAAAAGTAGTCTACAACCCACTTTGACAACAAGAAAAAGTGGTCTACAACCAACTGAAGACAGGTGAGACTTTGAGAACAGGTGAAAGTGGTCTAGAACCCACTTTGAGAACAGGTGAAAGTGGTCTAGAACCCACTTTGAGAACAGGTGAAAGTGGTCTAGAACCCTCTTTAAAAACAGGTGAAGTGGTCTAGAACCCACTTTGAAAATGGCTAAAAGTGGTCTAGAACCCACTTTGAGAACAGATGAAAGTGGTCTAGAACCCATTTTGAGAACAGCTAAAGTGGTCTAGAACCCATTTTGAGAACAGGTAAAGTGGTCTAGAACCCATTTTTAAAACAGGTAAAAGTAGTCTACAACCCACTTTGACAACAACAAAAACTGGTCTACAACCAACTGAAGACAGGTGAGTGTTTGAGAACCCACTTTGAGAACAGGTGAAAGTGGTCTAGAACCCACTTTAAAAACAGGTGAAAGTGGTCTAGAACCCATTTTGAAAACGGCTAAAAGTGGTCTAGAACCCACTATGAGAACAGATGAAAGTGGTCTAGAACCCATTTTGAGAACAGGTAAAAGTAGTCTACAACCCACTTTGACAACAGGTAAAAGTGGTCTACAACCCACTTTGACAACAAGAAAAAGTAGTCTACAACCAACTGAAGACAGGTGAGTGTTTGAGAACCCACTTTGAGAACAGGTGAAAGTGGTCTAGAACCCACTTTGAAAACGGCCAAAAGTGGTCTAGAACCCACTTTGAGAACAGATGAAAGTGATCTAGAACCCATTTTGAGAACAGCTAAAGTGGTCTAGAATCCATTTTGAGAACAGGTAAAAGTAATCTACAACCCACTTTGACAACAGGTAAAAGTAGTCTACAACCCACTTTGACAACAACAAAACGTGGTCTACAACCAACTGAAGACAGGTGAGTGTTTGAGAACAGGTGAAAGGACTATGTGATAGTTGATATGTGAACTCCAAAACAAAACAAGGTGTGATTCCTATGACTACTCTGCACTCTCTCTAGGTTTTGTAAACATTTTTGTAGCTACGCCAAATTTGACTGCATGCTTTGGTTGTTCTCAGCCTCACTTGTAATTCACTTTGGCTAAAAAGCTAAATGACGACCTGTACATGGCATATGTATGAATGTGAGGTTACCTGGCCAGGTGAGCGAGGTTACCTGAACAGGTGAGTGGGTGGGTGAAAGGTCAAGGGAAGATACCTGAGGTAGGCGCCGTATATGAAGAACAAGCTCATCATGAAGCCGTTCAGGAGGAACACAAAGGTCACATAGAAGTAGGCTGGGTCGCCCAGGCCTAGAGGACACACACACACACACACACACACACACACACACACACACACACACACACACACACACACACACACACACACACACACACACACACACACACACACACACACACACACACACACACACACACACACACACACACACACACACACACACACACACACACACACACACACACACACACACACACACACACACACACAGGGAAGCCAGGGGGCTTTTAACGACAGTAGGCCCACACAGTAGGATTCTTGAACTTTATTGGTTTTGCACAAGCAATGTGACATAACACCTGACATAATCAAACCCAGCTAGGTCCCATGCAGTGTGACTTGTGTACTGCGAGTTAACAAAGGACTGGAACTTGTGTCAGGTTTCTCAAACAGTAAAGTGTGAGTTAAGACGGTGGTGTGAGTTTGCTACTGGCAATGCTAGGGCCGATAACAGAACAAAACCTGCACCTTTCTTGCCACTTCCTCTACACACTTCCTCTTCCCGTTTACCAGTGTATTCTGTCCACCCCTGCTATCCTTCCTATATCCGTCAAAGCATCCACAAAGAATGAGCCGATACAAGAGGGACATAAATTAATTAAGAGTTATAAAAATGAAAGTCTGAAGACAAAGACTATTCTCATTCAGACTTGTTCTTGGGATCGCCCCATGCCTTGCTCTCCATCGTGAATTTGTATTATATTTAAAAAAAAACAATCGGTGCCTCCCTGCCTTTGAACTGAGTTTGCTCTGTGGGTCTGAGCAAGCATGGGGCAGACTGGGCAGAGTGCCAGTCCAGACTACTAGTCTCACCACGCCTCTGCCTTCAGCTTTCTGAGGAGACGTTGGCAAGTACACATGACATCGCTCACAAAGCAGTCAGCTAATAGCTGCCTGTGTGAAATCTACCATCAACTAAATGAACCCACTCTTTCACGTGGCACAAACTTATTGCACTATTTAGGCCTTTTAATGGATATATTTTTTTCCAAATACAAATTCTGGAATAAAATAAAAAGGTTTGTTTTGGACAGAGAGGGTGTTTGAATGGAGACTTAAAAGCTGGTGCGTTACATTCGGCTACTTTCCGACGCATGCCCGGCCCGCAAATCAACTCGGGTTGTGCTTGGCACACGTGGGCAGGCGATGTTTGCGAATCAAACGAAAGAAAGGCGCCGTGACGACCAGCCAATACCTTCACAGCTGTCCACCGGTGCGAGGCCTTCTCCCCTGTTGATGGACCAACACATCTTAGTGGGGACCCCGAAGAAGTCCATCACACCCGTGTACGTCCTGTACCAGCTGGCCAGGACCACCTAGTAGGCGTATGGGGGAGACGGGGGGGGAGACGGGGGGGGAGAGACAAGAGTGGTAGGTGGTTGAGTATCAGTTGCATAACAACCACATCCAACATTGGCTTTTTGTTGTGATGTCTCCGTGGGAAATATCTTCTAGACGGCGGCTTTATCAGGAGCCGGTGTAACAACAAACTAATAAGATGAAATAACATAATCAAGTAATAAGAGTAAATAATATAACAAAAGCATACTAATAATACTAAATATTATACAATAATGTAGACAACATTCTGAGCTGAAAGACCTCCGGGTATAGATTGAAGCGTTTCAGGGTATTGATGACCAGCGGGTACTCGGTCAGGCGGTCGTTCATGACCAGGTGGAGGCCGCCAAGGAAGGAGGGGGCGTCGATGATGGTCTTGTAGTAGGAGTAGTAGAGGCCCTGGAACACAAGGAGGAGAGCCAGAGATGAAGCTAACTCACACCTTTACAATGGAGCAGCTGGAGGGGGGCAGGAATGCAGAGAAAAAAAGGATAGAACACAAAAAAATGAAAAACGTAGCAAGTAACGCAACACTAGATCTCGACAGATGGGCGTGGGGCCTGTTTGGTTTCCTGCTTACGCAGGATGAAGTCTCACCTCTTAAACTTTTTTGAAAGGGTACTCTCGCCGCGTACACGATAAGAATCTTGATTATGGTGAGAAAGAGCCATGCATAGCAATAAGCTAACCTTATTATGCCGCGTTTTGACAAATCATGCTATCTAGCTATTGCCAAAAAAAAAGATGTATCGTCATTAAAATGGATGAAAAGCCAGAAAGGATAATGAAAGTTGTATATATATTTCTCTCCTATTTACCATTTCCGTTCGAAAGGCCATTTCCTTTTCCAGATTAGACAAGTGTGAAAAATGTCTGTCATTTTCAAACAGGAGCGTGAGGTGATACCTAATCACATGAGAAGAAAAAACATTTGTATTCACTTTCACACAGTGTGGTTGATTTATGTATGTTTATGAAATGCGGAACACATTTTCAGTGACAAAGGCGTCCCCTTCTATGCACGCTTTATACAACACAGACTCAACTTTGTAACATTACACATACATACATACATGACACATAACCAATAAGATGCAGATTTAAAGACACACACACACATGGCATTAGTACACATAAATATAATAGGTTATCACTTCTAATAGGGTACCTGTCAAAACATGTGACTACATGGTTGTTAAACTGTTATATTCAGGTGTGATCTGAATGAATAGGCAGAAGACCCTTTCTGATGATATACTACAGTTGATTTACACAGTATATGAATCAGACAGACACACACACACACACACACACACACACCCCTTACCAGTGGAGAAATCCAGCAAGTGCAGCTGCAAAAGAAGAACAGCCTTAAACATTTCATTGTGTCGACACCCCGGTCAATGACACTCTGGTCTGGGAGCACAAACTTAAAACGCTTGCAAACGTGGACCACTTGGGGGTTCGGTGTCGGGAGCCATTTTATGGGAACCAGTTCGGTGTTTTTTTTTTTTTTTTTGATGAATCGTTGAACTCCCGGTTACCCGTTATCAAGTTTGCACGATACCTTCACACCGAGGGATGCACGACAACACGTTAGAAAGACACAGATGTTCTGATCGACATCTATGGTGGATAAGTAACGGTAGGACGGCTAACAAAGAGTAACTTTAGCCACGGTGAAGCTAACTCACGGATACGAGAGAGAGAGAGAGAGAGAGAGATATGTAACTAACGCTATCTTCAGCACTATACACACACATTACACACGATGTACCAGTTAGCAGCTGAGCTACAGGGCTAACTAGCCTAGCTAAGGGTAACTCACCCAGCAAAAGAGTGGTTCCCAGTTTGGTGAAAGCCCCGGGAGTCAGCCCCAGCCTGGTTCTGCCGGAGGACATGGGCAGAAAGCCGCCCAGAGCCTTCCCCTCCCTGCCCGCTCGTCTCAGGCTACTTTTAACAACGGGCGGACTCTTGTCCCGTTCGACCTGGGTCTTCCCGGCGGTCTGTTTTCTGGGTTTAGTCACCATTTTTCGGGGGGGGTGGGTATAAAAACAACCAGCAGTTCAGACAGCGGAGAGGCGCTAGACAAGCTACCCGAGACGCCCCCTCTTGTCTCCCCGTGTGTCGACTGATAACCAGCTTGTTGTGGACTGGACACTACCTGGGTGATGGCGGTCTCTCACACATCTGAGGAAACTCTGCCCCCTGCTGGCTGTCTGGCGCTACTGCAGGCCGCTTGCGTCGGTAACCGTGGCAACACACGGACGGATGTGGGCTGGGTATCTACATATCTATACAGTCGACGGCAACGACGGTGTGTTCTCTCATGTATTATGTCCCCCTTCATTTAAATGTACCCCTTAATTTACACCAAACCATAAATGTTTTCCTTTGAACAAATGTTCAATGGATATACATATGTACAATTTTAGTGACCTAGGAGTTTATTTATCAGACAAACAATCAATATATGTAATAGTGAACACATAAACGAATATTAGAACCTTTAATGTATTGTAATGTACCTTGTTGTTTTTCTTTTAGAGGGACTCTAATTTGCCGAATACAGCTAATATTCCACAATGATTACACCTTTTTGAAAATCTCAGGAAACAGATCACCGATATGTCAAATGTGTTATAACTCAATTCATAATTACTAAGAAACAGTCCAGTTTTACAACTTTAAATCAGTTGTAAAAGTCCAATCTAAAGTATGCGTTCTACTTTAATTTCTTGCCAGCAGATGTCAGTGTAGGACCATTTTGTACACCGTAGGCGATATTGGTTTACAATAGTGACAACTGACTTTTCAGACTACCTATTAATTTGGAGTTCATATGATGTAGACCAACTTGACCCTACTATAATGTTGGTACATGCACGCAACATACTTTACATACAATGTGCAGATTAAGCATATTGCTTATATTTAGTTTCATGGCCTACATCTGGTTTCCTCTGTGAACCGCAAACCCACTAAGCAGTTGGTGTAGGCTATATGACGCAATATGTTCTAGTCATTGGGCATTTTTCGGTCAAAATGAAATAATAAGGTTAGGCTATGGTTCATTTATTTTTTTCAATTTTAACGCGAGACAAAGTTAATCTTTATTTTTTTTATAAGGAATTCACCAAACAAAAAACAACAATTACGACGGTCAGTCTCAAACAACGGCTAAACAAAAAACATGTTTCATAACTGAGATTATTATCAAATTAAGTGGGTCAGTAATTGAGTAACTAGTGATCTACTGTAGGTACTGTATCACTGTAGGTTAAACCTCTTCCTATGATTACCTGACATGCGTAATGTCGCTTTGAGGCCCGAGGCCATCAGCTAAATGCCTATAGTGTCATTTAATATGTGTAGTTTTATTCCAGTCTCTAAAGCAGTCTGGCCAACCCTTATGACAAATCCGCTGCTGCTGAATGATGACACCTATAAGGTTACCTAGGTAACAAGGTATACGCAGTTTCCGTCCTGCAGGTGAGTGAGTGTTTTTCAGTGGGGGAACTTGTCAGCCTATTCCCTCTCTGCTCCCAACAAACAAACAGCCTGTGTTCCAGAGACACTTACACACACACGTTCACACGCACGCGCGCACACACGCACACACGCACACACGCACACACGCACACACACACACACACACACACACATACACACACCTGACAGGATGCTTGTGGTTGTTCCACTGGCCGTTGGTTTTGGAGCGCGTCCGTGCACTCTGGGGCCTATTGTTGGCCTATGGTAACCATATCCCGTCCGGAACCAAGCCTGGTCCGGGACGGGACCCATAGGAGCCATATGCATTATATATGCTTTATATGCAACTTAATGCATATCACTTTTTTTATATGGGGGGCAGTAGCTCAGTGGGTAAGGACTTGGCTTGGGTGCCGCAAGGGCTGGTTCAAGTCCCCGAAACACCAGATAACTGCCTAAGTGCCCTTGAGCAAAGCCCCCCCTACACTGCTCGCCGGGCCCTGTATCAATAGCTGCCCACAGCTCCTAATACTAGGCTGGGTTAAATGCAGAGGATTTCCTTTCACTGTACTTTACTTCTGCTGTACACTGGCAAATTTGAATAATTGTATTTATTTATATATGCTCTTTCTTCTGTTCATTTCACCGACCGTCTCTTGCAAAAGTAGGGCATTATAATGCTTTTCTAACCTCCGCGTCTATACGGAGTCTGCAATGCCGAACCTAAACACGACTTGTGTCATGGAGTCTGCGGTTCCTCCGCTCCGCTGACGGGACGGCTGTGAAGGACGAGTCACCGACAAGCTGCGGCCGAGCTGTTGGCACAGCTTGCGGCCACGACGCCGACCGAGTTAGTTTGTTTGGACCCAAAACACAGCAGCTATAGGCCATGGTGGGTGGAGGGTCCCTCCTATAGGGTGCTGGAGAGAGAGAGAGAGAGAGAGAGAGAGCGCGCGTTTAGAAATACAAATAGTACAGCTACAGACAGACAGTGTTTGCTCTATGTCTAAAAAACAGCGCTTTCCACGTTGAGCTAAATGTCTTTGAGACGACGGAAAGGTTAATGTATTCACAATATGATGAAGTGTGGCCTTGATTATTCCATTTAGGATGTTTTGTCGGCTGAATATTGTGCAGCGTATTTCCTAATGCTTTTCAGTCAACAACACATTTTTTTTAACTTTTACTATTACTATTATTATTAATATTATTATTATTTCATTGTATATCTTTTTTTACTTCATACTTTACTTGATAGTTTTAGCGTCTGTTTTTCACGTTTAACATGCGTCTATGTCGTGTGCCTCTACTGATTTATCTCCACACTTATTCTGTTAATGTGTCCGTCACATTGTGTGTGCGTGTGCGTGTGCGTGTGCGTGTGTGCGTGTGTGTGTGCGTGTGTGTGTGAAAGAGAGAGAGAGAGGGGATGCTGGGGGGTGGGGGGGGTGAATTAATTAGGGGCCAACCGGCTGCCTCCGTTGCTGTGACATGTTTATTACTGAACAGAAACACATGCTGTCAATGATCACTCATTGTTTGTGTATCAGTTATCTCGGCGTTAGGGCCCCATTAGTATTCCCTGAAAACTAATTCAATAAGAGCTCCCCGGGGGCCCCAGCTCCACAACTCTGCATGGGAAAGAGACAGAGAGAGAGACTTAGAGAGAGAGAGAGAGAGAGGTGGCTATCACACTCATGTCACGTCATATCAGCATGCGCACGTGCGCACTAATGTGTCAGTGAAAGAAACTGTGTTGTGTGAGAAAGAGAAGAGAAAGGGTATCTGTGTGTGTGTGTGCGTTTGTGTTTGTGTGCGTGTGTGCATGTTTGTGCGTGTGTTTGTGTGTGTGTACACGTGTGTTTGTGTGTACATATGTGTGTGTGTATGTGTGTGTGTATGTGTGTGTGTGTGTGCCTGTGTGTGTGCCTGTGTGTGTGTGTGTGCGTGTGCATGCGTGTGTGTGTGTGTGTGTGTCTGCATGTGTGTGTGTGTGTGTGTGCGTGTGTGTGCACGTGTGTGTGCGTGTGTTTGCGTGTACATATGAGTGTGTGTGCGTGCATGTGCGTGCGTGTGTGTGCGTGTGTGAATGCATGCGTGTGTGCGTGCGTGCGTGAGCCTGACACGTGTTTATATGTCAGGAGTATGGCGTCTCCGGCATGTGCAGCATCTTCCTCCTCCTCCTCCTCGATGGAACACGTTGGTCACGTTTCCGCTCAGGTGCGAAGCCGACAGCCCAGACCTTGGCCCCGGGTCATCGCCGTGGCAACCGGCTCACCTGGACCAAAACCCCCGGACGTTAATCCCAGTAACACAGCTGGTGGGATTAGAGATAGAGCACCTTCACCTGGAGTGGCTGAATCACCCCCGCCCACCTTCCTTCCTTCTCTTCCCGGGACAAAGGGTTCACCTGCCGGCCCAGTGGACCCACAGATAAGATGGAGAGATTTGGAGAGGGATGGGGAGGGATGGGGAGGGATGGGGAGAGATGGGGAGGGATGGGGAGAGATGGGGAGGGATGGGGAGGGATGGGGAGAGATGGGGAGAGATGGGGAGAGATGGGGAGGGATGGGGAGAGATGGGGAGAGATGGGGAGGGATGGGGAGGGATGGGGAGAGATGGGGAGAGATGGGGAGGGATGGGGAGAGATGGGGAGAGATGGGGAGGGATGGGGAGGGATGGGGAGAGATGGGGAGGGATGGGGAGAGATGGGGAGGGATGGGGAGAGATGGGGAGAGATGGGGAGGGATGGGGAGGGATGGGGAGGGATGGGGAGAGATGGGGAGAGATGGGGAGGGATGGGGAGGGATGGGCGAGATGCCAGGGTGGACGAACCTCCGAGATACGCATCAGGAGGTCAGACAGCTCAGGTTAACAATGCGGCTCAGGTTGTCTGCTAGAGAGAGAGGGAGAGAGAGG
>CM051008.1:16317748-16330248 GCA_027704905.1 Muraenolepis orangiensis
CTCCCTCTCTCTCTCTGTCTCTCTCTCTCTGTCTCTTTCTCTCTCTCCCTCTCTCTCCCCCTCTCTCTCTCTGTCTCTTGTCCGTAGAATGTGTCCTCTTTCCTCTCATTACCCAAATCTCTCCAGTAAGCCTCTTACTGCTGCACACATACCTGCTCCACTATCACAGAGGCAGGCTGGGAGAAGCCAATTACTTTAATTAAGGTGAAGAGTACCTGACCATACAGAAGACGTGTGTTTGTGTGTGTGTGTGTGTGTGTGTGGGCAGGTGTGTGTGTGTGTGTGTGGGCAGGTGTGCGTGTGCATGTGTGTGCGCGTGGGCATGTGTGTGTGCGTGTGCGTGCGTGGGCGTGTGTGTGTGTGTGCACGTGCACATGTGTGCGAGCCATGCCGTCCTCGTGCACTGACCGGGGTTCTCCTGTCGTCTGTCAACACTCGCCCAAGTTAATCTCTCCTGCTGTTGCTCGCATTAAAAGATTATGAGCGTTCTGCATGGCTACATGCACACCCCATAAGGGGCCGTCCACAGTGAGGTGAACACATCACCCCCCCCCTCCTCTCCACCTCACCCTCTGCACTGCCCACACCCCCATGCGACCCACACAGGGGGTGAGGCAGAGGCCAGGGGGGAGGAGCAGGGTGATGGGGGTGGAGCTATGCAGGTGGTTATGGACAATTGTTTCCGGAAAAAGTGTCGACATGTAAAACCTATTGAATAATAAACAGTTGCATTAACATATAATGATTTGTACAGCGAGGCCCAGGGTCGCACAGACAAGAACGCCACTGTGAAATATACAGGAGGGGGAAGCTTTCACATTCAGTGTTTGTTGAAGAAGCTTGATCGAAAACAATAATGTAGACATTAAAAAAAAAGTGTTTAAGAGTTTAAGAGAGAGAGAGAGACAGAGGGAGTGGAGGTGTGCGTGAGAGAGAGAGAGAGAGAGAGAGAGAGAGAGAGAGAGAGAGAGAGAGAGAGAGAGAGAGAGAGAGAGAGAGAGAGAGAGAGAGAGAGAGAGAGAGAGAGAGAGAGTATAAAGTGTATGATAGACCACATCATGGTCTGCATGTCTGGCGGAGGGTGAAGGTGAGTTGACGGTAGCAGGGGGCCCAGAAGGTCCAGAGGCCCTAAGGGGTCTCTTTCAGCGGCCCGGCTAGCCTGCACACCGCGGTGATCTTTCAGCGTATAGCGCCGCGGTGTGCTAACACCTCGCCTTCAATTAGCAGTTTGTAATTGCGGGGGGTTGCTGATAGCTCCGGCTGACCCTCAGGGGAGGTTTGAGTTCAGGTGTGTACTGCACATCAGAGGGCTGTTGCTTTGGTTTCAGTCAGTGCCGCAGTGAAAAAGCAGGAAGGGAGGCAGCCGGTACCTCTGCCTCCCTGGGGGGCGTGTTACAGACAGAGGGCATTGTGGGTAATATGCTAGCTAAGAAAGTCAAGTAGAGAAAGTCAAGTGCACCCATCAGTCTGTTTATATCTGACTGGAAAAATGGAAGATTATATATACAAGCTAAAACATTTCTCACAACTTGACTTTCAATCAAAACTGGAAGTGATAAATAATGGAAGACCAATGGAAGATGCCGGTCTTCCATTATTTTTCTTATCTTGTCCATTAGTTTTATATCTTGTATATAAAATAAGATAAGAAAATTCAAAGTTATTTAAAATTGTTTTAACTACATTTGTCTTTTTGTTGCGGACTGTATATCCTTTAATTTGTATTGAATGAGTATGAATTGTGATGGCAAAAAAGCCACGGAGGGTGCAGAGCGCTCTCTCTGAGCCGCTAGAAATGTAATGTTCTGCTTTGGCCCAATATGTACCTTACCTACTGTGTGTGTAAAGAATGCTGATTTGGGATATGAAACATAACCAGTAGTCAATGTGCAAGCAGCCAGTTGAATGGTGAATTTATGCTACTCTGTTGAATTCATAAATTTGTAAATCTGACTAAGAAAGAGTCCGTGCCTCCCCAGCCACCAACCTCACCGTGCGTCACTGGTTTCAATACATCACCTTTATCCGCTCTAATCAATCCCACTTGTTGAATGATTTGAGTGAAAGGTCTGTGAAAGGTTGAATACCACACTGTGTCCTCTGCCCTGATCTGGGGGACCGATAGACAGACGGACTGGACTGGTGGTCCATCACACACACACACACACACACACACACACACACACACACACACACACACACACACACACACACACACACACACACACACACACACACACACACACACACACACACACACACACACACACACACATTCTCCATCAGTCCTGTACACTGCCCCTCTGGCAGAGCAGAGATACAGAGTCAAGTCAAGTCAAGTTTATTGTCACTTCACAGTTTACACAAGTATAAAGCAGTGAGTGAAAATCTTATGTGCAAAACCCGACGACAGACGGCAGTTATAAAAATAAGATAAAATAAAAACTGAATAGAATAGAAAAGTACAAAACTGTATAAAGTTAGAAAGTAAAAATGCAATTTATAAAAAAGAGCAATATGTATATATAAATCAATGTAATAAAATATACATTGTTTTATGCTATACACCCTTGTTCAGCAGCCTGATGGCCTGACTGTGGAAGCTGTCTCTAAGCCTATTTGTACGGCACTTGATACTGCGGTATCGCCTGCCTGACGGTAAAAGTGAATACAGTTTGTGGCTGGGGTGGGCAATGTCTTTTATGATGCGTTTGGCCTTGGCCACGCACCGCTGGTTGTATATATCCAGGAGGGAGGGGAGCTCACCTCCAACGATATACTGGGTCATCCGCACCACCCTTTGAAGCGCTCTGCGCTCGAGTGTGGTGCAGTTCCCGTACCAGGCGGGATACACCCTGTAAGAACACTCTCGATTGTCCCGGTGTAGAATGTTCTCAGGATGCGGGGGCCCATGCTGAATTTCCGCCTGAGGACGCCTGAAGAAATACAGGTGTTGTTGGGCCCTTTCCACCACGTTTGTGGCGTGCGTGGACCATGTGAGGTCCTCGGAGATGTGCACACCGAGGAACTTGAAGCTGCTGACCCTCTCTACTGCAACACCGTCGATGGAGATAGGGCCGTGCTCTCCTCTCTGCTTCCTGAAGTCCACGATCAGCTCCTTGGTCTTCTTGACGTTGAGGGCGAGGCTGTTCTCCTGGAACCACTGCTCCAGCGATCCAACCTCCTCCCTGTAGGCTGTCTCGTCGTCGCCGGCGATCAGGCCCATAGCCGTCAGCAAACTTGACGATGACGTTAGAGCTGTGCATAGCCATGCAGTTGTGGGTGTAGAGGGAGTAGAGGAGAGGGCTCAGCACGCATCCCTGGGGGCTCCTGTTGAGGGTCAGTGCTCTGAGGTGCTGCCCATCCTCCCACCTGGCGGCGGTCCGACAGGAAGTCCAGTATCCAGCTGCACGTGGATGGGGGCACGCCTAGACCTCTAAGCTTGGTGTCAAGCTTGGCAGGTACTATCGTGTTGAACGCTGACCTGTAGTCCACAAACAGCATTCGCACATAACAGTTCTTTCCCTCCAGGTGAGAAAGGGCAGTGTGGAGGGCCATGGCCAATTGCGTCGTCCGTGGATCTGTTTTGACGATATGCAAATTGCCATGGGTCCAGCGTGGCAGGTAACACGGAGCAAATAAAGTCCTTGACCAACCTCTCGAAGCATTTGCTGACAATCGAGGTGAGGGCTACAGGTCTATAGTCGTTCAGGCATGTTACCTTTGGTTGTTTAGGGACAGGCACGATGGTGGACATCTTGAAGACCGCGGGAACAACAGCCTGGGCCAGGGAGAGGTTGAAGATGTCTGCAAAAACTCCTGCCAACTGGTCTGCGCATGCTCTGAGGATGAGGCCCGGGATGTCGTCGGGGCCTGCCACCTTACGGATGTTCAACCGCTTGAAGGTGCGGCGCACATCCGCCTCCGAGATGTTCAGCAGGCTGGTCTCCTCAGGCGGCGCTGGCTTCGGCGGGCTGCCGTTCACGTCGAACCGAGCAAAAAAAGTATTCAGCTCTCCTGGTTCTCCCTCTGAAGTTTGTTATCGTCTGTAGCCCCTGCCACATACCCCTCGCGTCGTGGCTCTTGAATTTCTCCTCCACTCTGTCCTTGTACTCCCGCTTGGCAGTGACGATGGTCTTACGGAGGTCGTAACGGGCTCTCGTATATTCCTCCATATTCCCGGAGCCGAAGGCGGTGTTACGCGCGTGGAGGGCAGCGCGAACATCGTCGTTAATCCACGGTTTCTGCTTGGGATATATCCGAAACGACTTGGTCGGAAAAAACAACGTCATCTATGCACTTCTTGATGAACCCGGTGACTGAGGACGCGTACTCGTTGATGTTATTGTCCGAGGCGACCAAACAATCAGGCGATCAAAACAATCCTGCTACATAGAGTCAGATTGGTCCGACCAGCATTGGACCTCCCTCACTGCGATTGGTTGCTGCTTCAGTCTCTGCCTATAGGCGGGGAGTGACTGGATAGAGCAGTGGTCTGATTTGCCGAACGGTGGGCGGAGGAGGGCCTTGTAGCCATCACGGAAGGGAGTGTAGCAGTGGTCGAGGATCCGCTCACCCCGTGTGTTGCTCGTTATGTGTTAACTTCGGGAGAACCTTCTTCAGGTTCGCCTTATTGAAGTCCCCCGCCACGATGAGAGCAGCCTCGGGGTGTGCCGACTCCTGTTCACTGACAGCCCCGTACAGTTCCTTCAGCGCTGTGTCCGTGTTGGCTTATGGGGGAATGGAACCAGCGGTCACGGTTACCGCTGTAAACTCCCGAGGTAGCCAGTATGGACGGCACATAAGCATCAGGTACTCCAGGTCCGGGGAACAGAAAGACTTGAGGTACATGACTTTGGTTGCACCAAGAAGAGAAGAGAGTCAGAGAGTCAGAGAGAGAAAGAACAAGATGGGGACTAGTGTGAGTAAACTCACACGAGAGACTGCATTTAAACAGTAGAAAGACACATATCCACACACTCCAAACACACACACACACACACACACACACACACACACACACACACACACACACACACACACACACACACACACACACACACACACACACACACACACACACACACACACACAGCACATGCCTGGTATAGTGCCCCCCCACCCCCGGCTCCGTGTCTCCTATCTGTAGATATTGTTAGCATTCCAAATTTTTTTTTTATACCATTTACATTTTCTTCCGTCTGACACGTAATTGAGCAATGGATGCTCTTATGAAAATGAAACCCTCCCCCCCCTCCTCCTCCCCCCTACCCTCCCCTCTCCCCCGTCCTCCCCCCTCCTCTCCCCCCCCCCCCTCCCCCCCGGGTTTTACTGTAACCCTGTTAAAAGGTAATGAGATTCTTTATGCGTCGTCTTCTCCTGATTTTTTTTGTTATTTTATTAAATAGAATATCAGTATGACTAATTCCCGGGGCCCTCGGACACCACATTATTGATAGGCCGGTGCATAAGTGGTCTCCGTCGGGGCCGCCTCTAATGGCCTAATAATGCATTACGCCGGGCCTCTAGACGGAGGCCTGCGGCCGGCAGCGCTTATTGTCGTTATTGAAAACACCTGAGCCGGGCCATTCATCAAGGTTAACTCACAAGGACCCCTCCGTTCATTTGACTGTCAGTAAAGATCTTTATTTAGGGCCTGGCTCCACCCCCCCCCCCTCCCCCTACCTCCCCCCATCTACCCCCCCCCCCCCTACCTCCCCTCCCCCCCTCTCTCTACCCCCCCCCCTCTCTCTACCCCCCCCCTCTCTCTCACGTGGTGCCGAGGAATGACCGCTCCCTGACGCACAGCTGAGGCCCCCCGTCAACTAACTCTCTCTCTCTCTCTCTTTCTCTCTCTCTTTCTCGCTCTCTTGCTCCCTCGCTCTCTCTCTCTCTCTCGCTCCTTCTCTCTCTCGATCTCTCTCTCTCTCTCTCTCTCTCTCTCGCGCTCTCGCGCTCCGTTTCTTTCTCGCTCGCTCTCCCTCGCTCTCTCTCTCTTTCACTCTCTCTCCCTCTCTCTTTCTTGCTCTCTCTCGCTCCCTCGCTTTCTCTCTCTCGCACTCCCTCGCTTTCTCTCTCTCTCTCTCTCTCTCTCTCTCTCTCTCTCTCCCCTTGTCATTGTGGAGGGATGACTGAGCGGAACGTATCAGGCAGCTTCCCTTTCCGGGAACCAGAGTTTATTTGTATTTCTTTTTTTAAATATATATAAATATCTAACAGTATAAAGCGTCCACTGCTCAGATTGATCTCTTCTGGTGGTCAGGTCGTGGTTTGTTTACCCCTCTCTCTCTCTCTCTCTCTCTCTCTCTCTCTCTCTCTCTCTCTCTCTATGTGACGGGAAAGGCTGTAAAAGCGTTGGCCTTATATCTCCCAGAATCCGGCCTAACGAAGAGCGATGGGCCGCAGTGAGATAGAGGGGACATGAAGGTGAGACAGAGGGGGACATGAAGGTGAGACAGAGGGGTACATGAAGGTGAGACAGGGGGGACATGAAGGTGAGACAGCAGAGGGACATGACGGTGAGACAGGGGGGACATCAAGGTGAGACAGCGGGGGGACATGACGGTGAGACAGCGGGGGACATGAAGGTGAGACAGGGGGGGACATCAAGGTGAGACAGCGGGGGACATGAAGGTGAGACAGCGGGGGACATGAAGGTGAGACAGGGGGGGACATGAAGGTGAGACAGAGGGGGACATGAAGGTGAGACAGCGGGGGACATGAAGGTGAGACAGCGGGGACATGAAGGTGAGACAGCGGGGGACATGAAGATGAGACAGCGGGGGACATGACGGTGAGACAGCGGGGGACATGAAGGTGAGACAGCGGGGACATGACGGTGAGACAGTGAGGGACATGAAGGTGAGACAGCGGGGGACATGAAGGTGAGACAGGGGGGGACATGAAGGTGAGACGGGGGGACATGAAGGTGAGACAGGGGGGGACATGAAGGTGAGACAGCTGAGCAGGGGACATGAAGGTGAGACAGCGGGGGACATGGCGGTGAGACAGCGGGGGACATGAAGGTGAGACAGCTGAGCAGGGGACATGAAGGTGAGACAGCGGGGGACATGAAGGTGAGACAGCTGAGCAGGGGACATGAAGGTGAGACAGCAGGGGACATGGCGGTGAGACAGAGGGGACATGAAGGTGAGACAGCGGGGGACATGAAGGTGAGACAGCGGGGGACATGAAGGTGAGACAGCGGGGGACATGCGGTGAGACAGCGGGGACATGAAGGTGAGACAGGGGGGGACATGAAGGTGAGACAGCGGGGACATGACGGTGAGACAGCGGGGGACATGAAGGTGAGACAGCGGGGGACATGAAGGTGAGACAGGGGGGGACATGAAGGTGAGACAGCGGGGACATGAAGGTGAGACAGCGGGGGACATGAAGGTGAGACAGCGGGGGACATGAAGGTGAGACAGGGGGTGGACATGAAGGTGAGACGGGGGGGACATGAAGGTGAGACAGGGGGGACATGAAGGTGAGACAGCTGAGCAGGGGACATGAAGGTGAGACAGCAGGGGACATGGCGGTGAGACAGCGGGGACATGCGGTGAGACAGCGGGGACATGAGAGTGAGACAGGGGGGGACATGAAGGTGAGACAGGGTGGGACATGAAGGTGAGACAGCTGAGCAGGGGACATGAAGGTGAGACAGCAGGGGACATGACGGTGAGACAGCGGGGACATGCGGTGAGACAGCGGGGACATGACAGTGAGACAGGGGGGGACATGAAGGTGAGACAGGGTGGGACATGAAGGTGAGACAGCTGAGCAGGGGACATGCGGTGAGACAGCGGGGACATGCGGTGAGACAGCGGGGACATGCGGTGAGACAGCGGGGACATGCGGTGAGACAGGGGGGGACATGACGGTGACGCTCGGCCCATCCACGTTTACAGAAGGCTCCTTGGTTGACAAATTGCCAATGTATTGACTGCCAGACATCAATAATTACATATTCATAAGGGCCTAATGAAACCAGGCTTTCTGCACAGTAAACCCTCATTGATACAAATGGATCAAATTGAAATTAAATTGAGTTATTGAGTTATTATATAACACCCACTTGATTCTTTTCTTCATTTGACACGTCCAATAATCGTTTAAATGAAGTGACAGCGTAAAGTTTTAGTTTGATAACTTTTTCTGTCCCGAATCCATGATGATGTGGGATAATTATGTATTTAATCTCTTAGAGATTAGGCCTGCTTGACAAAAGCAAAGTTGACACTCTCCTACGGAGGAAAGTTAATCTCACATCAAATCCATCAAGCGTTTAATCTCAATCTTTGTCCTCAGAAAAATAGAATAGAAAAAATAGGCCTGTGTTATAAAATGAAATATAATGTTACCTTTTTTTCCTTTGTCTTCAGAAAGATTCTCGAATGTAGGGATACGTTAAGATAATATATCTTTATTTACATTTTGATAAAACGTTGCAATGATAATGTAAGCCTATTTATAGACGTGTATGCCATTCCTTATACTTGCATTTATTCATTGCAGTTTTGGATATTAAGATAAAAGACTTTAGTTTAAATAAATTAACGTCGCAGTGTTTTACACATCACACGAGCAGCGAACAATTTAATGAATAAATTAGACTTAGATCTGGATAATTGGTATATCCACTGCAAGAGGCGGTCTGACTCAATTTAAATTGGATGATTTTCAGTGAAATTCTGAAGAACAATTAAACAAGGTTGGAACAAATTAAAATAGGCCTACCTTGAATTAAAGTGTAAATACATATATTTTTAGTTTTTCGCTTATTTTTATAGTTATTATTTTATAACTACTTTATAGTTGTTATTATTTATGATCGATTATTTCTTATTTTATTTTATTTCTTTCTATATTTTTACTTCATGTGATCTATAATTCTTTAAAAAAAAAGTATGTATATATATTTTTTGTGCATTTTTTATATTTTTTATATGGATTATTATCCAATTATTATTATTATCCAATCATCCAATCCTGTCTGTACAGCGCCTTGGGTATCCAGAAAGGCGCTATATACATTTTAGTATTATTATTATTATTATTATTATTATTATTATTATTATTAATAAAGATGTTTTTTTATGGAATGCTCACTGTTCAACAGCATGCGTTTTTACCACTGGGAAAATATTTTTGTACTTATTTCTCTCAATCAAGCTATGGTTGTGAAATTTGGAGCCAATATTATCATTCAATCTTCTACTAATCTTCTAATCTACAAAAAACTGTCAAATTCCCTGACTCAACAGTGGAAGATGAAGTGATTTCATCACTTCATCTTCACACTGTTGATGAGACACAAACAAATATATACACACAATACACACACACACACACACACGCAATGTAAAAATAACACACACACACACACACACACACACACACACACACGAACCCCTGGCACACATCTACCGTACTACTCTACTATAAACTCACACGAGAGACTGCATTCAAACAGTAGAAAGGCACATATCCACAGACTCCAAACACACACACACACACACACACACACACACACACACACACACAACATGAAGTTATGTGACCGGGGGTTGAGCCGTAGCCGATGCCGAGGCAGCCCTCACCTTGCCAGGCGGGGACGGCGGGCGTGCCGTACACACAGCCGCGCTTCATGGGAACGCCGCGCCATGGGACCGATGAGAGAGAGAGAGAGTGTGTGTGTGTGTGTGTGTGTGTGTGTGTGTGTGTGTGTGTGTGTGTGTGTGTGTGTGTGTGTGTGTGTGTGTGTGTGTGTGTTCCTTCCAGGGAGCGGTATATCTCTCATTGCTCGGGGCAGGGTCGTGTTATGGACCCGTGCATGTCTGTCACTGGGCTGGGCCGGGTCCCACCACCCCCCCTCCGACACCCAAGAGAAACAAACAGAACCCAGCTGGAGCCCGAGAGAACCGTCCGCTCGTTCCCTGGCGGCGGAGGGATTCTGAAGACGAACAGTAACGTTTATCTATTAACGAATGTTCTCGTGGACCATTATACGACCATATAGTACTACTATATACATTTTTAGGGCCCATATACATTTCGGGATCTTATTAATTATACCGCCTAGACTCCAGGGGGCGATGCATGTGACGTAGGGCCTATATTCTCTGCATGGTGGATTTGGGTGGAGGTATGGAGCAGTGACGGAACGTGAAGAAGAGGCCTTCTGTTGAACCTGGAGCAGCTCTGGTCGGCGTTCAGGGAGACGGGAGAGACAACACACTTCTTGTTGAGTTTTTGAGTCATCGGCCTACAAATAATACGCTAGTTTTTAGTTTTTTCACAATTTATATATTATATTATTATATTATATTATATATATATGTGAGGAAGGATCCCTGTATTTTTCAATGGAAAACATAAATGAAAAAAGGCGTAAATAAATAAAGGCCACATTTTCAATGCCTTATCCCCGTTTGCGTCTAAAAACCCGGAGAGACGAGCAGTGAATGGCTGTCGTCATCATTAACGGTCCGGAGGTTGACAGCAGCAGCTCCGCTCCTGGCATGAGAGGATGAGGAGAAGACGGAGACGGAGATGGAGGCTTCCCTGGGGGGGCCGAGAAGTTCCCAAGGAGTGAGATGATGTGATTAGGTTGAGGCTAATGACGAGGGGCATAGTTAAATCCATCTCTGCCTTTTTCCTCTGCTTCTCCCCCCGATTCAGCACCCTGTCAGCAGCTTGTTACAGAGGGGCGCTTTACCTCTCCTCCTCCTCCTCCTCCTCCTCTTCCTCTTCCTCTTCCTCTTCCTCTTCCTCTTCCTCTTCCTCTTCCTCTTCCTCTTCCTCTTCCTCAGCTCAATACAGAGAGAGGATGAAGATGCAGGTGAAAGAGAGAGAGAGAGAGAGAGAGAGAGAGAGAGAGAGAGAGAGAGAGAGAGAGAGAGAGAGAGAGAGAGAGAGAGAGAGAGAGAGACGAGAGACGAGAGTTGGAGACACAACGTCAAAAGCAATGAAAATTGGGGAAAATGGAATGAAAGTGACGAAAAAATAAGCAAAAGCATGTGTGGGAAATGCAAGCAGTGAGAGAGAGAGAGAGAGAGAGAGAGAGAGAGAGAGAGAGAGAGAGAGAGAGAGAGAGAGAGAGAGAGAGAGAGAGAGGTGAGGTAGAGAGAGGGAAATACTATGGAGTTATTGACCGAGAGAGAGAGAGAGAGAGATAGTGAACATGTCTGAGGCCTGGTGCGCCCAGGGAGGAACACCCAGGGAGAAAGCAGCTGGTGTTCCTGCGGCCGTGTCCTGTTAGCGCTGACATACGAGGTGTCAGAAGCTCTCCCCACACATCGTGGCAAATTCCCCCCATGATAAAACACGGGTTACGCTCACTGGTGAGAGCTCTCGTCAGCCAGGGGGAAAGTGTTGGAGAGTTTTGATTCACGTGCCGCGCATATAGGCTTCATTCCTGTGGGCTACTTAATCCTCTAGTTTAATTTATAGTTTATTATACAAATATATATATACATATATATATATATATGGTTATATTTGTTTTATTGTATTATTTGGAATTCCCTGCCGAGAACACGATAGTTTTCTTATTCCAGTCGCCTTGTTTTCATTGTGTAAACTTAGAAGTTGATTTTGTGTAGAGTTTAACGCGTTAAGACAACACTAACATCGAGCCAATTTGCCTCTCCATCAGAACATGCAGACGTCCATACGGAGACATTTCATTTGAAAGTGTTTCTTTCGAGGCGAGGAGGCCAACGCAGCGTTTATAACTCGCTTATCCCTTTTTAGCCCACGACTGGCGCTCTGACGGACGCATGGACAATTAAAAGGACCCGTAGAGGAACACTGACCCCGTCCTCCTGGCAGTCCCTGGCCAACAAAAGAAGCTACAAAAACCAGCCAGATGCTCCAGTCAGGCCGAGGCTTGGTCCATGACAGTAAACCATTCAAAGCAGGTGATTTAAAAATAATAATAATCATGTTACAGCAAAATGTCTGACATGCAAAGCCTCTCGGGACGTTGATATGAGAATTACACGGGCGGTTTTGTTCTATTGTGGAGGTTGACACAGGCAGAGCTGCGGGGGACAAGATAATAGACATATACATTACAATGTGTGTGTTAGCGTTATGCGATTAGGCGCTGAGGACAACATGTCCAAAGAGTGAGTGTGTGCGCAAGTGTGTGTGTGTGTGTGTGTCTCTGTGCATGTGTGTGTGTGTCTGTCTCTGTGCCTGTGCCTGTGCCTGTGTGTGTGTATGTCTATGTATGTGTGTGTGTATGTGTGTGTGCTTTATAAAAAAGAAGTATGGGACTATAATACTTTTTGACTGTTGAACTGCATTTGTGTGTTTGTAAGGACCTTTAGTACATCATATTCATACCAACCTAAACAACCTAACAAATATGTGTAATGTATGTGTGTATGTATGTGTGTGTGTGTGTGTGTGTGTGTGTGTGTGTGTGTGTGTGTGTGTGTGTGTGTGTGTGTGTGTGTGTGTGTGTGTCTGTGTCTGTGTGTGTGTGTGTG
>CM051008.1:16335248-16337748 GCA_027704905.1 Muraenolepis orangiensis
TGATACTGCGGTATCGCCTGCCTGACGGTAACAGTGAGTACAGTTCGTGGCTGGGGTGGGCATTGTCTTTTATGATGCGTTTGGCCTTGGCCACGCACCGCTGGTTGTATATATCCAGGAGGGAGGGGAGCTCACCTCCAACGATATACTGGGCCGTCCGCACCACCTTTTGAAGCGCTCTGCGCTCGAGTGCGGTGCAGTTCCCGTACCAGGCGGTGATACACCCTGTAAGAACACTCTCGATTGTGCCGGTGTAGAATGTTCTCAGGATGCGGGGGCCCATGCTGAATTTCCTCAGACGCCTGAGGAAATACAGGTGTTGTTGGGCCCTTTTCACCACGTGTGTGGTGTGCGTGGACCATGTGAGGTCCTCGGAGATGTGCACACTCAGGAACTTGAAGCTGCTGACCCTCTCTACTGCAACACCGTCGATGGAGATAGGGCCGTGCTCTCCTCTCTGCTTCCTGTAGTCCACGATTAGCTCCTTGGTCTGCTTGACGTTGAGGGCGAGGCTGTTCTCCTGGCACCACTGCTCCAGCGATCCAACCTCCTCCCTGTAGGCTGTCTCGTCGTCGCCGGCGATCAGGCCCATCACTGTCGTGTCGTCAGCAAACTTGATGATGACGTTGGAGCTGTGCATAGCCATGCAGTCGTGGGTGTAGAGGGAGTAGAGGAGAGGGCTCAGCATGCATCCCTGGGGGGCTCCCGTGTTGAGGGTCAGTGGCTCTGAGGTGGTGCTACCCATCCTCACCACCTGGCAGCGGTCTGACAGGAGGTCCAGTATCCAGCTGCACGTGGATGGGGGCACGCCTAGACCTCTAAGCTTGGTGACGAGCTTGGCAGGAACTAGCGTGTTGAACGCTGAGCTGTAGTCCACAAACAGCATTCGCACATAACAGTTCTTTCCCTCCAGGTGGGAAAGGGCAGTGTGGAGGGCCATGGCAATTGCGTCGTCCGTGGATCTGTTTTTACGATATGCTAATTGCCATTGCAATGGTCCAGCGTGGCAGGTAACACGGAGCAAATAAAGTCCTTGACCAACCTCTCGAAGCATTTGCTGACAATCGAGGTGAGGGCGACAGGTCTATAGTCATTCAGGCATGTTACCTTGGGTTGTTTAGGGACAGGCACAATGGCGGACATCTTGAAGACCGCGGGAACAACAGCCTGGGACAGGGAGAGGTTGAAGATGTCTGCAAAGACTCCTGCCAACTGGTCTGCGCATGCTCTGAGGACGCGGCCCGGGATGTCGTCCGATGTTACGGATGTTCAACCGCTTGAAGGTGCGGCGCACATCCGTCTCTGAGATAATAATAATAAGAAGAAGAATTATTCAAATTTTTCAGTGTACAGCACAAGTACTGTACAGCAAAATAATTTCTCTGCATTTAACCCATCCTAGTATTAGGAGCAGCGGTCAGCTATTTATACAGGGCCCGGGGATGCTTCAGCAGGCTGGTCTCCTCAGGCGGTGCTGGCTTCCTGTTTCTGTGTCGTGAAGAGAACTACAGAGAGAACTCGATTTTATTATTTAAATTTTAAATTTTATTTTTTTAAATTTTATTAAGGTTTTTATTACAAACCCACCATGTAAAAAAAACATTTACAATTTTGTGGGGGGGGGGGGGGGGGGGGGGAAATAACAAATAAAAACATACAGATGAGAGACACCTCAGACAAGGACAATAAGAGTCGAAGAGAGAGAGAAATGGTGAGGGTAAAACGAGAAACAGACAAGCGAGACAACATGTAGACCTGTTCTTAAACTCTACACACGGCGGTAACAAAGTCCTAACATGGAAACATGTGGTGGATGCCGTAGTTCCACCGTATCGGGGGAAGCCATCCAGTCAGTACAACACCACCCAAAAAGTGATATGGGGCAACAATGCTTCAGACAGTTATTGGAAGACAGGATTGCTTTGGTGTCTATTCAAATGTTTACCTGAAGTAGACCCCATTATAGTGGGACCTGCTCTTTTAAAACCAAATCGAAATGAGTTTGACACCGGTGTTACAAAAGCATCCACAACCGACAACTGTAACTAAGGGTCATGTGATGAATGAATACAGATATTCCCAGCCATGAGAGTATAGTCATACACACTGAAAACACTTGACCGTTTATTTGCATTTCTTTGTTTGAACGAAAATCCCACATTTTGAGTTAATGAGTGATTTGGTGGGAGTGTAAATGACGTAATAAAGTTGCCTTATTTAAAGGGAATAACATAATTCCTTTTATAGTTAAATAAAATAAATAAATACTTTATTTCATGTAATATTACAATTGTTAAAATATGGCATGATTTAATACAGTTTAGTTTTATATGTAACGGAAGAAGGGAGGCGACAAGAATAAACGCCCATTTCAAAGAACCAACCTGAGGAGAGCTACAATAATAATACATTCAATTTCATATGGCGCTTTTCTGGACACCCAAGGCGCTTTCCAGACATGGTAAAATTGCACGTTCAGTAAAATCATTGAATAGTTATA
>CM051008.1:16357748-16370248 GCA_027704905.1 Muraenolepis orangiensis
CCCTATATACCTGCTGGACCCTATATACCTGCTGGACCTTATATACCTGCTGGACCCTATATACCTGCTGGACCTTATATACCTGCTGGACCCTATATACCTGCTGGACCTTATATACCTGCTGGACCTTATATACCTGCTGGACCCTATATACCTGCTGGACCTTATATACCTGCTGGACCCTATATACCTGCTGGACCTTATATACCTGCTGGACCCTATATACCTGCTGGACCTTATATACCTGCTGGACCCTATATACCTGCTGGACCCTATATACCTGCTGGACCCTATATACCTGCTGGACCTTATATACCTGCTGGACCTTATGTACCTGCTGGACCCTATATACCTGCTGGACCTTATATACCTGCTGGACCTTATATACCTGCTGGACCTTATATACCTGCTGGACCCTATATACCTGCTGGACCTTATATACCTGCTGGACCTTATGTACCTGCTGGACCCTATATACCTGCTGGACCTTAAATACCTGCTGGACCCTATATACCTGCTGGACCCTATATACCTGCTGGACATATACCTGCTTTACTGTATGTACCTGTTGGACTGGATTTACCTGCTGGACATATATATACAGTACTGACTGGACATATATCTACAGTACTGACTGGACATATATACCTGCTGGACATATTTACCAGCTGGTTCAAAAACAGCTGGTTCAAAAAATGCCAAAACACAGACACAAAATTCAAGATTGTTTATGTGGGACTTTAGAGCTTTTAATACTTACTATATATATATATATATATTTATGTATATAATACTTAATACTTACATTTTTAGCTACACAACACAGCCAAAGTGCCATAAAGTATATCAATATAAAATATGTGTATGTATGTATGAAAAAATACAAAATATGATATGATACAGAACAGATAAGCCCAACACATACACGTCGCTGAGCGTCTAAACAGTTTCTGTATCGAATATGAATGTATCCAATATAAGTGTTTCTGTATTAAATGCAAAAGTTTCTGTATGTAATATAAGTGTTTCTGTATGTAATATAAGTGTTTCTGTATGTAATATAAGTGGGCTTCTGTCTGAATGGGAGCTTGGTCGACAGCTAGCGCAGTGAGCAGGAAACGGCATCACACTCATCCGCACAAAGAGAAGTACTCTCATGTCCATTTCCAACAACCAAACAAACAAAGAAAAGAAAATACGAGAAATCCACAACAATCCATTGTGGTTGGGTTTTTATTATGTTTTTTGTTTTTGAAGACGTCAGCGGTGGCAGTTAGCTTTGTGTTGCGCCTGTGATGTTTCAATCAGGAGTCTTGGCTCGGGGAGCGCTGAGCGGCTCCAGCCTTTGTGTGGGCCGGGTGTTGAGCTCTGTTGAAAGAGCTACAGAGACCAGCCAATGAGCTAAGTGATGTTTAGCTCTTTGCCTCTCCCAGCTTGACACACAAACACGCACACGCACACACACGCGCACACACACACACACACACACACACACACACACACACACACACACACGCGCGCGCACACGCACACGCGCGCACACGCACACGCACACACACACACACACACACACTCTCAAAAGGAAACACATACTCAACAAACACATTCAGACACACATACACACGCACACACGCACACACGGCTACGCTGAGACATGAAGACAGACCACACACACACACACACTAACAGATGACAGTATACATAGAGCATGCACACATGCACAAACATGTGAACACAACACCACATTTCAAGGAAACATACATATACACACACAGTGTAGCTCAATGCATTAGTTTCACCAAGACACACACTCACACACACACTGGCACACACACACACTGGCACACACACACACACACACACACACACACACACACACACTCACAGGCACACACATCCTTTGTCAGCCCAGAGCTGACGTTGACAGCCAGCTCTTTTGTCCATCACTCACCCAGAGACGAGAGCACAAACAAGAGAGGAGAGAGAGAGAGATAAAAGCCCGCCCCCATGCCCGCTGTAATCCAATTACAGGCCTGCAAATTTGATTGGCGCCCCAGGAGTGTGCCTTCAGCTGTCTGTCATTAGCCGCTAGGGAACAGAGGGGGCTAGCCGAGGGTGCTGTTAGTGGGAGATGGCCTGCGCGTGTGTGTGTGTGTGTGTGTATGTGTGTGTGTGTGTGTGTGTGTGTGTGTGTGTGTGTGTGTGTGTGTGTATGTGTGTGTGTGTGTGTGTGTGTGGGGGTTTCATGTTGTGCAGTTCCTGAGCCACCAACAGGGACCCTCACAGATTGTAGATATTCACCATAGCTGTAAATAGAAACATGGGAATTCAGAATATGTACAAAATAAATAATTACAATGTTTTTTCAATGTCTGCAATATATTAGTCTTCTTTACTAATTATATATATTTTTGCTAGATTTAAATGAGCCATGATAAAAAAAGATAAACATGCTTCTGCCTTCAGTTCCTGCAACAGATGATCCTGTATGGGGAATATAGTTACTTTATAGTTACTTTGCCATGATTTATAGTTACTTTATAGTTACTTTGCCATGATTTATAGTTACTTTATAGTTACTTTGCCATGATTTATAGTTACTTTATAGTTACTTTTCCATGATTTATAGTTACTTTATAGTTACTTTGCCATGATTTATAGTTACTTTATAGTTACTTTTCCATGATTTATAGTTACTTTATAGTTACTTTTCCATGATTTATAGTTACTTTATAGTTACTTTGCCATAATTTCTAGTTACTTTATAGTTACTTTACTATGCTTCTTGGTTTAGAACATTATAATATGACAACTGTCACACATTCCTGTTAACTATTTGTTATTTTCTCATGCCATGTATCTGCTACGCTATCTCTCCTGTCGTTTCAGATCAGGCCACGCCCCCTTGCTATGACATCACCTCGTTCCCTTCACCTGGTTTCCTCCGCCCTTCTTCTCACCTGCAGCCCATCCCCTCGTTATGGTGCCCTCACACCATAGCGATCACCAGTTGCGTATGGTTGCGAATAAAAAATAGTGGTCATAAGTTCCGAACACAACTCACACGCAACAAATAGGTTTTATAGGTTTGAAGTACGCAACAAGCACGCAGGTGATCGCAGAAACACGCAGAGTAAGTTTGGAAATTTTGAACATGTTCAATAATTCTCTGCGAATGCCTGCGATCAATTTATACACAGGTATATATAACAGGTACGCTACGCACGCAACATGATCGCAACATGTACGCAACTCGTAAGTTATGAACGCAGGTCCAAATTTGAGGTATATGGCCAGGTTTTGGAACCATACATGTTGCGAATGTGTTGCGTACCTGTTGCGATCCTGTTGTGACCGTGTTGCGTGCCTGTTGCGTACCCCTAACCTATTATGCTTATTCCCAGCATATCCCCAACCCATGCCCTGCGTATCCTATTAGTTGCGTGTGAGTTGCGTGTTAGTTGACCGATATTCGCAAATACCATGCAACTAGCACGCAGGTCAAACGCAACTTGTAAGTTCTGCACGCAACTCACACGCAACTCGTACACCGGTGATCGCAGATATTGGGGGATCATAAGTTCAGTTCGCAACCCACACGCAACCCACACGCAACTCACACGCAACCCATAGGTCGAATAGGTTACAAATAGAAAAAATTGTTGATTTAGGTTGCGTTTGGTGCGTATACTAATATTCTTTACACGCAACTCATAGGTTTCAGCATACGCTATGGTGTGAGGGCACCATTAGTCCCTCAGTATCAACAACAGTCCACTTCCCTTTGGTCTCTGCCAAACTTTTCCACACAAACATCTCCAGGTTTTTCCTGACCCGCCTGTTTTGACCCTGCATGCCTGCATGTCTGGACCTCTGATTCCCTGCCTGTTTTGTTGATTGACTGATCTCCCAGTTTGAATTCTTTGCCTGTCCCTTGTCGGATTGAGTTGCCTGTGCGACTGGTCTCCCGGTAGTTTTGACATGGCCTGATTACTGTGGTAAACTGAACTTTCATTGCAGTTCTATCTGCCTCCTTGTCGTGCTTTCCGAAATTTCCAAAAATAACAATTCAAATGGTATTGATTTTAATGTCCAGATGCTTCCGAAGGAAAGACACCAAACTGAACCTCAGTCCACGATGAGACCTGTGAGGAGAATGATGGACAGAGAGGACAAGGAGAGCAAAGCTTCAAGTGAGGAGAAGGAATGAACCATAGTCGACGATAGACAAAAGTCTGTGAATATCCTTCTGTATTGAATGACAACTTTGAGTGATAGAGGGAGAGGCCTTGGGGTATCTCTCTCCATTTGTGTGCGTCTCCCTCTCTCTCTCTCTCTCTCTCTCTCTCTCTCTCTCCATTAGTGTCTCTCTCTCTCTCATGTCATGATGTCCCAGCCAGGGTATAGAGTTATCTTCCTCTCCCCTCCCCCCCCCCCCCCCCCCCCCCTTCGAAGCTTACAGGCTGTCCTCAGAAATAACCAGCCAATAAAGATAAAGCTCAGCAGAGGAGCCAGCCAATAACAGATAAGCTTCTAAGGAGTCGGCCAATGCCAGATAAGAGCCGGGGCATTTTGGTTTGGCTTCCTCGCTGATCTTCCTGCAGGGGAGATAGAGTGGCATCAACCAGGCTGCTCCGGATACTGCTCCCCTCTCTCTCTCTCTCTCGCTCGCTCTCTCTCTCTCTCTCTCTCTCTCTCTCTCTCTCTCTCTCTCTCTCTCTCTCTCTCTCTCTCTCTCTCTCTCTCTCTCTCTCTCTCGCACGCACGCACACACTACACTACAGCCATATTATTTGTACAGGCCTTAAAAGTGCTGTCGGTAAGATCTGAGATTTGGAAAGAGAGAGAGAAAGATCTTCCCTCCCTCCCTCCCTCTCCCTCTACTTTTCTCCACCATTGAGAATAGTTGCATTTCACGGACCTGTGATTGACAGGCAAGATGGCTTTCCAGAACCAATCGGGGAAGAGATGGGTCAGAAATGAACAGACGAGGCCGGCACAGTCAACTGGATCCCATATTCTCCCACCACATTTCACTCACTCACAGAGAGTTGGCGATGCCGTTCATAACAAGTCGTACCTCCGTGTATGAGACAGCTGATACATCCTACATGAAGACTTCTAGGAGGTCCATTCCAGCCTTTATTCCTCTTTTGATAGACAATGACCACACAAGCTGATTGCACCAATTAAGGACCGGCACATGTAACCGGCATAATTAGATTAGATTAGATTAGATTCAAATTGATTGTCATTGCACAGCACACAAGTACAGCGCAGCGGAAATAATTTGGCATCTAACCAGAGTGCAAATGTATACTAAAAAGTAGTACTAAAAACAGGTATAAAATAACTTCACATAAATATATAAACAGGTAGTGAGCAGGGGGATGCAGTTATAACCTGCAAGCATCAAGGAGTCTCCAGACACACAGTATTATCATTGATTTGAAAACATTCTTTTTAAGATTCCACAGTGCAGGGTGAGGAGGAATCTGGTTTATTGCAAGAGTTTGAATAATGGTGACCAGAGCACAGAGTCCATTCTAGAACTCTCCCTCAAAGTGTGTGTGGTGGTGGCTGCTTTAACCTGTGGGCCTTGATTAACAAGGAGGACCCACAGGTGTGCAGCCTCACCAGCCATAGAGTAATCAGTCTGACTCAGGGCCAGGTGAGGCTGCTTAAACCAGCCACCCACCACACACACTCTACACAAAGCTATACATTCATTTCCACAAACACTTTCTTTATTGTCTTCTTTACATTGATTCCAAATCATGACTTTCTACAATCTCATTTTCCCGGTGATTGAAACCCTCCTGGGTTCCCACACCGCTCAAAGTCTCCAGCCATTCCCACGTGAAGCACCCAGTCTGCACTCTGCTTGTTTGACATCACCAGGGTAAGACTGCCATCAGCTGTGTGTGTGTGTGTGTGTGTGCGTGTGTGTGCGTGTGTGTGTGTGTGTGTGTGCGTGTGTGTGTGTGTGTGTGTGTATGCATGTGTGTGTGTATGTGTGTGTGTGTGTGTGTGTGTGTGTGTGTGTGTGTGTGTGTGTGTGCGTGTATGTGTAACACATTTCCTGGAGTCTGTGCTATCAGACAGATACATGGCAGATGTCTGTGTGTCAGTGTGTGACAGGAACCTCTGTTTGGAGGTGTGAGATTGTTTATCAGCTGGGGGGGGGGGGGGGGGGGGGTTTATAACGTAACTCCATTGAAGAGTGTTAACGATAATGAGTGCTTCATTATTAGTTAAGGCGCTGTTGACAAAAAACCAAAACACCTGCATGAATAACAAATGTAAAGTAACTTCATCATCGACAAATGAAAGATTTAAGATTTGCATGATTCTGAAATATTTAACTTGTTTTAACTGTTTAATGGACAATAAAGCCTGATGGTATACAGTACAATACATTCACACAGGATTATTTGTTTGACTCAACCTAATATGCTATCATAATTGCATCCAACAGGATGGAACAAAACGATTGTTTCAATTTCATATTTGAGCCCCTATTCCCCTTTTCCCTGAACCCTAACACTGTCCCAAATAACAATTGGTTCTCAGTTATAACTAATGGTTAAATAAAAAAATATAAAAAAACAATACGATAGAACGTCATTGAACTGAGAATCAGAATCAGACACGTTAACACACACCCGTCAGTTCTGGAAGCAGAGCAGTGAGACGTTGCTGTGTCCGTATACATAGACGTCTGTCCGTCTGTCCTGTCCTGTGCTGTCTGGGATGTCTTTGCACCAAGTCACCCTGATTGCTGCGGGGGATAAGGGTGTCTAGGGGTGACGATACCCCTAGACACCCTTATCCCCCCCCCCACCCCCCCTGGGTGAGATAGTGGCACCCACCACTATCTCCCTCGGGAAGGCCTACAGGTAGGGCTGTGGACGCTGGGGTGGATCCAATCCAGAACCTTTTTTCAGTGAGTGAGTTGACGTCCTCACTGCCACACCACCACCCCCCCCCCCCCCCCCCACCCCACCCCGCCCCCCAAACACTATCCTGTGGCGTCAACATTTCCAGTTCCTGTTCCTATGGGGGGATCCGTCGTCCATTCAAAGAAAGCGACAGCGTCCCTTTGTCCCAAAGACCAGCAGATTGGCACGTTCCTCTGAAGGTTTACTGTGGTTCGCCCTCTCGTTTCCCACACAGAGCGCACTTTTCCCATTGTGAAAGGTTGACATAAGTGACACACATCATATCAGCACATCATCATTTAATGTAAATTGAGCCTCTAAGCAAGGCAGTGTTGATGGCATGCTCTACTAGTTAAGCTACACATGAGTTTGTGTGTGCGTGTGTGTGTGTGTGTGTGTGTGTGCGTGTGCGTGTGCGTGTGTGTGTGTGTGTGTGTGTGTGTTGTGTGTGTGTGTGTGTTTTCAGCACATCCTGCTGTGGCACCAGTCTGTCTCTTTGCCTTAGATGACATCACCCATCCCAAGACTGTCGAGGGGTGGGGTAGGGGGGGGGGAGGGTGTGTGTCGTGAGGTTACCGTGACAACAGCATCCTTCCCATGAGACGGGACTGTGTGCTTATCACTCTGAAAAGCTTTTAAAACTGAAAAGTTGCTTCTTTAAGAAACAGAGCCTGGTGGCTAAACAAGTTAACTAGACCATCTCCGCCATTTAAGACTGGTTCCCGTAAACCCTGGTCATTAGCCCTATACTGTGTGTATGTATGTGTGTATGTGAGCACGCATTAGTGTGTGTGCATGTGTGTGTATATGTGTATGTGTGTCCAAACACTCAAACTTAAATGCACTTTGTATGTTCATTGTCACTGCTGTGTGTGTGTGTGTGTGTGTGCCTTTACGATGTTCGATACACTTCCACACACTTCTTTCTGTATGTGTGTGTGTGAGGTGTGTGTGAGTGAGTGTGTATGCGTGCGTTTGTGTGTGTGTGTGTGTGAATGTGTGTGTATCGGTGTGTGTTTGTGTGCTCGCATTAACCTATGTGTGTGTTTGTGTGTGTGTGTGTGTGTGTGTGTGTATGTAATTGTGTGCAAGTGCACACCTACGCGTGTGTGTGTGTGTGTGTGTGTGTCACATCACATGTGTGTGTCTCACAACAACAATCATGACCTCAGCCCTCTCTCTCTCTCTCTCTCTCTCTCTCTCTCTCCTCTCTCTCTCTCTCTCTCTCTCTCTCTCTCTCTCTCTCTCTCCCCCTCTCTCAGGCCCAGTGTGTGCAGCTCTCCCTCATTAAAGAGTCTTTATTGAACACGGGAGCTGTGGACCGTCATGTCCGCCTGTCACGGCTGATCTCATTACCTGCCTGCTGAGGAGACCCAAGGCCAAATGGAGGAGAGGGGCGTCAGCTCACTGATGGGTCACTGACATCAACATAGGAGGGTCCGAGTGTTGCTTGTAACTGAAGGGGTTGTAATGGTAGTGGTGGTGGTGGTGGTGGTTGGGGGGGGGGGGGGACTTCTTATCATCAGTTCCATTGTGGACCTGAATTCTCCTGATGTGAGGTGTGATATTAGTTTGTTCCCGAAAACGTACACATTGTGCTCTCAAGCAGAGCTGTGTGCGTGCATGCGTGTGTGCGCTTGTGTGCGTGTGTGTGTGTGTGTGTGTGTGTGTGTACGTGTGTGTGTGTGTGTGTACGTGTGTGTACGCGTGTGTGTGTGTGTGTGTGTGTGATGCACTGCACCTTACCTCTCTGCTTTCCCTCTTAAACACCGACTACTGTACAGCCATAGGGCGCTCAGCCAAGCAAACTAAGCCCTAAGCTAACCCCCGTATCGTAGTTCCCGGCCTTTTGTAGAGTCAACAGTTTCTCCGTTTGCTATTTGAACTGTTGATGTTGACCAGATTTATTTCCGTACAGTGACTTGGGATACAAGTTGTTAAGGGGGCAGGGCCGTGGAGATGTTTATCTCAGGATTCAGTCCCAGCTGACTCCATTGGAGATGGTTGGACCGTTTGGCGAGAAGTTCAACAGCAATCAGTGCACACACACCTCATCGGGGATGGGCCAAACAAACATGGGCTTTAGAAGTCCATCGAAGAAGTCGCTGGTCATGTCTATGATTTATGCATAAATATTTAGGTGTTGACAGATAAAAGGATTGATGGTGAGCAAGGGGCACGTGTCCTGCCCTACCCGGTGAAGATGTGAGGGCATCTTGCTTTAAGGATGCTGAGAGGTACGTTGGTCTGTGGACAACATGCAGGGACTCAAACCCAGAACATTTGGGTCCGGCGGTCAAACCGCTACCGCTATCCTAACACGCCATCGCAAAGTTAGTATTAGCATGGCGCCAACTGCTGGCCAGAGTGCTGCCACTATCATAACAATGTCATTAACATTACACTATCATGCTTTTGCTGGACTTTTTGGACTCATTACAGTTACTGCACTGTTCTGCACTGTATTCATGATGCTGCTGCACTACTGGCACTTTCAATAGCTTTTTAATGCATTTTGCACAATTTAACATGTTCATATCATCCATCAGTTACTTTATTGTTATTTGTATTGTTCTTTTTATTGTGTACAGTTTTGTCATAGTATAGTGTTGTATAGTATAAGTACAGTGCATAGTATAGTATATGGTTTTAAAGTGTAGGTAATGCATACTGTGAGAGGGAATGTGGAGTAAGCCTTCCATTATACTTGTTGCATATGGCAAATAAAAAATCTTGAATCATGAATCTACCGACATACGACTCTGTTATAGTGAGTAAACACAACTCAGACCCACACTCCACAAGGGACCCTGTGCTCCCCCCACGGCTCCCCCTCCTCCTCCCTGGGAGAGCGTGGGAGGAGGACAGCAGCCTGTCGCCCCACCAGCGATACTGTCTGATAAGACCGAGGAGAGGAGCCGCTGCTTTTCAGACGATGCCTCCTCCCTGTTTTCTCAACACTTCCTGTATGCTTTACTGCACGCACAAAAAAGTTTTTTTGTACATTTGACGTTTTTGGATGATTTTCTTCCATCGATCGTGTGTTTTCCTTCAGGGGGTTTGATGTAAATTGAGGTGTGGGGGGGGGGGGGGGTCTGATAAAGAAGAGGAACGGCGTTTGGGTCAGTGCTGTGTGAGAAGAGTGCTAATTATATATCTGGCTAAAAGGCTGGCGGGTTATTATGGTCTCTTAGATAGACTATCTGAGAGCTGATTGCCCTGGATAAGGCCTTACATGGGACACATGGAGTGTGAGTCCAGCTTCACACACACACACACACACACACACACACACGCATACAAGCATACAAGCACTCACACACACACACACACACACACACATATACACACACACACACACACACATACACACATATATACATACATACATACATACATACATACATACATACACACACACACACACACACACACACACACACACACACACACACAGTGCACCATTCCCACCGCCACTTAGCAGGGTCTCAGGACAAGATGGCGGCCAGTCATCTGGGCATATCTCTGGCCAGGGGCCAGCCTCCTGTGAGCCTGCAGTCTACCGTCTCAGGCCTTATCTGAGGGCCCTTAAGCACCCCTCTCCTCACCCTGCTGGGGCTGGGTGCTCTGGCCCTCAGCACAGTGCTTCCTTGGGGTCGGTGGGGGGGGGGAGGGGGGGAGGGGGGTGGAGGGTGGTCTAAGGGGGGGGGGGGTCTTGGGTATGTCAGAAGCAGCCACAGGGGTCAGTCTGTCTGTCTGTGGGCTAATCCTTAACCCCCTCCTCCCACTTCTCCACCCCTTTCCCGACCCCCAAGACCCCCTATCTCCACTACCACTGGAGCACCCAGACTGGACATAGCAGCATAGTGGCTTAAGCTGTGTGTGTGTGTGTGGTGTGTGTGTGTGTGTGTGTGTGTGTGTGTGTGTGTGTGTGTGTGTGTGTGTGTGTGCGTGTGCGTGTGCGGGAGTGTATCTGTGTGTGTGTGTGTGTGTGTGTGTGTGTGTGTGTGCGTGTGCGTGTGCGTGTGAATAGGTGTGTGGGAGTATATCTGTGTGTGTGTGTTTACGTGTGTGTGTGTGTGTGTTTGTGTTTGTGTTTGTGTGTGTGTTTTTAAGTCTGTGTGTGTGTGTGTGTGTGTGTGTGTGTGTGTGTGTGTGTGTGTGTGTGTGTGTGTGTGCGGGTGTGTGTGTGTGTGTGCGGGTGTGTGTGTCGGTGTTCATCTATTTTCATTCTTATTACGCAGGCTCCACAGATGGGGTGAAAGTTAACAGGTCAGAGGTCACAGTGAAACAGAAGTCCTTGGCCACATTCTTCTATCACCACTCCATCCATCTTCACCTCCGCTTTCACCCGCCTTCAGGCCCGGGAAAAAAGGATTTGTCAGCAAGTCAGCAACACAGCTTTCAACACGCAACTTAAAAAAGAAAACATGATTTAATTTGTGGAGTGAGGGACAGACTCTTATTGCATAGTAGGCTGTGCATTGGTGTGTTGATGTGAGGACGCTCACAGAACCACACGGTCATAACCAGAAGGTAAAGACTTACCAGTTACAGTCTGGGGTAATGTTGGGACTGACTGATAACCAGCCTATCCTAAAAGAAAAACAGTTCAGTTCAACAGTTCACAAACTCATATTAAATGACTAAACAAACCAACAAATGTTCCCGTTTAAACGCATTTATATGTTTGTCTTTTGTTTTTCTTATTCCAGGTAAGGCGGTGGAATGAGTGAGCCGGTGGGTGTTTCTGAGTCTTTCTTTAGGACATAAATGTTGTTTATTGCCACAAAAAAAGGTGGACCAAAAAGGCTTGACAAGTCCAATAACACTTCAAGGAAAACACAAATTAACTTAGACATGCAAATGATAGTGAAAGTAAATCAAACATGAACGGAAGTGAATTTAAGTGGTCAAAAAACCGGTGACGTATATACTCCAGTGCTCTATCGTTATAAGCTTAAGTATAAACCCTCATCTAGAATGCAATTTTATCACATAAAACCCGAGACGCACATCCAAAAAACGGAATAAAATAATAGAAAGTATTAACAACAGGTACATTAGATCTATATTCAAGGGTATAAATAATATCAACTGGAAGCAGCATTCACACAAGAGTTAATATGGTCACATAATGCCTACAGCAGTTTGCCTGTATTACTGACTGTTGCTTCTACAATGTCATGTTGTGCTTTAATATATATTAAATAAAATATTACGGTCTTTTATTTTGCCAATTTCTGTTTTTGAAGGTGTCGACCCCTGCTCGTTGAAGCGAGGTGGTCTCTGCTCACATACGCTATGTAAACATCTGAGTGGAAATCGATGGCCGCCAGGACGTAATATGTACACTCTGGACGCCATTGATCACCCAACGACCATCACTCAATATCCAAATAGACGGCTGGAGGAAAGAGACACAATATTTGTATCCGGAGCCATGCTGATGGGAAGTGTGATACCGTATGTGTGCTGTTAAGCATGTTGTGATGTGTGTGTGTGTGCGTGTGTGTGTGTGAGTGTGTGCGGGAAGTGTGAATGGTGTGTGTGTGTGTG
>CM051008.1:16375248-16377748 GCA_027704905.1 Muraenolepis orangiensis
ACCCCATGCATGCCGGCACCTTACTGTGTGTGTGTGTGTGTGTGTGTGTGTGTGTGTGTGTGTGTGTGCGTGTGTGGATGTGGAGAGAGAGAGTGTATGTGTGTGTGTTTGGTGTGTGTGTTTGTGTGTGGATGTGAAGAGAGCGTGTATGGTGTGTGTGTGTGTGTGTGTGTGTGTGTGTGTGTGTGATCGAGAGAGAGAGAGAGAGAGAGAGAGAGAGGGATAGAGATGGGATTACTGCTTAAGACTGTAGTGGTCGGCTGTAGCTCCCAGCTGACTCCAGCTTCAGAACATTTGCGGTGTGACTAATCCTTGATGGTCCATTTCCTGGGCTGCTTCCTGCTGCCTTGTTATATCTGGGCAGATCTTATGTGAGCTTCAACATCAGTCTGCACCTCTTATTCCAGCTCTGTCTAAACAGGTTGGTCTCTATCTTAGATGTCTTCTCCTATGCTTCTCCTGGCTTCTGGACAGTGCACTATTAAATTTGACTGTTACCGATGCTTATGGATGGATTGCTTATGCCTGGATTGGGGCTGTCAAAAGCAAGACATTCAATGCTCTGCCATCAACAACAAACACCTGCCAGCTCCATTAGACCTGGTTTCATCTCTGTTAGCCGTCTAATGGTCCATGGCTGGCATGTAGCCTTATACACCCTGTCTGGTTACATGCCCCCATATCACACATAAATGGAAAATGGACTGCATTTATATAGCGCTTTCCTAACCAGTGCGGTCACTCAAAGCGCTTTACAAGTCATGCCTCACATTCACCCATTCATACACACATTCAACCACCAACGGTGGAGTCAGCCACGCAAGGAGACAGCCAGCACGTCAGGAGCCGTTAGGGTTAGGGGGTCTTGCTCAAAGACATCTCGACAGTTTTTGCTAGGAGGAGGCGGGGATTGAACCAGCAACCTTCCGATTGTGAGGTGACCGCTCTACCTCCTGAGCTATACTGCCGCCCCACATCACATAGGACTCCACCATAGCATGTTAGAGGACACACAATGCACCTGTATCCTGGTGCATTTCTTTAAGATCATCCTGAGCTCAGGAGGTAGAGTGTTCATCTGACTACCGGAAGGTCGCTGGTTCGATCCCCCGGCTCCTCCTTGCCAAGTTGTCGAGGTGTCCTTGAGCAAGACACCCTAACCCTAATTTCTCCTTGCATGGCTGACTCCGCCATCGGTGGATGAATGTGTGTATGAATGAATGGGTGTATGAATGGGTGAGTGTGAGGCTTGACTTGTGACGTTCTTTGAGTGGCCACACTGGTTGGAAAAGCGCTATATAAATGCAGTCCACATAAATGCTGTCCATCAAAACTTGCTGAACATTAATGCAAACCTTCAAATAAAAACTGTTGAATATAACCTAACTTGAATACACAATAAAAATAACAATACAAATAACAATAAAGTGACTGATGGATGATATGCATGGATAATGTCATTCTGTATATCAGTGGGATTTGTGTCAGGTTGCAAAGTCAATGAATCCAAATCAGAGGCTATGATGTTGGTTAGTGAATGGCGGTCTCAACTGGATAAGGAGGTTTCATTGAATTGGTTTTCACTCACAGGTCTACAGGCGTGGCACTTTCATAAGATGATTGGCAGGTGATTGGGTGATCCATCATGTTTCACGGGCTAACTTCAACCAATCAGATGAACAAACCGTATGACAGCAGGGTGGCAGTAGCTCAGTCTGTTAGGACTTCGGGCTTTGGAACCTGAAGGTCGTCTTTTCAAGTCCCCGAAAAACACCTGGGAACTTCCCAGGTGTTTCTGGGAATGTGCCCTTGAGCAAGGCACCAGACCCCTACACTGCTCCCCGGGCAGCTGTATATACAATATCTGCCCACTGCTCCTAAAACTAGGATGGGTTAAATGCAGAGAAACACACTTCACTGTGTGTGACCAATAAAGAGGATTCAATCCGAATTTTATGACGTAGTAAAACAAAAGCATATTTCCCATTTAAGAAAAGCCTTCAGCCATGGCTCTTCTTTCACTGAAGCTCCAGTTCAGATACCAAACGACGCTGTAGCAGCATCTTCACTGACCTCTTTAGGAGATGCAATTGTTGTTTTCAAACCAACACTTGCTTCTCCTCTAAACCACACCCATAGCCAGTTGCCAGTTGCCAGTAGTTCCTCATAGGACGTTCATTGGTTTGGCCACAAGAGAGATTAAAACTTGAAGCCTGCCGGCAAGAAGGATTCTCTGAATGTAAATGTGATCTAGGGAATCCAGTTGCCTCTCAAAGTGATAGGGAACGTGTGGGAGATCTACGTCGATATACCTGGCCATGCCTCCTTCAACTAATCGTACTATGGACCATAGTATGATTATTATTGGCCTATATCAGGACAGGAACACACCATCAGAGAAGTGCAAAAGTCCAACATGGCGTTGAGAATATTAAAACACACTCGCTGAGATTCAATCCTGTCAACGTTGTGATAACACATCCCTGGTTGGTAACAGTTA
>CM051008.1:16380248-16390248 GCA_027704905.1 Muraenolepis orangiensis
CCTTCGGGAAGGAGAGTGCAGCGAGTCAGCAGCCCTGCTCGGTACACGAGAGCGTGGGTCGGTGGGGAGAGGGGAGGGGGAGAGGGAGAGGTGGGGGAGGGGGAGAGGGGGGGAGGGGGGGAGGGGGGGAGGGGAGGGGAGGGGGAGAGGGGGGGAGGGCGAGAGGGGAAGGGGAGAGGGGGGGGGGGGGATTGGGGGAGCGGACAGCGACAGAATGAAAATGGAGGGGATGGATTTGGAAAGGGCCTTGAAATATGTCACTTTTTCAAGATTCAAGGTTTATTATTATTTGCGACGAGTATACAATGCTTACTCCCCGTTCCCTTCCGCAGTATGACTTTTCTAAAACACTATACTATAACAAATACTATACACAAAAAGAATGAACATAAAAACAACAATAAAGTGACTGAGGGATGAAATTGACATGTGTTGAATTGTGCAAAAAAAACATTGAAAAGCATTTAAAGTGCCAGTAGTGCAGCAGTATCCTGAATACAGGGCAGTAACTGTGATGAGTCCAGAAGGTCCATCAGTAGTATGACAGTGTAATGTAAATGACAATGTTATGAAAATGAAAGTGGCAGCACTCCTAGCAGTTCAGTATCTGTTCAATCTGTTTTATCCACAGGCAGTTCAATTCTGCCTGTGGATAAAAACTATCCTTGAACCTGGTAGTCCATGTTGTACGGATGCTGCGGAACCGGCGACCGGACGGCAGGGTGGGGGGGAGAAGAGATGGTGCCCCACAGGGTGGTTGCGGTCCCCATCACTCGTGCACATACAATGTCTCCACAAAGTTAGGAAAACAAAGGCCCGTCATACCGTATAACGATGTCGTTAAGCTACTGGCCGACTAAACAGAATGCACATGGCCCTATAGGCAGTATAGCCTTCTGACTTCTGATAATGACGGCCTATTGTGCATGTCAGGTGCGCTTCACTCATTCCAAATCGGTCTGGACTATAGGTCTACATTAAGTCCACATTAAGTCTACATGATAGACCTAGATAGGCTCACATAGTCTATGGGTGCGAAGGAGCGGGATATCCGTGATGGCTGCAGGCCGGCCTTCGTATGTCTGTCTCCTCTGTTTTGGAGAAAAAGTGCTCTTGTAAAAACAATTAGCCTCCGATAAGAAGTAAGTGTGCGCTCAGACCAGTTGGTGTCTAGACCGAATCCTGTCTCCTATCAGGTTACAGGAGGAGGCCCAGGGACTAAGATGTCCTGTGTGCTCAAGACATGCAGACCTGAAAGCCACCCGTCGTAAAACATAGTGGAATACATCACATATGGTTTGATACACATCATACATACATATATATATATATATAAATATGATGTATATATATATATAGTCAAGTCAAGTCAAGTTTATTGTCACTTCACAGTTTACACAAGTATAAAGCAGTGTGACAGCAGTGACATTATAATATAAAATAAAAGAATGAGAGAACTACAACAGAATGACATTGACGTTTTATTGTAGTATATGGTCGCATCATAATTCGTACAAATATATATATATATAGATTAGGGACAAATGCAGACACATACACGTTATTATATATATATATATATATATCTATATATATAGATATATATATATATCTATATATATAGATATATCTCTCTAAACATATATATATATATAGATATATCTCTCTAAACATATATATATATATATATATATATATGTTTATAGAAATATACTGTTTTCTGATATGCATTGTAGTTGGTTTGTAACTCACGTTCACATGTTTTTTTTTTCGATAACTAAATAAAAAATAAATAAATAAAAATATAAAACACACAGTCTTGCGATGAGTGTGTTTGTTATAGCCTGTTGATGAGGTATTCCGAACCCAAAACAAATATGGCTAATATGCAGTATAATGTTCTTATTATTATTATTATTATTATTATTAAGGATGGTATTTTCTATAGCCAATAACCAATATAGATAAAAAATAATAATGCTCAAAATAATGGACGTTCAAAAAAAAAAAGAAACGATATAATAGATATAGACACAATCAGATAGCATATTGTGCATATGGTATAGTTGTGGTTCCGGCCGCATATTTCAGTACATCATGCATTTAATACAATTGATAATACAGTCGTCTTTAAGTTACGGGAACAGAGGGCAGAATTGGTCTTTATTGCTCGGTCCGGTTCATCATCACCACCGCCCTAGGGCCTTGTATATATAGGCTCTGGGACGGGGGACGGGGGGGCGTGACGTCACGGCCCGGGCTGTGATTGGTCGAGGGCCGATAGCAACCCGGGGGGTAGACTAAAGTTAGGGAGGAGAGTCAGTCTCCAAGGCGCTCCTCCTCCTCACCGCTACTGGAACCCAAAACCATCTCCTTCGCCTCGGATCTCCGATCTGTTCTGCAGGGCCGTCCGGAGGAAGAAGTCTCTCTCGTTACCTCTTACGATGACTCCAGCAGGTCGCTCACTATAACCCCCCGAGCACACAACAGGAGCTCCACAAAGACATTTTTACATTTTTTTTTTGTTCCTTCTTCCTTCACGAGATCTGCCAGGGATCGTTTGCAGATCGTGTGTAGCCGTATATATTATTCGGTGTTTGTTTTTAACGGAGTTGGTTCGTTTCGTTCCAAGACCGAACCCACCGACCGAACCATGGAGTACACGTCGTCCCCGAAGCCGCAGCTTTCCTCCCGGGCCAACGCGTTCTCCATCGCCGCTCTCATGTCCAGCGGGAAGCCCGACAAGGACAAGGAGGCGGAGGAGGAGAACAACCCCATCAAGCCTTTAGGTGAGGAGCTACATCAACACCGCCCGCCCGCCCGGCCGACCGGCCCGGAGGAAACGAGGGTCCTCCATCCTATGCTCCTGTTTTGATAAAGCGCGTCCTAAACTCAGCACACATGATAGGGGAATATCTGGAGGATTTATAACGTTGTAAAGTCTGACACTATGGCAATATTTATTTTAAATATCTGCCATAAATTGGACGACTACTACTAAGTCTTCTCAACTCTTCTCGCCTGTGCAAGAAGATTGAGATTTTTCAGAATTCAAAAAATATTTAAAAAACAAACCCTATTTAATATATTTAACTTATCAGCTTCCACGCTACAATTTCATAATCATATATTTGCCGATATAAATATGCAGGACGTTAATAAATATAGAAACAACGACAATTGCTTGATGCTCCTATATATCCATTGACGAATCTTTGTATTGTCACGTTCATTTTAAGAAAAGTATATTATTATTTATTTAATTTGAGGCTCGAGCTCCAGTCCAGTTGTATTTTGATTGTTGTTATTATTATTATTATTATTATCATTATTATTATTATTGCTGTTATTATTATTTGTATTATTTGTATTATATCTAGTAGTATACTTATTCGTATACTACTACTACTACTACTACTACTACTACCACTAGTACTATAGTATAGTAATAGGAATAATAAGTATTATTAATAGTAGAATAGTGTTTTTTGTGGTTGTTATTGTTTGTTTGTATTATTATCATTTAGTAAATGAATCACTCCGCTATTGTAATGAGTTTCCTCGGCTGAAACCTTCCTATCGGAGCAGCTGAAGGCCTCGCTGTCATAGTAGCGTCGTTGAGCTACAGGTTATTATGTGAGTTATATGATCTGTTAAAGCCACGAAGAGGCCTGTATGCTTTATATAACATTATATACTGTTTATTATGGGCTGTGCAACAACAACAACAACAATCATTGTGCTAAACAACTAGTACTACTAGTACTAGTTTTTACTAGTACTTCTACTAAAAGTATTAATAATAATAATGATAATAATAATGATGATAATAATAATAATAATAATAATAATAATAATAATAATAATAATAATAGTTTTAATAATGATAATAGCTTTAAGAAGAAGAAGAAGAAGAAGAAGAAGAAGAAGAAGAAGAAGAAGAAGAAGAAGAAGAAGAAGAAGAAGAAGAAGAAGAAGAAGAAAAACAAGAGGAAGAAGAAGACGAAGAATATACCTATCTAATAATATCATTTAAAAATAGATATAATATGAAATGTTTACTCTGATGGAGACGGAGACTCTGGTTTAATGTAAGAGGGACTGACACCATCTGATTCCCCCTTTATTCCAAAGAACAATTCGTGGAGAAGTCGTCGTGCCACCACCACCACCACGAGCTGTCCGGCGCGCCCCCCCTGGAGGACGGCCTGCAGCCCGGGGACTTCGGCGGGAGCGCGCAGCCGCCACCGCCGCCTCCACCGCCGGCGGCAGCGCCGTGCACCGAGCCGCTGATCCCCACGAGCCCCGGGGTCCCGAGCGAGGAGATGGCGCGGATCACCTGCAGCCTCGAGACCAAGGAGCTGTGGGACAAGTTCCACGAGCTGGGAACCGAGATGATCATCACCAAGTCGGGCAGGTGCGGCGCGCGCGCGCGAGCCACTCACCTGTCGTGACGCAACCCCAATGTATTGGCAGATTAGATTAGATTACATTCTAATGTGTTACAGTACAGCGGAAAGAAGTTGGCATCGAACCAGAGGGTAAATGTCACAGTACATGGTAATATAGAATGTACAGTGGTTAAATAGACTGTAAAAACAGTCTACTAGGTATAACAACAGGTATCAAACATCTTATAGAGTATATGAGATATGTGCAGAATTATAAATATTGTTGTCACAACAAACACAACAAAACATAATGCATATTATACAATACGTGATCGATCACTGTTGTTCACATTATCATCTTAACTTTTTAACACTTTTACAAATAAAAAAATAGTATTATTACTATTATTTTATTATTATAATTATTGTTATTATTGAGATGATTGTGTTTTTTGTGTATTATTATAATCATTATTATTATTATTATTATTATTATGAGTGTTTTTGTTATTAATAATAATGTTTATTATTATAATTAGCTGTTTTAGGCCTAAATTTAAGTAGTTTCGAGTGTAGGCAGCAAAGGGTCGTTTGAGTTACGCAGACATCTTCCACGGAGTTGCATCAGATAATCGATCAGTTGGTTTGTTTTATTAAAGTCTAATGTGTCTAATATCCAAATAATAATTGTTTGGAAAAACAATGTGTGACGTAAACATGTCTGGACGTCATAGTCTTTTTAGGTTTTTAGCTTTGTGTAAATATCTCTTGTTGGGTTGTTTTGAAGCGGCTCTCCTCCTCCTCCTCCTCCTCCTCCACAGGAGAATGTTCCCCACCATCCGAGTGTCATTCTCCGGCGTGGACCCGGACGCCAAGTACATCGTGCTCATGGACATCGTCCCCGTGGACAACAAGCGCTACCGCTACGCCTACCACCGCTCCTCGTGGCTGGTGGCGGGAAAGGCCGACCCGCCCCTGCCTGCCAGGTACGGGCCTCTGACACCAAACCGCGACCATTAAGGCCTATGCATCTGACACAAGATCACGAGGCTTAGGCCTACACCTGACATCAATTTAAGATGATTTACGACATCAAATCACGATTATTTAGCCCTACCTCTGACACAAAAATCAAGATGACTTACGACATCAAAAGACGATTTTTTTTTTGGCCTACTTCTGACACAAAATCACGATTATTTAGCTCTACATTTAACATCAAATCAACATTATTTAGCCATACACCTGACATCAAATCATGATTATTTCGGCCTACACCTGACATCAAATCAAGTTGATTTAGGCCTACATCTGACATCAAATCAAGATGATTTACATCAAATCACGATTATATAGGCCTACATCTGACACCAAATCAAGATGATTTAGCCCTACATCTGACACCAAATCACGATTATATAGGCCTACATCTGACATCAAATCACGATGATTTAGGCTTATGTCTGACATGTATTCTTGCTACTTTACCACGAGGCCCACACGGCCTTAACCTGGCCGGTTCAGCTGTCAAATATTGTGTGAGTCGATATACGCCGATTCTATTTATTTTACACAAGGTCTAAAAGAAAAAAGCTTAAAGGAACAATACAGACTATCGATACCCTACACCGCAGGATATATTAATATGTTGGTATATTGTGTTATTTATTTAGTCATTTCTCCGTATATGTTGTTGATCTACGACAGGCTGTACGTCCACCCCGACTCGCCGTTCACAGGAGAGCAGTTACTGAAGCAGATGGTGTCGTTCGAGAAGGTGAAGCTGACCAACAACGAGCTGGACCAGCACGGTCACGTGAGTCCCTACAGCGGTTACTAGCAACTGACACGGTCACGTGAGTCCCTACAGCGGTTACAACCAAGTGACACGGTCACGTGAGTCCCTACAGCGTTACAACCAACTGACACGGTCACGTGAGTCCCTACCGCGTTACAACCAACTGACACGGTCTCGTGAGTCCCTACAGCGGTTATCAAATGAGACTGTCATGTCTGAATTAAAAAATTAAAAACAACAACAAACACAGTAGACATATATATATATATATATAATCATATTATATTATAATATATGGGTAAAAAATAAAAAATGGGGAGATAGAAATAATTATTTTGTTCGCCTTTAATTCCCTTATAAATGCGCAGCAGTCGAGTTTAGGCAAAACCTCAAGCTAATTATGCCTTTATTGACTGTATTCCGGGTCTATAGGCCATACGTATACATACATATATGATATTTAGATTAAGATTATTATTACAGTGCATAATCTTGGCCTATTGGTAAGATATTATATTATGATATATATATATATATATATATATATATATATATATATATATATATATATATATATATATATATATCAAGATATTATGCCGTTTTATTTTTATAAATATATTTATTTTTTAAATCCAAACGTACGTTTGCTTGTCCAAATACCTTAAACCTTGTAACGTTGTATTTTTTTGGATATACTTATGTGTTAAAAATGCATCAAAAACAGTTAGTAAAGGCCTACAGGATTATTCAATATCAAATAACTTACAATATGTATTTCTTATTCATGAAATAAGAACTTTTTTTTGCAGTTTTGCAATTTGAGATATAGAACATAAATGCCTAAAAGTTTATATCATTTTTATTACATTTTTCTACAAAACGGTTTCACCATCCAAAAGTGTTTTTGGAAGTCAAATAGAGCATGTCTTATGTCAAAAGCCTGATCATTTGTGTGAATTTAGGAACATTAATTCTAACTTATATAGCCTATCATTTTGTATCTGTATCTGATAGGCTATACCTCCCAGAGGTATATATATATATATAGTGTATTTTGTATATTTGTATTGTATATCCACTGTGCCTATATTATTTTGAAAGTCGCTTTCTGCCCGTATTAGGTAGAAATATTTCCAGGCTTCATATTGTTAATATTTACACTACCTCCATCAGTCCATTCTTCCGCTATCTGATGGTCTATCCCTAATGTCCCCCGGAGGAACTCGGACCCTCGGGGAATGCACTCGATTACACGTCACACGTGTTCAGCTCAGCAAGCTTCAAAACACCTTTAGTCGTTGTTAACAAAATATTAACTGTAACATATAGCCCTATATATATAACCATTTTGAGTGACACGAGTCAGATACTTTTCTTAACATATATTCGCGTACATTCAAAGATGAGTAGCTCGTTTGTTGTGTATGTGTTGGTGGCACACGTGTGTGTGTGTGTGTGTGTTTGCGGTGCTGGTGTGGTTGCAGTGTCACGTGACCATCCGCCTTTCCACGTTTCTTCCATTTCTATGTATTGTCTGACACCCCTTGTCTGTTGCCTTCCATTACCTCCACTACCACCAGTTGCTGTTAGTGACTTATTGTACTTTTACCTGAACTTATTGTATTTTTTATCTTATTGTACTTTTACCTGAGCACTGGCTCAGTTATTGGAGACTTGTTAGGAATTAAATGCACTTTTTTGACTTCTGGTGACGAGTTGTTCTCTTACCTTCCTTTGTTGAAACACACTATTGTATAAGTCGCTCTGGACAAAAGTGTCATGCTAACATTGACTGTAATATAATGTAATGTAATGTAATGTAATGTAATATCTACAATCGCTGAACAAAAATATAATAATAATAATAATAATAATATTGTCAATCTCCAAGAAAACCAATTGGCTATAAAAGGCTATTTATGTATTTGATGTATTTATTTGATGTATATCTTCCAGATCATTCTGAATTCCATGCACAAGTACCAGCCCAGGGTGCACATCATCAAGAAGAAGGAGCACACCGCCTCGCTGCTCAACCTCAAGTCCGAGGAGTTCCGCACCTTCGTCTTCACCGAGACCACCTTCACGGCGGTCACCGCCTACCAGAACCAGCTGGTGAGTGACAAGGAGACAAGGAGACAGGAGACGACCAATGGCTGGGGGGTCGTCGAACCGCCTTTCATTGGGGGTTCGACGACCCCCAATGAAAGGTATTCGTGTTACATGGGGGAAACATGTAACACGACAAAGTGCGGTATATTGACCCTGAACCAAAAAAACGAAACGTAGACCTATTCAAAAAGTGAAGGAAAATGACATTTTGGAACATTAATAGGTCGCTAAAGTCGCATTTTTTAATTACAAAAAAAGAAGAAGCGAGAAGGAGGTCCCCCATGTCGTCACACACACGTCATCATTGTAATCCACCGCTGTGTGTATGAAGCCTGTGTGTATGAAGCCTGTTCCTTCCTCGGTCCTTCCTTCCTTCAGATCACCAAGCTGAAGATCGACAGCAACCCGTTCGCCAAGGGCTTCCGGGACTCGTCACGGCTCACCGACATGGAGAGGTACAGGGGATTCCGGGACCCCCCCCCCCTCCTTACAGCGGCCCTCCCCCCGTCGGGGCGGCGATACGTCTTCTTCCTTGTTCCCGCCTTCCTTGCTTCCTTCCTTGCTTCCTTCCTTCCTTCCTTCCTTACCTCCTCGTCCTTCCTCCTTTTTCCCCATCCTTGGTCCATCTTCACTTCCTTCTCTACCCTACATCCTATTTAAAAAAAAAAATCATATTTATATTTATATTTCGTTCTTTCTTTCCATGTTTCTTTTTTCTTTCCTTCTTTAATTATTTTTTTTCCTTATTTTCTTTTCTTTATTCCTTCTTTATATTCCTCTAGATTTATTTATATTTCTCTTTTTTTCCTTCCCTTATTTTCTCTCCTTCCTTCCATCCTTCTGTCCTTTTTAGCTGTTTGCTTTCCTTCCTTCCTGTGTTCTGTGTGTGTGTGGTGTGTGTGTGTGTGTGTGTGTGTGTGTGTGTGTGTGTGTGTGTGTGTGTGTGTGGTGTGTGTGTGTGTGTGTGTGTGTGTGTGTGTGTGTGTGTGTGTGTGTGTGTGTGTGTGTGGTGTGTGTGTGCGTGCGTGCGTGTGTGTGTGTGGTTGCGGTTGGGTTCTTTCACGAGAAAGTTATCTTACATGCCATTGGCTGAAATATGACATATAGCTATTCAACTAAACACACACACACACACACACACACACACACACACAGGGCACACACACACACACACACACACACACACACACACACACACACACACACACACACACACACACACACACACACACACACACAAAGAGCCAAAAGCCACAGCGTCCTGCAGGCAGAACACCTTTCATCGTTCCTCCTGGATACTGCGCTGGTGCCAAAATCAGCCGCCCAAATGAAACCATCAGCCCATTTGCCCCAATCAGACGGTCTCAGATAGAGAGAGAACAGGCCCAGACGACCCCCCCCCCCTCCCCCCTCAACCCCCCCACCCCACCCCCCCCTCACCCCTCACCCCCACCCCTCAACTCGCTCTGCGTCTCTCTTTTTGAGGGGCTGTGAATTAGACCTGATCAATTGATCTTAAGGGAGCTGAAGAAATCACATTAGTCTGGAGTCGCCCACTGCACTGAAACACGCCCTAATCCAATTGTGCCGCCCGTGACTGACTTGGGAGAACCTGGCCCCGCCCCCACCGACCCCCCCCACCCCCCACCACCCCCCCACCCCTCCATCCCTCCATCCCTTCTCCCCCACCCAAGCC
>CM051008.1:16395248-16580248 GCA_027704905.1 Muraenolepis orangiensis
TCCCTACTAGAGATCTTCCCTACTAGAGATCCTCCCTACTAGAGATCTTCCCTAGCACATGGTGGACTGTGGTGCGGTGCTTTCCTTTCCAATAGGAAACCATCGGTATTCGTTCCATCTGACAGAATGAAAGGAGGAGGCAGAGAAGAACCTGTTATCCCTGCTATTTCCACACTGAATGTCTGCTGCAAGGTGATTGAGGTGTTTTCAGGGCCAAAGTTAAAAACTGTTGGATTATTCTAAACAGATGCACACTTTGTAAACACAGGCACAGTGCTATTTAAGGAGGGGACAGGATAATGGGTTGAGTTCGCAGTAACAGCCTGCATTATACAGCATACTAACATTACATCAGAATAAGAATCTGCCATGGTTTTTGATTGCAGTCCAGTGACTGTCGAGTTTCCCTCTTAGAAGTGTGTGTGTGCGTGTGTGCGTGCGTGTGTGCGTGTGTGTGTGGGGTGAGGGCTGATGGACACAGTAGTGATTTGTATCGACCATGAATCATAAATGTGTGAATAGGCAGACTCTCATTCACTCAGAAGGAATTCTGAGTGAATATACACAGTATAATACAAATACATTTGCATCGCACATGAATCTCAACCTTGGGGTTAAGAGAAAATCGTATATATTGGCAGCATGGCTTCTAACCGGTGCTTAATATTATAATACAAAAGGTTCACGGGACCCCTTGCATATGGTTTGTGTGCAAGCAGTACACGCTTTATTCATCTATGTATCAAGAACAAGGGCCAAAGGATGAACAACGGTTGCGATTCTACACTTGACCCGCTTAGTTTGAAATAAAACATCTCTGGTCATGTCCTGACATGTTGCAATGTTTAAAAAGCAGATTGTACATATTAAGTGAACATTCATCTTCTTATTCACATTCATAACTGCTAATGTTACGTAGCGTTTGTCAAGGAGTGTCTCTGCCTATTCCCGTATATCATTTACACACACTTTAACACAATTAACATCGTTCATGTTTGTCTTTCTTTCACTTGTTTTGTTTGTTGGTGCTTTTCCCCCCCCTCTGCCGTACATAACCTGAATACGACACCTAAGAGATTGTGTTTTGATTTTTAAGTGCAATATATTTATTTTGCTCTCGGAGAAGGATATGTCATGTACTATGCCGCATTTAATAAGTTGTAATTTGTAAACCTGAGAAATATATATCGCCACACATCGATTTGGTTTGTCTTGTCTTCTCTACAAAGTCACCCCTTATCGAAACAGTTGAATAGATGCGCCGTCTCTGCGGTTAATTGAAACCTTGATAAAGCTTTCTGTCTAAATAAGACTCTTTCTGTCTAAAAATTGTTTCTAAATTATTGCAACACCAAGACATTCGATTTTTCAGTTTTTAATCAATAACAACTGAACTGACGCATGCCCTCCAGGTATTTATTTGATCATGCAGCGCCACCTGGTGGTACACCATAGTAACACACCCTAGAGATGCCTTGTACAGTCAATCAGTCAATCATCATTATTATTATTGCAAAACACATTTCATGAAAACTTTTACATTATATTTGTGTGCATCTAGATTACGTTCAGTCTATCAAATCAACGATTGAATACATAGTGCCACACACACGATTGAATCGCTGGTTTTGGTCTATTAGGTCTAACAACAGCTAAACAATCACACAAATAGTCTACCAGCTGAGCATTTAGGCGTCTTGCTCAAGGACAACTTTATAATTTGAATAAAATATGAGCTTTAGCGATTCCGCAGGGCCAGTCACGCATGACCCGTTTGAGAATGTGAAATGACACATACTGTACAACTGACCACAATGTCCATAGACAGCTGCAGAGCTGGCACACGGACATGCATGCGTACCAGGGGGCAATAACATTAGCTATATAACCAAGTCAAAATAGAGTACACTTCAGATGTCTATGTGCATCTACTCATTTAGAGAACATGATTTCATCCACAGAATGTGTGTGTGTGCGTGCGTGTGTGTGTGCGTGTGTGTGTGTGTGTGTGTGTGTGTGTGTGTGTGTGTGTGTGTGTGTGTGTGTGTGATCAGTGTAATCACTTTGGTGTGCAATCAAGAACCCGAATCACAACTGCAGAATTAGCCACGCCAAAGTATAGGGTCCTCCATATGGGGTCAAATGTGTGAGATGAAAGCTCCGAGGTAATAAGGCACCGCGATGACCCTAAACGACACGGCCACGTCCTACACCGACCCCACTCACTAAATGCCTGTCCACCATTCGGAGCTGGACTTCTAAGCGGTGGTCAGGGGGGGGGGGGGGGGGGGGGGTGGTGGTGGTGGGGGGTAGCCCCCCCCCCCCACCCCACCCCTGACCACCGCTTAGAAGTCCAGCTCTACATGTCGTCTCTACACATGTAAACAAATACACACCCGTCTATCACCACCGCCATCACCGGCCGCCACCGCAGAGAAAACCCGACGGATCGATGGCTGGACGTTAGTCACCGTTTCACCAGGGGGGGGGGGCACTTCCACCTCGATAAGAATCAGTTACATCCTTTAGGGAAAATAAATAAATAAACAAATAAATAACATCCCGGCGTGGCCGTGATCGGATTAGAGGGGGTGTAGTAGTAGGAGGGCGGAGGAAGCCACCCGTGAGGTATGGCCAAACAAATTGAAGACAACAGTCGGGGCCGGAGAGTCCATTTTGGAGCCTAATTTACACAGTGAGTAGCGGCGAGCTGAATCTGATGTCATTTCCATCAATTTTGCATTTCGCCCCCTTCCTTCCCTCACTTTGTGCTTTTAGCGGTCGTTTGAATCGTCTGGCGGAGGAGGACCGATATATATAAAAGGGTTATAGGTTTGTAGGAGTGCTGGGTGTAGGCCTATACCCTCAGCATATGGTACGTATATATGTTCAGGGGAAAAGCCTATAGCGCACTATAACTATATACAAGCTTCTATCGAGTGTCATTTTCATCTTTGGCTTAGAGACTATTGATCCAGCGCAGCGCCAACTATAGAAGTTACTCGTGGAGGACCATGACCATCTCAGAAGAACGTCCATCGCACGTGGAGATGTGGCCTAATAAGACGACTCACGTGGACGCAAGCCGTGGCTTTGTAGTTGATTCGTTACAGTTGAATCGTCCCCTTGTGATAAAGGTCAACTGACACATTTAGAATTTAATATTCATTTCAATAGCGACATACTGTAGGTCTATATCAGCTTTGTGTAACAAGAAAACAAGTAGCCCACTGCACAAATCACAGGTGTGTGTGTGTGTGCGCGCGCGTGTGTGTGTTTGTGAGTGTGCGTGTGTGAGTGAGTGCGCGTTCGCGTGTATGTGTGTGTGTGTGTGTTCGCGTATGTGTGTGTGCGCGCGTTCACGTATGCGTGTGTGTGAGAGTGCGCGTTCGCGTGTATGCGTGTGTGTGCGTGTATGCATGTGTGTGTGTGTGTGTGAGTGCGCGTTCGCGTATGCGTGTGGGTGTGTGTGAGAGTGCGCGTTCGCGTGTATGCGTGTGTGTGTGCGTGTATGTATGTATGTATGTATGTATGTATGTATGTAGTATGTGAGTGTTGTGAGTGTGCGTGTGTGAGTGAGTGCGCGTTCGCGTGTATGTGTGTAGCCCACACTAACAAGTAGCCCACTGCACAAATCACAGGTGTGTGTGTGCGCGCGCGTGTGTGTGTTTGTGAGTGTGCGTGTGTGAGTGAGTGCGCGTTCGCGTGTATGTGTGTGTGTGAGTGCGCGTTCGCGTATGTGTGTGTGTGCGCGTTCACGTATGCGTGTGTGTGAGAGTGCGCGTTCGCGTGTATGCATGTGTGTGTGTGTGTGAGTGCGCGTTCGCGTATGCGTGTGGGTGTGTGTGAGAGTGCGCGTTCGCGTGTATGCGTGTGTGTGCGTGTATGTATGTATGTATGTATGTGTGTGTGTGTGTGTGTGTGTGTGTGAGTGCGCGTTCGCGTATGTGTGTGTGTGTGTGGGTGCGTGCGTGCGTCAAAAGGAATCCATACTCAGATGTCCGGGCCAACCGCTGCGTGGGCAGAGACAACGAGGTTTGATAGCAGGGAACATCGACGGGCCGGGCCCATTACAAGGACTTATTAGGATGATGAAATGCCCTCCACTGCCCCAAACACCATCTCATACAGGGACCTCCACCCCCCCCCCCCTCTCTCTCCCTGATGGGGAGAGGCTAGCCTTCCCCCCAGAGAGAGAGAGAGAGAGAGAGAGAGAGAGAGAGAGAGAGAGAGAGAGAGAGAGAGAGAGGGAGGGGGGGGGGGGGGGGGAGAGAGAGAGAGAGCAAGAGAGAGGGGAGCGAGAGAGAGAGAGAGGGGGGGAGGGGGAGGGGGGAGAGAGAGAGCAAGAGAGAGAAGGGAGAGAGAGAGAGAGAGAGAGAGAGAGAGAGAGAGAGAGAGAGAGAGAGAGAGAGAGAGAGAGAGAGGGAGGGGGGAGAGAGAGCAAGAGAGAGATGGAGAGAGAGAGAGCGAGAGAGAGCGAGAGGGGAGAGAGCGAGAGAGACAGTGAGAGGGGAGAGAGAGACAGCGAGAGGGGAGAGAGAGAAAGAGACAGAGAGAGAGAGAGAGAGAGAGAGAGAGAGAGAGAGAGAGAGAGAGAGAGAGAGAGAGAGAGCAAGAGAGAGATGGCGAGAGCGAGAGAGGGGAGAGAGAGAGAGAGAGAGAGAGAGAGGGGAGCGAGGGAGAGACAGCGAGAGAGAGAGAGAGAGAGAGAGAGAGAGAGAGAGAGAGAGAGAGAGAGAGAGAGAGAGAGAGAGAGAGAGAGAGAGAGACAGCGAGAGGGGAGAGAGAGAGAGAGACAGCGAGAGGGGAGAGAGGGAGAGAGATCGTAACGCGATTGGATCGGCGTCTCAAAAGGGGCGGTCACGCCTCTCGTAACAAAATCAAACGGCCGCCAAATCCGCGTCATGCATAATTAATTGGGCCTCCTATACGACCGCCCATACACACAGATCCATGGTCATTGGATTAGGAGGGCTCGGAGGACTCTGGGAAGTGCACCGCTGTCTGAGTCGCTTCCCCCGTTCACCTTGCGATCTGCAGGCAGGACGGTGTCGGCCCACACTCCCAGGAGAGTGCTGTCTTTGGACATAGGCTACTTGGGTTCTAGTCGGAGGTTGTATTGGCACAGCATTCATAATACACTATACTACAAAGCACCAAGCACAAATGTTCTCGAAGTAAACCTCTTCGACATTTCACTCACTTTTCATTACCCGATAACATATTTGATAACATTTTCCACCCGTAATGGTCAAATTAACTTGCTTTTCGAGGCTCAACTGTCTGCACCATCTTTGCGTAAAGGCCGAATCTCCGTTGTGACCCGATTGGAACCATCTCATATTTTAATAATGGAAACGTTTAATTTAAAAGTAGTCAATTATGTGCAACAAATACATTTGGTAACTCACAACTTCGGGGGAATTACTAAGTATTATGATAATGATTAAATAAAAAATGTTAATAATACACAAATCAGCTTGCTTTTAATGTTTATTGCCGTGTATCAGGTTGCCGTTTGTACGTTTAATTTAATTTAGTGTTTCAGGGATAATTGATCTTGACTTGTAAAAGTGCTTAAAAGTATTTGTTAATCATGCGGTCTAATTTGACTATCAAGTTGTACAATTCAACAGTAATCACAACCGCTGCACTGAACAACCGTATTTCTGTTATTCTGTAATAACGCTCTACGAAATGGCGACAGCGCCCCCTTGAGGACGTCATTAGAGTCAGGTGGTGAAACTACAGCACATTCAGGGAAACAAGGCTTTTATTTAAAAAGAGCAATTATTAAGGACTTTATGATGCATATACTTTAGATATTTATGTCAATTGCTCATTTCAAATACACAGCGGGCACACCTAGGTCCTTGCATTGCTGAAAATGTATCGTCTGATGCAATTGTCATTCAATTGCAATTGAACATGAAAACCCCAATATGGATTTTTAGCCTTTAGCCACAGGGTGTCCTCTTCTCGTTCACAACGGAAGACTCTTCACCAAACGTCCACTTTATCTATGAAAGACAATTCTAAAGAAAGCCCTTTCTGCTGTAGTGTTAAAGCTCCGTTAACTTGATGTTTTAATGTCCTTTCTAAATGTCTAAAAAGTTGTTTTGCTCAACGCTCCATCGACGTGCGCAGAACTCCAGGGTGGAGTCCGGCTGACCTCTGACCTCCTCGTGGTGGTAGTTGTTCCAAGTCTCTTAGTAGGGCAGCAGGGGCCTGCTGACCGGGCCTCTAAAGGGTACCAATGGCCTGGTTCTTAACTCCACCCTGAGAGTCTTTAGAACCAAGACCCAACCGAGATGGCCCGATGGGGAGGGGTGGGCAGTGTGTGTATTTGTGCGTGTGTGTGTGTGTGTGTGTGTGTGTGTCTCCCCACTAAGGCTGGCACATGTTGCTGGTATGCACCATCACCAGTGGTTTTGTAGCATTGCTGAAACATCCCATGTGGAGAAAGCAAAGGCCCTACATTGTTAAAACAATGTAGCCAGCTAATTCTACTCCATAGCTACTACTACTGTCTTATCCTCACAGAGCTGACTCTCTGTGAATCTGCGTAGCTCCACCTCTGGTTTCTATGATAGGGTTGGGTTGGGTGGAGGGAGGGAGGGTTAGTGTTACGAGGGTGGACCGTAAGATAGTGTGTGTTTGTGGGCGTGTGTGTGTGTGTGTGTGTGTGTGTGTGTGTGTGTGGGGGGTAGTTAGTTAGCAGGCTGGGCTCGTCCTTCTGGGATGAGGGAGGTGAAGAAGGTGCTGATGAAGGACCAGGTGGCAATGAGGAAGCCTGGCTGCTGAACGGCCGCCTGGGCCGGGCCCTGCTCCTCACCGCCTTCTCCTTCTCCTGCTACTGCTGCTCCACCTTCCTCCTCCTCCTCGCTATCAAACTCCTCCATGCTGTCATCCATAAGTCGCTCCTGGGGGGGGGGGGGGAGATATATAAGAAATGATTACAACTATTACTTCAAACAACAACAGAATGCAGCGGAAACAGTATAGCAGAGGAACACATCACTCACCATTTCCTCGATGTCCTGCTGTTGCTCCGCCTCCTCTCTCGGAGCCCCGCCTCTTTCCCCACCCCCGAGGTCCTGCTGCTGTCCGGCCCTGAAGGGGAACCAGCCGGCCTGGTGCCTGACACACACACACACACACACACACACACACACACACACACACACACACACACACACACACACACACACACACACACACACACACACACACACACACGTAAGCATGTATATTCCACTCAAACTTGTTGTTTGTTTTCCCAAAAGTGAAAGAAAGGCAGGCGGCCACGGCCTCTAATGGAGAGTGAGCCTCACAGGTAGACCATCAGCATGGCCCCGAGCACCAGGACGAAGCGGCTGAAGGAGGAGTAGAAGTACACGATGCCCAGCAGCACGCCGGCGCGCGACACCCCGTACAGCCGGTCCAGCCAATCGCGGTTGAGCTCGTCGTCGTCGAGGACGGCGCCGCCCTGCGCGTTCATCTGGATGTTGGCGTTGGCCGGCGGGTTCTGGGGCAGGGGGTCGGGGGCCACGTTGGGCCCCAGGGCCGCCGCCACGCGCTCGTTGGGCGGGGCCGGGTGCAGTGGCGGCGGCGGCGGCGAGGAGGCGGGACCGGGGGGTGCCGGGGGAGCGACGGCCCCGGTGGCGGGCTGAGCAGCCGCCACCGCTGCTTGACTTGAGAGAGAGAGAGAGAGAGAGAGAGAGAGAGATAGACAGAAGGAGAGAGGAGAGAGAGAGAGGGCCAAGACAAGAGAAAGAGAGCCGTCAATATAAGATATTCCCGGTTGCACGCAATCCTGTAGGTATGTGTAAACCCTGTATGTGTGCGTGCGTGCGTGTGTACTTACTACTGCATGTAGTAATGGCGTGCGTACGCCTGCTGCCACCACAGGACCTGCATGGGCGTGTACATGGGGTGGGGGCCAGAGGTGGGCCCCAGCCCCGTCTGGGCAGGAACCGGCGTCCCCTCTGGCCTGTGGAGAACACAAATAAAATACAAATAAAAGTATGCAAGATGCGAGACCCAGAGAGAGTGAGACACAGGGTAGAGTGAGACACAGAGTGAGAGTGAGGTGGGGATAAGTGAAACATAGAGATAAACAGAGAGTGAGATAGAACAGAGTGAGACACAAGAGCGTGCACTGCAGAGAGAGAACACAGCCTGGAGAGTATTATACTACACTATATCTAGTATATGTTATAGTATGTTATACTCTATACAATGACATTTAAAAAACATTTATACAACAGTAATTCAGGGTCCTAATAATGTCGTAATAATAATAAGCAGCATCCCTAGCAGGTAGACCCTTTTGAGGCACAGTGCAGTGTCAAGACTCTTACCAGGGCATGCCACCGGCGGGGGGGCCGCCTCGATACCTCAGTCCATCATCACTTCCTGGTGTGGAGGAAGAAGGGGTGGCCTGATTGGCTGCGCTGGCAGCCGAGGCGGAGCCGGCATCCTCCGAATTCTGAGGGACAGATCGAAAACCAAAACGGACAAAAACCTCAACTGCAGAATACCCAAACACGTACAATCCTATTGGGGGAAATAGAAAAATCCTATTGTATTAAACCCATCGGTCCAGAATAGTTGTACTCACACTAGTGCTAGCGCTGGTGTTGGCAGCGGAGGAGGGGGAGGGGCGGTGAGGCGTGGGGGAGGTGGGGGGGCTGCGGGAGGCACACACCAGGTGCATCATGTGATACTCGTCCTGCTGGGGGGGGCAACAAGAGAGTAATCAGCCACACAGTAGAGTGAGACACACAGGGTAGAGTGAGAAAGAGAAAGATAGAGTGAGACAAACATGGTATGAGTGAGACACAGGGTAGAGTGAGAAAGAGACACAGGGTAAGACAAGGTTAGAGTGAGAAACACCAGGTAAGCGTGAGAGAGAGTGAGACAAAGAGACACACAGGGTTAGTGTGAGACGTACAAGGTGAGAGTGAGAGACACAGGGTTAGTGTGAGACAGAGAGTGAGACAAAGTGGCACACACAGGGTAAGAGTGAGACACAAGGTAGCGTGAGACAGACACATTTGAGACACACAAGGTTAGAGTAAGACACACAAGTTTAGAGTGAGACACAAGTTTAGAGTGAGACACAAGTTTAGAGTGAGACACAAGGCGGAGAGAGAGAGTGAAACAGAGATAGTGAGACACACAGGGTAGATAAAGAACAATACACAGAAAGTGAGAGAACAGAACAACAGAAGATTGACACAGAGGCACAAAGAGAATCTGTATGGTACCAGAATCCAGGCACAATGCCGAGCTTGTGTTACCAAAACGTCGAGGGGAAAAAGACCAGCCATTGTTGCTCCTGCCAGATCTTTTCAATGGGTTCTGTGCTGCAAACACCCAACTGACACTTCCCTATCAAAACAATACTCCATGGCTCAGTGTGCCAGCCCTGACAAACTCACCCATTCTGAACGCCACATCAACAAGTCACTATTTTAAATGTGAATGTGTATGAGCGGCAACATTTGAGTGAACGTTGTACACCAACAAGAAGATAATACTACCAACTATTGACGAAAAATAAAAAGGGCAGGTATGCCGTGTTTGTCGGTGTTCTAAAACGTTATAGTATATGTAGTTTGATGTAGTCTATTCAAACTTTTTTACTTACAAATACTTAGAATAAATATTGGATATTCACTCTCGGAATAGGAATCTGACCCAGCAAACTAAAGACACGATCACAGGCATGAGTCCCATGTGTCTAGTGGTGTAGACCTGCCCAGGAGACGGTATGAGTCCTGTGTGTCTAGCGGTGTCGACCTGCCCAGGAGACGGTATGAGTCCTGTGTGTCTAGCGGTGTAGACCTGCCCAGGAGACGGTATGAGTCCTGTGTGTCTAGCGGTATAGACCTGCCCAGGAGACGGTATGAGTCCTGTGTGTCTAGCGGTGTAGACCTGCCCAGGAGACAGGGCTTGCAAGTGAAGCCACCAGGCAGCAGCACTAAACTGTAGCCAAACTAAAATGTAAATGTCCCTAATGGATAAAACATTAAAATAACAGTTGTTGTTGAAGTGTATGTAACACACAGTCATATAAAATGCAGGTTAAACTGACCTTCCATATGCCTACATTAATGAAACATTAATAATGATAAACAATAGAGACAACAGCTATACAAACTTAACGAACATGTACAAAGTTCAAATAGGACTTCGAACCACCCTGTATGTGCATACGTTAAAACAAAAAAGGTTGGGCCCATACCTTTCTGAGCACATCTCTGAGCTGCAGGTGGTCAAGGAGCAGTTTGCCCGAGTACACAAGCCTCTGATCCGTGGACGCCTGCAGAGAGAGACCAGATAAAAAGTACGAGTCGGCATGGTAACACTACTTTCAGCCCCTGAGGGCAGTCCAGCCGAGCAGAGGAGCACGCTGCGATGTGCATTGGTAAAACGGTGGAGCACAGACGCACCGTCTCATAACAAATGATGCATCTATGCTACAGAGGTACTTTATTATACAATTATTCTACCGACCATTTGCATCCAGGGTCACAGAGCATTTCGTAAAAGTTTTCTTGGAAATAACTACGGCCTAAACGCTCTCTGAACTATGAAGTCCATGGTCTCACCCTCATTATCAAATGAAAACTAAGCATTTTCATCTAAATTATCCAATTGGTCAAACAATGCAATAAAAGCGCTGGTACTGAATACAGCAATCGACATAGCTCCACACACACCTCAGCCCTTTGACATGACGTCGGTGATGAAAATGCACTTTGTCGTCACTAAATGATATATTACTATGTTGAAGATCATAAGACATTACTATATGCTAAATGATTCACCAATGGGTTCACAGCCAATTTAAGTTTAAAATTAAGGATAATACTATGATGACATGTTACCAAGGTTACTGCAGTATTTGTTCAACAAGGTCGGATAGAAAGTACTTTTACATTTGGATCGCATTTTTCATTGTCTGTGAACAATGCTCACACTCTGGTGGAATTTGACTAAGCCAGAGCCAGGCTGAACTAGTCACTCGCCAGATCTGATACAGGTATGCTATTATGTAACTTGAATAGCTCAACAGGTTGAACAACGAGAAGGATCCAAGCTAGGACCTTTCGCTTGTGGGAACATAATGCTACATACGCTACAAGAGGCCTGGGTGTGCGGATTTTAGATTTTTGCTTCTCATATAGACATGCCAAAAAAGAAAATAAATCGTATTCACCTTAAATTTAAACCATTGGAGACATATGATAAATGCTGCAGGGAACAAGGCTAACTAAAACACGACCTGCTTTGTACCTGGAACCCATTCACACACATAACCTACCGGCTTGCTAGGGTACACGATGGAGATGTGGCTCTTGAGCTTCTCCACAGTCCAGCTGAGGAAACAGCTGATGGTCTGGTCATCGTACTTCTGGTTAGGCGCCTTGATGACCAAGGTGACAGGACTGTCAGCTGTCCCAGAGTCCATTGCTCATATTACTAATGGTCGGGTGGGGGGGTTCGGAAGTATCTGAGCTGGACAGACGATTGACCGCTTTAAAGTGTCATCACTCCTCCCCGATGGCACCGATCTAACCTGTGTCAATGATGACTGGGTGGACGGGCGGGGTGATCAGGAGCAGGGCACGACAATGGTCTCATCGCTTGTGAAACGCAGCGCCTGACCCCAAAAGCTGATGGAGAGAATGAGATATGATTTTGTTAGTTACCTTTTGGTTGTTAACATAAGGCAGAATTAATTTACCAACATTTGGCAGTGGTGCTGTTCAATTCGTATTAATACTAGGATTGTCCAGCTCTAAATTGATGACTTAATGACACACCACTAACTGCTGAACAGAAGGTATGTGTTGGTGGCCAAACTGCTGCGAGGATTGTCATGACAGTATTGTAACATAATCGTAACGTAGCAGCTAGATGGTTGACCTAGATGGTCAACACTAGGGGGCGCTACTCTCCACCTGTCATTCCCCCATCATCTTTAAAGAGAGCTGTTCAAATGGTCATCTTAAAACACCCTAACAGAGAAAGCTAAACATACGAGCCTTAGCTTTGACTGCATTTCCATTATTCGGTAAAAAAAAATAAGAATACCTTATAGGACATTATGTAAATGATGAACCAAGAAACGAGTATTGCCAGGTACAAAACGTAAACAGCGTTACCGTTGACTAGATCTCGGGTCAACGATAGCTTGTCGGCTAGCCAGCATTAGCTTTCGTACTTCGTCGGGCTCACTAAACACACAACACATGGAGTAACACACATGAAGGGTTCAATTACATTGTTTTTCGTCCAGCGGTTGCTTTACATACGAGGTTAAAATACAATAAAACCACCGAATGTGGTTTCTCGTTGCTGTCGTCCACGACCCGTCGCTCGGCAGGTTTGTTGTTGTAATGTCGGGCGTGAGACCGGAAACAACGTCATCATCACTCCTCAGTGACCGCAACAGCTGAATCCTAACCGGAACCCGTGTGTGTGTGTGTGTGTGTGTGTGTGTGTGTGTGTGTGTGTGTGTTATATATATATATATATATAGAAATCAAAAAATCTAAAGTGCAAGATTCATTACACATCAAGTGTCAAGTCAAGTTTATTGTCACATCAAAGTTATACAAGTATAAGCAATGGGTGAAAATCGTATGTGCAATACCCAACGACAGAGAGCAGTTATAAAAAGAAAAATAATAGAAAAAAAAGAAAAGAAAAAAAGAGTAAGTAAAAAGTTCAAGTGAAATATTTCAAGACTTTTTTTATTTAATCTTGATGAAGGCGAACAGATCATTGTACAGTATCTCAAACATATTAGACTATTACATAAATATTTTAAATTACAATAAAAAAAAAGGATTTATAATAAATAAATGTCAACCTTCTGAAAAGTATGTTCATTTATGCACTCAATACCAGGGCTCCTTTTGCATGAATTACAGCATGAATTAATAAATAAATAACTTAATCAATTAATAATATTAATTAATGAATAATTCGTCGTGGCATTGAATCCTCAGGCAATCAGGCTGAGGCACTGCTGTGGCATTTCATTTTGAATTCAAGGTCCCAGAGTCTGGGGTGGAGAGGCACAGAATCCACATGGCTTGAAGTCCAGTTAAAGTCAAGTATCCACAGTCAGTGATGATGATGGGTGCCATGTCACCTGCTGGTGACAGTCCAGAGTCAACAGTCGTCTACCAGGACATTTAAGAGCACTTCATGCTTCCGTTTGTTGACAAGCTTTCTGATTTCTGATTTCCTTTTCCATTGGGACTTGGCACCTGCCCACAGCGCCAAAACAACTAGTAACTGGTTTGCCGACCGCGGTGTTGCTGTGCTTGTGATTGGCTAGGTCCCCTGACCTGAAGCCCATAGAGAATCAATGGCATGCAGCATTGATGCAGTTATTTGTGAAAAAGGAATCCTGACCAAGTATTGATTGCCTAAATGAACATACTTTTCAGAAGGTGGACTTTTCAGTAAATCCTTTTTTTTAATTGGTCATATGTAATATAATATCCAGAGATACTGGATTGATGCTTTTTACACAATTCACCAAATGTATATATTATCATCCAGCCATCCGTCACTTTGTTCTTTTAGTGTATATTATTGTAATAATAGTATAGTGTTTATAGTGTATAGGTAAGATAGGTAGTATATAGTGTTGTTTATAGTATTGTTCAGTATAGTATTGCATAGTCTAGTAAAGTATTGTTGAAATTCATACTGCAGGAGGGAATGGGGAGTAAGCATTCCATTGTACTTCTTGCAAATGGCAAATAAAAACATCTTAAATCCACAATCCACATTTAGAAAATAAAACATGTTGAAAACCAGAAGTACTTATCGGACACTCATCTATCAGTGTCAGGCTACTTATGTTTTATTAATTTGTCAACTAGTCATATATGACAAGATCAATAGCAGTGGAGTATATTCAATGGAATACACAGGTGTACTTTACAATAATAAATTCTCATACTAAAACCACTGGGCTGACTTTATTGAATGTTACATTACAAGTTACAGCTTCAATTTGCATAGTACTTCGTTGGTTAACTGTTGGCTGTAAGAGTTTATTTTCCAATGTCCAGGCATCCATCCCAGCAGGAAGCGATCAAAGTCTGCCCACGCAAACGCAAACAGCTCTCTCCACTCCGCCTCCAGGGAAGCAAAGTCAACCTCTTTGTTAACGGACAACTTGAGCTCTGTGAAATAATGGCTCAACAAGCCTGGAACCTTCTTCTGACACTCTCGCCCCTTCAGACAACTTCCCAATAAGTAAATAACGTCTTTTATTCCACAGCCTCCGCCCACGTATTGAAAGTCGACCGCCGCCACATCCTGCCCTCCTGGGGAAAAACAGAAATTGGCTAACTTGGCATCCCCGTGCACAAGGGTCTTGAAGTGGCATCCGTTGAGCATCCTGTCGATATCCCCAGCGGCTGCCTTGAGCTGGCCCTCCTCCATGGCCTCCAGCTCATCAGGTCTGGTCTCCAGGTGCCAGTAGGTACCGACGGGCCACAGGCCATCTGGTTCCACACCCAGGAACAGAGCATGGAAGTGAGCCAGCCAGCTCAGACAAGCCCTTATTTCTCCGTCATTCACGCTGGTCCTGGAAAAAAAAATTAAAAAAAGATTGATCATGTCATTTTTTTAAATATTTACCCAATATTACTCCCTACCTCTAGTTAACATATTTATTGCTAACATACCTGTATGATAGCCATGTACATTTTTACTGTACTAACCGTATATTTATTTATCTACAACTGTTGATATAACTGCATCACTACCCGTTGATACTTGTATACTTACCTGTATATATATCTATATCTGCACATATCTCATACCTACTATACAAGTACTTACGTATTTGTATAACGTACTTATACAAGTACCTACCTTACTACACTATCTCTGTACATAAATATACTGTATACACACCCATTTTTTATACCTAGTATAATGCTTTTATACCAAGTATACTGGTTTACATCTTATTTAACCGCTGTACATTGTATATTACTATGCATCTTACTGTAACATTTTCACTCTGGTTAGATGCCAACTTATTTTCGCTTTACTGTACTTGTGCAATGACAATACATTTGAGTAGAATCTGATCTAATATTCATTAAATGCTTCTGTTGGTTTATTTTAAAGGCAAGATTAGGTTATTAATTGTTAAGGGATCTGAGCGCCACATATGTGTAGGTTTTGTATGTATTCATATTCATGACATATTATTATTACATTTCACTAATGTTCCAGACACACACACATTACCTCCTCTGGTCAAAGCCGGCCACGTCCAGATCCTCTAGGACCAACAGCATGTCGTCCCCGCAGGAGTGTGCCGCCAGACATGCAGGTATCCTGCAGCTGGACTCGGCGGAGTACTCCTGGTACCAGCGGCTCTCCACCTGGTACGACTTTGCTTTACGAATGTGGGAGCGGTCCGTACGCTCGGCATCACCGGGGAACGTGACGTGTTTCACGATCACAGAGGGCCGATCACTGCCGTCCAGGTGAACCCGAATTATCTCCCCGTAGCCGCTCCATAAGGTTTGAATGGTTGCACCAACACGTAGCTGTGATGCCCCACACGCTTGCAAGATGAGGTCCTGGTACTCCTGTTTCATGTTCACACCTGATAACCCCTGCAGCAGAGTCAAACAAGACGTCCAACGGCGTACCTCACTGCATCATGCTCATCTCACAGCGCGCGACAACGTCGCTGTACCCGATACGCGCATACACGTCAATGTGGGAATATAAACAATGCACAATGGTTAAATGTGACACTTGTTGTCACTTCTTTGGGCCAACCAACTCCTCCCTCATCCAAGCAGGAAGCTTTATTGGGAAGTCAAATAATCATTAAGTTGTACTGCCACCTACCGTGTCGGAGGGTAATTCTACATTTGAATTATTAACATTTTGCAGTGTTTTATTAAATATCTAGACTTTTTTTAGTACAGCATCAAGAATTAAGGTCAAGGTGCGAGATGCTTTCCATATAAAACTGGCGCCGCCCCCCCCACGCATTAAATCAAAGGTTTTAGTCTTCACTTCCGCGCTTCCGCCCCTCGCCACTAGACGTCCTCGTTGTCCTGCGCGTTCTCTTGCTATTGAAAGGGATAGTTCACTAATAGGCTAAGACAGATAGATAATGTAGATAATTATAATTATGTTTTCTACATATTCTGAAAATATGGTCGATTTCCGACTTAATCTAGTATTTTTTTTATCATTTTTATATAAACATTTATCGTAATTGCACTGGACGCTGCCATTTTTACTAGTCATGGGATCGCTATGACGTCATCATTGCTCCGTTGTACATCTGCTAAATGGCGAGTTATCGAGGTGATTCATCCAGTGAGGAAGAAACGATTGAACTGAATGCAGAAAGAGGGCTTCAACCGTAGAGGTTTGAACCAAGGAGGCAGCAGAGATTGTTGTGTTAAACTATATTCTATATAAGTTGTCTATATCCCCGCTGTGCGCCCATAGGGCTGTACGCACTACAGGAGCCAGATTACGTTAGACGCAGAAGCGGCAACCACAGCACACATATTATACTTATATTATATTATAACTGTTGATATAACTGCATCACTACCCGTTGATACTTGTATACTTACCTGTATATATATATATCTATATCTGCACATATCCCATACCTACTATACAAGTACTTACGTATTTGTATAACGTACTTATACAAGTACCTACCTTACTACACTGGTATATTATATTATCTATATTATATATAGAGACAGCATGAGTCAGATGTTGTTATTGAGAAAATAACGAACATGAAACGGTGTGTTTGAGCAACGGCAGCAGCACCCATGACCCGAGACGCACACACACCTGTGTGTGTTTGAGAGAGCAGGGATTTTTGTATCAGCAAACTTTGTATCAGGATAATCATTGGCTTAATAAATATAGTTTATATAATATAATATAGTATATTATATAAATATAATATAGCCATACAATATAGCTACCGCCTCGTCAAACGTAATGCGGTGCGCACAGCCCTACAGGCACACGGCGGGGACAGACAACCCACACAGATCATAGAACATAGAACATCACAACACCTACTAACTACACAACACCTGTTTTTTACTCTTGTTTTCTGCTTCTTGACTCACTTCTCTTTGCTTTCTTGGCACTGCTTAGGACTTGCTCTGTAGGAGCGTCACCGTCGGGCTGGGCGAACACGTGTAGTATAATTTCTACTCGGGTGGAATAAGAATCTTTCTCAGAAGTCCGGATACTAAGTTCAATATCTTTATTGAACAAAAGCATCAAATGAAAGCATCTACTGCAGCAAATCGCTTTTTTACAGGGCTCAAACCTATGTCTCCACGCATACAGTCAACCAAAGTGGTTAGCACCAATGCTAGCTCGTTGTCGACGGACAGAAAAAGAGACCTGAAAACATCACCCGGGAAGAGACACACATGACTTTGTTATACTCAAATATTATACTCAATATGCTTAACACGGTCTGTCCATACGGGGCATTAGGGGGCGGCGCCCAACCTATGATTGATTGGTCTAAAATAAATATGTATTTTGTGCGTCAGTTTGTGGTTTTAAAAAGTGTAAAATCATTTAAAAACGAAATGATTTGGTCAAGCTTCTACTGTCAGCCTTGGGGTGGCCACGCCCACTCAAGCCAGACTCCATTGACTTGCATGTCATTTTAGCAACATAGTGATCTTATAGGTGATTTCCCCACCTAAAGCGACAGATGGTACTGTGAGAGTTGGTCGTTGTGCCCTTGAGTCGGTTGGTTACGTTGGGTACGTTCAGATTTCAAAATGGATGGTATTGCTGAGCTGACCGAGTACCCTTACCGTGGCACCGAAGAAGAAGAAAAATATGTCAGCAGTAAGTTCAAGTGGAACCACGTCTGCACGATTAAAATATAAATGTGGTTGTTTCCCTTAAAAAAAATACCGGAATGACACAAATGACAGATTCAGCAGCAAACAAGAGACCGTGGACGAGTTTACACCCGGGGATTAGAGATGAAGATGAAGATTATTTTCATGACTTTTTGCTATTTACATGTTTAATTTGGGCTTTCTTGGTTGTAGGTTGTATATTTAGTGTGTGGTGGTGACCAGTGGTGTTGATTGAGTGTGTGTGTGTGTGTGTGTGTGTGTGTGTCTCTCACTTGATGATATTTGACCCTGGATGCTTGGCAGCTCTTTGAGGACGATGCCATCCTTGGTCCTGAAGGGGGAGCGTCCAGTCAGGAGGTCAAAGAGCAGCACTCCCACCTGCTACACGGTCATGGGGCCGGCCCTGTAGGACCTCCACCCAAACCACTCTGGAGGAGTGGAGGAGGGAGTGCCTGGAACACACAGCATATACATATGTCACTGTGGGAAATCACTCCATTTCTGAGTGAAACAACAACGATGCTCTCTCTCCTCCAGAGAGAGAGAGAGAGCGAGAGCGAGAGCGAGAGAGAGACTTATCATGTGGCTTGCTCACTCACTTTAAATCCCCTACTAGCCATCAACAGGTGTGCATCAATTAAGTGAAAAGTGCTGTAGGTAAGATTTAAAAATGGCATAGCCACCCGTCAGCTACTGGTGAGTGAAATACTCACTGATAGCTGAATATCTGTCCTGGTTGACTGCATAATACTATTTACATTTCAGACCACTTCCTGCTAATTTCTAAACATTTCGGGCAAAAGTTCCTGATTTATTTAGGGAATCCATATTGCCTGTCAATCACAGTTTAAATAGATTTCAAATACATTTTAAATACATTTTCTAATGGAGCATGAAGTATGAATTTCAAAAGTTCACCGCTGAATTGTGAATAGAGCCCATTGTGGAGGAGGATGATCCTGACCCGGGGCCATCAGAGCCCGTTTCCACCAGGAGGTTCTCTGGCTTGATGTCGCCGTGCAGCACTCCTCTGGAGTGGAGCCCTACCACTGCTCACAACCTGGCACAGAATCATCTGATAAAGAGAGAGCACACACACACACATACAATCTGAATGTGTGTATGATTGTGTGTGTGTGTGCACATGTGTGGTTCTATTTCTTATAGGCTGCGCCGTCTAGGTTTCACCTTATGGGCTTGTCCCCTGCGCGCATCGCTTGCACTGAAAATTTCAGCAATGTACCTATCAATGTTGGCCCCGCCCACATTCCACACGGCACTGTGTGCAAGAGGCCGCGCCACGCGGCACTCATTCTCTCATTTCTTTCAGCAAAGGTAAGAAGGATGAATAACAGAGATTTGTGTGTTTCAGGATCCAGCGGCGGGGCCGGGCGCACCTGCACCAGGTGCCCGGTATGGCTCACCCTGGACGACAAGGGCACATTGTGCTTGCGTTGCCGGGTGCCGACCACGCTGAAGCCGCCAGTACGGACGCCGGGGGTGGTCTCCCGGGCGGTTCCGGGACCAACGAGAGGTCGGTGCTCTTAGACGCAGCACTGATCGATTGGGGCGATGCTGTCGACCTCTTTGCTGAGGAGACGTCTTAGCCCAGCGAGGATGACGTCGACATGGGTGATGGCAAGAGTGACGGAGCAGTCACGATCTCTGTCGCAGAGGAACCGCGTGGCTGTCACGACTCTCCGAACGGAGAGTCGTCTCGCCCGGTTCCCCGCACCGCCGGAGCGGGGCAGGCCAACCGCTTCATAGACCACTGAGGGGTTTATCTAAAGAGCGGCAGCCTCCAAGGACATCCCCATGCTGCTCCCGCCGCTGCCAAGCGTGAAGGCTGACGACATGCTCGGGGATTTCTTCAAACCTCGTTCCTCGTCTCCCGACTCTGTGTCCACGGTTTCCACCCATCCAGCCGTTCTTGACTGCGGCAATGGAGGACCCATTGTTGCTAACGGCTTCGGTGAAGACCTCCATGGCATTCACAAGGAGGGCTGGACCACCGTCGAGGCTAGGGGGATTCCTCGCCTGGAGTCCTCTCTGGCGGCACTTCTCTGTGAGGGCGCCCTGTGGCGCCCTAACGAGAAGCCGCTGCCTCCCGACCGTCTGCAGAAGCAGCTCGCCGCTGTGTGGGAGAAGTCCTACATCTGTGCCGCACAGAGTGCTACGGCTGTCAACAATGTGGCCCTTCCAGATGCAGTTCCAGATGCAGCCACTTGAGGTTAACGATGACCACCAACACCTGGGTAAAAAGCAAGAGGAGAGGGAGACAGAAAGGAACACAAAACACAACACAAACAGTAACAAGAAACGGATCATACGATGTACGTAACAGGTATGCATGTGTCTTTTGTACGCGTTGCGTTGTTAGACATGTTGCGATATGATGTGCTTGGTTGGCTTATAGTCAACTCGTGCCTATGTCACCGGCCGGCATGTCACACTAGTTGAATAATTAGTGTGCACCGGCAAGCGTTGATTGGTAGCATTCTGGCAGGAAGCGGACGTATTTTGCCCTGTTTTTCTGTTATGAAATTCAAGCGTAAGTCGAATAGTTTAGACTCGCCCTATTCTCTGTTCTCTGTATTCACAGCTTTGCGTGTTTAAGAACAGAGTTGGGTTGTTATTGGGGATGTGGTGTTTATCCTTCTTCACATCTTCTTGCGTCCGGTGTGCCCCGGGACCTGGGTCCAGCAGGGGTACATTTATCGGGCTCCGCACGCAGCTTCACCTTAGCCCATAAGGCGAAGCCTAGACGGCGTAGCCTATAAGAAATAGAACGATAGTTATGTTATCATAACTCTAGTTCTATGATTATAGGCATAGCCGTCTAGTTTCCCACCTGCTGCACCCCCATTGCTGAAAGAAATAGCGTGGAGAATGAGTGCGGCGCGGCCTCTTGTACACGGGACAAGCCTAGATGGCTACGCCTATAATCAAAGAACTAGAGTTATGATAACACAACTATCGTTTTTTTCTCGTATCGTTTTTACTCTTACAGGCAGATTGTCCTCTTTGCGGTAGCCAGCAAAGACACAGCTGCTCGTCAGGAGCTTCAAAGTCAGCTGAAACAGACAATTATTAAATCTATCAATCTATCCATCATTCTGACAGGAACCACGAGAACCACGAGAGGAAAAGCTTACATCACGTCCAGAGTCCTAACTATGTCCTATAAACCTGTGTCTTTATACACGTGTTGTCTTCATAAACATGTGGTGTCTTCATAAATCTCTGGTGTCTCTGTAAACCTGCAGTGTCTTTATAAAGTTGTGGTGTCTTTATAAACCTTTGTTGTCTTCTTTAACGTGTGGTGTCTTTATAAGCCTGTGGTGTCTTCATAGACATGTGATGTCTCTGTAAACCCCCTTTCCAGGGGACACAAGGAGAGCAGGGAGATGCGGGTGTTCCAGGAAAACAAGGACCCAAGGGACTCCAAGGACAGCCTGTGTATATGTCCGCCTTCATTTGACCTGTTGATTCAAATAACAACTCAGTACTATTGCAATGATAAACCCATGAAGTAAGGCTTTTACGTGATGACAGTGGGAAGGGATACCTCTTCCGTGTTCCTTCCTCAATCTGTCCTTTCTGATCCAATCTGGTTTTAGGGCAGTTTCTATGTGCTCAGATATCTTTTCCTCTGTGTTTCAGGGGGCCAAAGGTGAGATCAGGGCCGACAGTGAAAAGGTAAGGATTAAGGGTTGAGTGACGGGTGGATCTAGGCAGCCATGACTGATTGGTTGAAGGGATGCTGGGAGGACACCAATATAAATAAAGAACAATGTAAGATGCTGTCCCTTACATCAGTGGTTCTCAACGTGACCCCCTCCTTCTGGACTCACCCTTCAGAGACTCTGCAATGACCCCCTCCCTCTGGACTCACCTTCCAGAGACTCTGCAGTGACCTGCTTCATGTGCCCTGTTGGCACTAATGTTTTAATTGTTATGGGAAATGTAATGGACAAATCCTTATTTATTGGTTAAGTTTATTATATAATTGGAAGATTTAATGGAAAAATCACTCAAAAAATGTGTATTTAACCAATAGAAAAGATATGGTCACATATAAATGTGTGTACGCTATATATTATATATATCAATCAATCAATACTCGTCAGAGACGTCCATCTCCACCTCCTCCTCCTCCTCTTCCGCTTCCTGAGGGCTCTCACTCTCATCCGAGGAAGGCCCCTCCTGTCCTTCTCAGAGGAGTCTGACACCCCGAGGAAAGGAATCTCTGTGGTGGTGCCGGCTGCCGAAGCGGTTGACCTGGATGGCTGTTTGGGGTGGCGTTAATGGAAATGCCTGATGAGGTCCTTGTCCAAAATATGCCAGGCCGTACCCCCTCTAATTGACTAGGTACTGGAGGCCCCGCCCACGACGACGGGAACGCAGTAGGCGGCGGACGGAGTAAACCGGGCCGCAATCGATGACTCTGGGTGGCAGTGGAGGTGGAGCAGCCGGGACCAGCGGACTCACCCTAGCTGGCTTGACCCTGGACACAGGGTGTCGGGTGAATCCGCATGGACCGGGGCAGCTTGAGCCTAACTGCCACCGGGTTGACGACCTTCTGGACCTTGAAAGGGCCAATAAATCTAGGCGCCAACTTGTTGGACTCCACCCGCAATGGTATGTCCCGAGTGGACAGCCATACCTTCCTGTACCTACGTGGTCAGGTTCCTTCCAACCTGCATGGGTTCCTCTGGAGCAACAGAGGGCGCTGTGGTGCTTTGGGCCGTTGATCGCCATGTTACAGTTTTTTCCCGTCCTAGGGAAAGGGGGACCAAAGCGCTGAAAAAGTGTATGGTAGGCAGAAGCCAAAGCATTGAGTTTTTTTTATAAACTTTTTTTATACTATTAATAAATGCGAAAAAAAGTATTTCACATACATCAAACAAAGACATAAATAACACAAACCTACTAAGTCCCTAACAAAGAGCCTGACTTATGTTTTATGTTCATCGTGAATAAGGACTGGGCGACATTGTTGACGTTTTGATTATTAAAAGTAGCGTATGTCACATGGGTGTCTAACAAAATAAAGGTAGGCTAGTCCTTGTCTATTGACATTTTGGTCATTAAAAGGCCGCAGGCCGATAGTAGGTTTGTGTCATTTATGTCTTTGTTTGATGTATGTGAAATACTTATGTAATAAGTAGTATGTAAACACACATTATGGTATTATAATGTTCTTTTAACCTACATAACTTACAAATTTTTTTTAAAGCGCGGAGGTGGACAGCAGTAGCGTGGCGTGGGGAAAATTTTAGGGGAAGCCAGTTTTTTTGGGTCAATAACGTAACCAGATGAGTGATTACAGCGCCCGGTATCATTTTACACAGTTGTATCATACAGATGCAGGACTTGCACACGCCTGTTATCTAACCGACAGGTCCGCACGCACTCTCCAGCCAAAACTCTCTCGTCTTATTAATTTAAGCATCCCCCCCCCCCCCCCCAAATGCATAACCAGCCGCTCAATGCGCAGTGCAGATTCGGTAATGAATAAAAAAGCTTCAATTTCACAGCACAATCTATGTGATTTTTTGATTTACCGTGCCTCAATTGCCCGTGACAGGTTGGCAAGGTCGATGAATCCTGAAGTTGCCCAAGGATTGTTCAGGGAGCACGAATCCTTGTCAAAAAGAAGACATGGCCAGCAAAATAGACGCTGAAGTTCAGCGCTTCCAGTTAGCCACTCCGTGCGGACATAATTGTCCTCATTGAACGTCCGATTCGCTCCCTTTTTCCTCTGTGCACACAGCTCGAGTGTGGGCATGGGCCATCAGATTAAATTTTTAGTTGCTGCTGTAGCGGAAGTTTAGTAAAGTTGTTTTTTATTAAGTACGCCAAATCTCCACCCTCCATAATGCTTAATACTATCAAACGGCGAGGATGACAGTTACAGTACTACGTACTGATGTTGATTGGATTTGTGAGTCAAGGGATTCCCTTCAAATCGATCCAATGGGATCAAGGGATCCCATTCCCTTGAGGGGGGATGCCAGCCGTCTCTGGCCTCCCTTGGCATGGGCCCTGACCAATCACAGGTTGGCAGGGGGACATGACGTGGGCCTCATCTGATTGGTCAATCCGGGACAATCCCTCCATTTTTTTTTTCACCAAGGGAAGCTCATTCGGCTGGCCTCCTCAATTTCACCATAATATCTAGGGGGCGCTGTTGTTTCACTCTTTGTAAAATACTCAATGAGAATGGGGGAGAGACGGTCCCGCTGCCGGACCGTCTCTCCTACATTTTTTAATTAAAATTAAAAAAAATCGGTAATTCTCCTTTGCTGTGTGACACAGCAAAGGAGAATTACCGAATTTTTTTTATTTTAATTTAAAAAATGTATTAAAATTATAACTACAATCCGAAAAAACAGGGGAAGCCTGGCTTCCCTTGGCCTCCGGGAGAAAACGCCACTGGTGGACAGTGGAGGTGAGTAGAGGTGACGTATTTCCATTCTGGAGTTTGCTCTTGTACGAGTGAGGTGAACGGAACGGACACGCACAGTGTGTGTCTTGACCTCCACCGAACCCCTGAGACTGACTCACCGAACCCCTGGGGTTTGATCGAACCCAGGTTAAGAACCACTGGTCTAGAGGCATCAGCTGGTCTTTGATGGCTTCTGAAAATCCGTTCCTGAAAGTGTCTCGAAGAGAAGCGTCATTCCAGCCACAGTCTATTGCCATTGTGCGGAATTCTATGGCATAATCCGCTACGCTGACGTTGTTTGATTTTTCCTAGCGTCTGAGCTGCTTCCCTAGCGGGCGTGACCTGATCAAAGACTCTAGTAAAGGCTTGAATGAACAACACAGTAGATTGACATGTTATAGAGTCTCTTTCCCATTCAGCAGTAGCCCATGCGGCCACTCGGCCAGACAGGTGGGAGATAATAAATGCTACCCTGGCATAGTCTGTGCTATAAACATAAGACATCAATTTGAAATGTAAATCACACTGAATGAGAACGGGTCTACAGTCACCAGAGTCTCCAGAAAACTTTTCCGGAGAGGCCAAGCGAGGCATAGCATGAGCTCCCTGAGCTGGGTCCGCTGGTGGTGGGGAAGCCGCTGGCTGTGGCGGTGAAGCTGCAAGCCGACTCTGGTCTAAACAGCTTCCAGATAGGCGAGCGCACGTTGTAATGTCTCTGCTATGTGTCCGACTTGGGTGTTGATTGAAGCCTGGAAACCCTGCTGTTGGTCTGTGATTCCTCTCAAGGCCTGCTGCATGGCTCAAAACTGCTCCTCGTGATTGTGCAGGCGCGCACCCTGTGCGCGTAAGGCTGCTTTCACTGTGTCTGACTCGGCTGAGTCCATGTTTCGGCCAGATTGTACTGTCGTGGACGTACAAGGTGTGGACCCAAAAGCACGGACGCAGACACAGTGATAAAGTACAAAGAGTCTTTACTTCATCATTGGGGCACAAAAACGAGAAATCACAGGATAAACAGATCCAAAAATACATAGACTAACACAATAACTAGAAAAACTTACTAACTGCTTAACCTGGTCCAGGGGCGGACTGGGAGACAAATCCAGCCTGGGACGTTCAGACGCACCGGCCCACACACCGGCCCACGCGTGCGGACCACCCTTGTAGCCTACAGATCAATGATACCTCTATGCTCATACACTGTTATGGCTAGAGTCCCCAGAGTCAAGACATAACACATTCTGATTGGCTCTCTAGGTTGGCATTCTAGCTTCTGACTGGCTGTCCAGGTTGTCAATCACAGCCATGGTGGACATATACTAGTCGTAACATTGCAACTTTTTTCATGACGGTTTTCTCATCCACGTTCACTCGTATACATGGGCCAAGCATTAAGCTGATTACAATTTCGCCGGTACCAAAGTGGGCCGATGGGAGTGGGCCGAGTGGCCCGACCGGCCCACTTCAGTACCGGCCCATCGGGATTCATCCCGATGGCCAGTCCACCACTGACCTGATCTTAAATTGCTAAAACGATGAACGTGGACTATGAATATAACTGTAATACTATGAGGATATATGGAAAAAGAAGGACCATATATACATATGGTACCAAATATGTTGGTACATATTTGTACCAACAGACATCACCAGGTGCAAACAATAATGACATCACAAACAATCACAGGGGTGGGACACAGACCAAGGGAGGAAGTGCGCAACAAACACATGAGGAAGACAGACTATCAAAATAAAACCCTGGAACAAAACTAAACAGAACACATAAATAAAACGGAAAACTTGACAAACATTCAGCACAGTTGGTGTGGGATCCACAGCCTTGGTTGACGCGCGCATGCGCTTTTCCGTAAGAAAGACAGCAGAGATGAGTTTGTTTGTTTGTAGAAAATGGTATTTATTGTCTTTTACTTGAAGCTTTGTTTTGCATGGATGGGTTCTTACCATACGACGTGGAGGTGTGCTGGCTTATTCCCGCATGGTGTCCTGGTTTCCTATTTCTAAAGTTCATAAATCCGTAGCGCTTGCGACGGTCAAAAACCGTCTGGGCTGCGTGCCTTGCATTTCCAGTGTGTTTTACTAGGGAACCGGCTTCATTGATAAAAGCGGGTTCACACGCTCAGGTGCTGCAATCACCGGTTCGACATGGGCTGGACCAGACACGCCTCCACGTTGTCGAAGCAACACGCATCCAAATCATAACAAATAAAAGGTGTTATCAATCAAGTTAATTTGCAACCGTTTTCCAAACAATATTGCTTCATATATCAAACAAAATAAATAAACAAATAATAAGGACTGAATCTGGCTCCAACAGTTGGCGACGCACAACACCAATGATGAAAACCTCCTCTAGTCTTGGTCAGGGAGGTGTGAGTGTAACCGGCATAACATGGACCTCACATGGTCCACGCACACCACACACGTGGTGAAAAGGGCCCAACAACGCCTGTATTTTCTCAGGCGTCTGAAGAAATTCAGCATGGGCCCCCGCATCCTGAGAACATTCTATAACGGCACCATTGAGAGTGTTCTTACAGGGTGTATCACCGCCTGGTACGGGAACTGCACGGCACTCGAGCGCAGAGCGCTTCAAAGGGTGGTGCGGACGGCCCAGTATATCGTTGGAGGTGAGCTCCCCTCCCTCCTGGACATTTACAACCAGCGGTGCGTGGCCAAGGCCAAAAGAATTATAAAAGACATTGCCCACCCCAGCCACGAACTTTACTCACTATTACCGTCAGGCAGGCGATACCGCAGTATCAAGTGTCGTACAAATAGGCTTAGAGATAGCTTCCACAGTCAGGCCATCAGGCTGCTGAACAAGGGCGTATAACATATAACAATGTATATTTTATTACATTGATTTATATATATATTGCTCTTTTCTGTGCTGATTTTTGCATTTTATAAATTGCATTTTTTATTTTTATTTTATATTCTTTATTCTATTTTTTATCTATTTTTATTTTATCTTATTTTATAACTGCTGTCTGTCGTCGGGTATTGCACACAAGAATTTCACATCACTGCTTTATACTAAACTGTAAACTGTGAAGTGACAATAAACTTGACTTGACTTGACATTGTTGGAGTGTTCACGCTTGAAATGAAATCCCAAGACTACCAAAGCAAAAATCATCAGGAGCAGGAAGCCTATCCAGCCTACAGTGAGTAATAAACAACAAACAATTACATTAAATAAATTATGCAATATACATGATATTGTACCATGACATTGTTTTGGGAGACACTTTTAGTACCTTAACAATACTGTGAGTGCATATATCCATAGCATGGATCCGATCCCTCACCCTGGCCTGATTAACGCCAACTGGTGTTAGCCCACACATATGAGCACACTGCTTAATGTGTGGATGGATGCATTGATACAGGACTAGAAATTCAAAGAGCATTGCACTGCACAGTCACTGCACTGTAGGCAGATACGTGCAGTTGTGTGAACATGAGCAAGAACACTCAACTTAATAAAGAAAATCCAAGAGTGGCAGAGTTAGGGTTAGCTGAATAGTCCAAACAACGGATACCATAGACTAATAACTGATAGTAGACCTACCATATCGAGACCGTGTGGCATCACTTGATGGTTTAATGGTAGGAGCTAGACACTCTTGTCCAATGAAATCCACAATCTTGTCCGGCACACCTCCCTTCTGAAATAAGACATTTTCATTTCACACAGGAATTCAAACAGACCGAGCAACCTGATTGGTCAACTAGACCCTTAGAATGTGATCAAATGAGCACAACACCCAATCAGCAGCCTCGACCTCCGGTCAGTGAAGCCCTGGCAGAAGGGGCCAACATGTCGTTCATCCATCGCATGTTCATCCAGCCGCCACCATTGTAAGTCAACGGGAAAATTGGGATCTATTCTTCGTTTTTTCTTCGTTCAGTTAGGATCTCACCGTTTTTACTTGTTTACAATTGTCAACAGCAAACTTCTCAGTCAGTAACTGCAGTCAAGTGCACTGCCATCAGTTGGGTCTTAACAAGACTTAGTTGTACCTTGTTTTAATTAAATATATAATTATAATAACCATGGATGCATGGCTGAAAGTGGCTGAAAACAGCACTCTAGAGGTTGCCCACAGTAGGCCTAATCAGCAGCAGAAATAAATCAAAAGAAAAGATAGAAATAGAAAGGACAGAACCGTGTACTTTGATATTCCATCTCGACAGAGGAAATAAACTTCCAGAGCAAAGACAACTGCTACATGTTTGGTTCCCACCTAACAGTTGAACACAACACATTTACAGGGAAGCAAACTGCAGTGATACTTAATTTAATATTAAATCAAGCAAATCTAGTTGCTATTATTATACACAACCAATGTTTCTGTCTGACAATGTTTGAGCTCTTTGATTGTTACGTGCTCCGTTTTGTCAAACGTCAGCCAGGTAAATTAGTCAGAAGGCACACCTCGAATACATTGTAAATGTAAGTATAATAACAGCATGGGACGTGTACATGCTACTATACTATTCAAGGTTTCAGGTAAAAAGGTGTAAACGGTAACATACGTAATACGCAATGAGTGTGACGTTAGGGCATCCGGTCACGTTCAAAGAGAGCTTCCCAGAGGTCACGTTGTTGCACGGCGAGACACATGAATCATTACCCGGATAGCGAGCTATGACCTGAAATAAGAAAAAATGGTCACTTGGAGATTCATATTAAATATATTATACGTATGAATGTAAGAATATACTATTCTATGGCGTACCTTGTTTCCAATTGTCCACTCCTCCTCATAGCTGTTACCAACATCACTCTCAAGCAGTCCGTCACAGCACGAATAGTTGGACTCAACATTCACACTGGTAGCAGACACTGAAAACACACACGCACGGAAATAGGGAATTACCATTAGCACCTAATAGTCTTTTATAATAGTGTAAAAATACTTTCACCCGCATGTGTCGTCCAATTTCCAAGAACTATTAACACTTTTTAGAAAATTCACTTGTCCCCCTATTTGAGACGCACCTGTATACGCCATTAATTTCCAGCATTGTAAAAGGCGAGCGCACGTTAATACGTGGGTGTTGATTGAAGCCTGGAAACCCTGCTGTTGGTCTGTGATTCCTCTCAAGGCCTGCTGCATGGCTCAAAACTGCTCCTCGTGATTGTGCAGGCGCGCACCCTGTGCGCGTAAGGCTGCTTTCACTGTGTCTGACTCGGCTGAGTCCATGTTTCGGCCAGATTGTACTGTCGTGGACGTACAAGGTGTGGACCCAAAAGCACGGACGCAGACACAGTGATAAAGTACAAAGAGTCTTTACTTACGAGAAATCACAGGATAAACAGATCCAAAATTCATACACTAACACAATAACTCGAAAAACTTACTAACTACTTAACCTGATCCAGGGGCGGACTGGGAGACAAATCCAGCCTGGGACGTTCAGACGCACCGGCCCACACACCGGCCCACGCGTGCGGACCACCCTTGTAGCCTACAGATCAATGATACCTCTATGCTCATTCACCGTTATGGCTAGAGTCCCCAGAGTCAAGACATAACATAAAAGAGACCAACAACAAGAGTAAGGTGCTAAATGAAACCTTCCTTTATTTAAGGGTTTCTTAAAAATGTCTGTGTCATGTGTGAAGTGTGTCAAAGTGGATATGTAGGCGTCAGTAACGTGAATGTACAATTGGGATTAAGGACTTTAACTTCTGGTGACGAGTTGTTCTCTTGCCTTCCTTTGTTGAAACACACTATTGTAAGTCGCTTTGGATAAAAGCGTCTGCTAAATGACTGTAATGTAATGTAAAGTACAGCAAATGGGCCTCTGCACTTTCTGTGGACTTGGTTTCTCTCGTGCTCTTCTATTCTTTGATGTACAAGCCTCCAAGCTGTCATTCCTCCTTTGATGAATGAGCTGTCATTTGCAGATGGCTTTGCATACGCTAAACATACTGTACAGTAGAGTGAGTTGGATTTATCACAATATGTAAGCCACTTTCTATTGATTCCATTTTTGTTGTTGTATATATTTTTAACTGTTTGTTTTGGGGGTTGTTGAGGGTGGTATGCAACAAAAGGTATTTATATCTTTAGCCTGAGGCCGGGCAAAGTAATCAAAGCTCACTTCATCAGTCTGCATCTCCCTGTCTTTTGGTTCTCCTGTACTGGACCCGGCAGCTGTCTCTCTTTCCTCAGGGTCAACTGTACTGGACCCTGCAGCTGTCTCTCTTTCCTCAGGGTCAACTGTACTGGACCCTGCAGCGGTCTCTCTTTCCTCAGGGTCAACTGTACTGGACCCTGCAGCTGTCTCTCTTTCCTCAGGGTCAACTGTACTGGACCCTGCAGCGGTCTCTCTTTCCTCAGGGTCAACTGTACTGGACCCTGCAGCTGTCTCTCTTTCCTCAGGGTCAACTGTACTGGACCCTGCAGCTGTCTCTCTTTCCTCAGGGTCAACTGTACTGGACCCTGCAGCTGTCTCTCTTTCCTCAGGGTCAACTGCATAAGAAGAACATCAGCAATCAATTAGATTACCAATATTATATCAATATCAAAATTCAGAAAGGAACTGCTTCTCTAATTCAGGCCTATAAAATAAATGCAATAGTGAATTGGCCACACATTTAATATTATAATATTAATATTATATCATTTAACTTGGAATATCATGAGCATATGACTATCCTAATGTAATAATAATAATAACTTTATGCACAATATAATAGTCTGGCCAGCCCTGTAGCCCGTTCTAGCTTCTGACTGGCTGTCCAGGTTGTCAATCACAGCCGTGGTGGGCATATACTAACATTGCAACTTTTTTTATGACGGTTTTCTCAGTCAACTAATGCTAACAGTAACATAAATGAACAGCCCTGCACACTGAGCCTGTCATTATATGCCGGGTCTGTGGTTCATCCTCCTTCTCCTTCTCCTCCTCATCATGACTGCGACGGGGAGCGGGAGCCCTTCTACTAAACAGCTCTGTGAGTTTAGAACATTTTCCAGCATCTTCCTGTAGCAATTTTCGTTTTTTTAGTCTAGCTTGTTCAGCCCCACCCTTTCTTTTTTTTACTGTTCTCCATCTTGTCTTTCTCAATTTCGCCAGCTAACTAAAACCATCAAACGAAGCTAGGGAGCTCGTCTGATGAGTGGAGCTCTGACGCGGGCCTCGCCCTCTTTCCAATGGGAAGAGACGAAGGTGCAGAGCTGTCCACTACTAAGCGAAGGAAAACATTTGTAAGGAGTAACTACCCTCTGGTAATGCCAGTAGAATATGCTGTCGATTCCACTGGACACACAGCAGTGTATGTTCCAATATTACAGATGCTTCAAACTATGTTTAAGAATACAGATCTTCTTGACAAGATTGAAGAAGCTAAACCATCGCTACCTGGCATGTACATGTCTCATGAAGATGGAACAGATTTCAAAGACAATCCGTTGTCAGAAACAGGAGATCTGAAGTTGTCACTGATTTTGTACGTGGATGACATTGAAATAGCTAATCCTTTAGGCACATCTAGAAAGATCCACAAGCTTTGTGCAGTATACTGGTTGTTAGCTAATATACCCAGTATGTATCGGTCCAGCCTTCATGTCATACAGCTAGGACTGCTGTGCAAAGTACCTGATCTGCAGAGTTGTGGTTATGAAAGTGTTCTTTCACCTTTGTTGAAAGATTTGCAAACACTTGAGCAGGATGGTGTTTTTATTGAGTCTCTGGGACAATGTGTAAAAGGCTGTCATGTGTCATGGGTCATGTGTGTTGCAGCGGATCATTTGGGTGCCCATGGTCTTGCAGGTTTTGTGCCGTCTTTCAGCAGAAACTGTATCTGCAGATTTTGTTGCTGTACTTCAGATGAGATGCAGTCCGAAGAAGTTTCTGAAGGAGAGTTTAGCATGAGAACGAGGGCCTGCCATGATCTTCATGTGCAGAATGCTGTGCAAGGAGAAAATGCATATTTAGGTGTCAAGGGTGAGTGTGTTCTCACTACATTGCAGCATTTTCATCCTGTTGATGGTTTCCCGCCTGATATACTTCACGACCTTTCTGAGGGTCTTGTGGCAGTTGAGTCGGCCTCTTGTGCATCAGTGAGATGATTCCTCAGAAGTATTTCACTCTTGAATATCTAAACACAAAGATTAACACATTTCCATATCAGCACTCTGATAAGCTTGATCAACCAAAACCAATCTCAAAGAATTTTGCAAAGAAAAAAAGCATTGGTGGAAATGGGCATGAAAATTCCACTCTAATCAGGTTGTTGCCTCTTATGGTAGGGAGTAACGTTCCTGAAGGAGACGACACATGGGCCATACTGATGGACCTGAAAGAAATTGTGCAGATGGCGCTGTCCCCATCTTTCACAGATGAGTCCATCCAGTACATGCAGACTAAAATAAGTGATCACAGACAGGGTCTTAAAGCTATGTTTCCTGACTTTAGGCTCCGACCCAAACATCATTACATTGAGCACTACCCAGAACTGACAAAGCGATTTGGGCCTCTTGTTCATCTATGGACCATGAGGTTTGAGGGTAAGCATAGCTTTTTCAAAAGGGTTGTACATGACACACAGAATTTCAAGAATGTCTTGAAAACTCTTGCAACCAGGCATCAATATATGATGGCGTATCACCTCAGTGCACCATCATTTTTCAAAGCCCACACACAAGCCTCAAGTCTCAGCTCTGTCCAAGTCACCACACTCCCGCAAGTGGCCAAAGACTTAATTGAGACAAAGACAGACAGCCAAATCATATACAGCACATCAAAGATCTCCATAAAGGGCACAGAGTTTGCAAATGGGATGTTTGTTTCTGTAGGCCACAGTGGAGGACTTCCAAACTTCAGCAGAATTGATCAGGTTCTGCTTGTGAACAACTCTGTTTCCTTTCTTTGCAGTAACTACGAGTGCTGGTACAGTGAGCATTTCAGATCATTTGAGCTGACCTCTACAGGCCACATCTCTGTGCATCAACTGTCAGATTTAAATGACACATTACCTCTCCCAGCGTACAGTATTGATGGGCATTTAATGTTAACGCAGAAAAGATTTATTTTGATCAGAGACTTGCAGGACTAACCACTTGAACCCTAGTGTCCATATTCTGGGGTGAACATTGAGTGGAAATAGCCGATCTACAAGCTCACAACACGTTGCGACGTGTTGTGAGCTTGTAGATCGGCTATTTCCGACAGATTTGATGTAGAGGGAAATACTAGTCGACCTAGTTAGTACAGAGCCCTGGGGGGATACAAAAAAAGTATATAGGGTTTAAGTGGTTAAAATGTTTTGAGAAGTAGGCCAATACAATCCCTTGAAACGGTGGAGAAAATAATCAGGCCGTTGCTGAAAATGAGTGCAATCAGTGACACTGCCCACCACAACAGGCCTGTAAAGATTGACTGAGCAGATTAATTTTTTTGCAAACAGCAGTAATTTAAGGTTCATCATATTCAATCAAGAACAATGTTTTTCATTCAAAAATGTTAAGGAAATTGCTGGCATTTCTTTAGCGCAATATCCTGATTATGTGTTGACCAACTGAATGGTTATCATTAAGAAATTCTTCCTTTTCTTTATAATAGGAAATGGCAGCTCCCGCAGCTCAAAACTTCCTACTTCATGTCCATACTTCCACAGACATTGTCAGGAAGATGACACTGTCTTCACGCCCACAATCTGTGGATGAGCTAAAAAGTAGGTTAAAGAAAAGTTGAAGCTAGACTTTGACTTTAGCCTATCATACCATATCCAGATTTCGATGGGCAGTTAGCTTCCCTTTTTGACATTGAGGAACTTCCACAGAAAGCTGTGCTGAAAGTGATTAGATCTGAGAGTGAGGCCAGCTCACAAGCATCAGATAACACAATAATATTGCCTCATGCCATTCCCATGAATGTAGACAGGCCCAGATGGCCTGCTGTTTTTGAAGTGCCCACCTTCTCATATGAGGTAGAATACATCCTTACTCAAGGAAATGCAGCATGTGAGAAAACAGGGAAAACTCAGAAGTTATCTAGGGGACAGAAGCATAACATTCTAGAGACCCTTGCTTCCCTCATGGATAGCTTCAAAGCATACCCCAGTGATAAGGATGTTTCTGTGGTAGCAGAAGCACTTGTCACCAAGCATCCTTGTCTGAAAGAGCCAGGATCTCAGACAGGATGCTATGGTTGGAAAAATAGTCTGAAGTGGAAGATGGGGAACTACCGCACTAAGTTGAGTCGTGCAAGATATGAAGAGGTAGCTGTCAATTCAGGGAAAAGAAGCAGAAACAACCCAGACAAAGAATCTCCCCACAGTAACATCAAAAGGCCACATAGGGAAGAGTTGAATTTCCTCCCCAACTTCCCAAGGGGTGAAGATGCTGCAAGCCTTGAGCGACAGAGACTCCAGATTATAGATGAAGTGAAGAAGACTGACAAGAACCTTCCCCTGATTGGAAAGTTAATGCAGATCACCTTGGCCCTGCGGCGCAAAGAAGTCATCAGTGATGGCCAACCTGTGAGTGAGATCCTGGAGCGCTGGCCTGCCCTCAAACTGGAGTCACAGGTAAAAACATATTTTTGTTGATGACAGTTTTACAGCAGTAGTGGCTCAGGAGGTAGAGTCCGTCTTGAAATCCAAAGGTTACCGGTTTGATCCCCAGCTCCTCCTGGCAAGGAGTAAGACTTTTAACCCCTAACTGCTCCTGATGAGCACGTTGGTGCCTTGCATGGTTTCCTCTGCAATCTGTGTGTGAATGTAATGCACATTATGAAGTGTTTTGGTGAAAGGCAAATTAATGCCATTTATTAAGTTAGTCCACATGAGTTGGGGTAGTGTTACTTTGCGGTCATAATAAAAAAAAGTTTTAAAAGTAAAAGTTTGGCCATTTATAGACATTAATGTAGCATTTTTCATTGTTTCAGATTTTTCCTTTTCAGAATGGACACATGTGTATGTGTATCCACTATAGTATGTGTATACAGTATACTGTGACTTAAAAAGTCATTGTATTTTTTTGCAGATCTCTGCAGAGTTCCACAGAATCTCGAACATCAACCTGAAGAACCACTTTTATGCCGAGTTGGACCGTCATACCCCTCGTCTTCAGAGCCTGTTCAGGAAGAAAGCTGCACGAACAGGGAAAGTTTCTGAAGCCCTCAGTCAGATCTTCACGACTTATGACCTCCAGGTAAGTTGTTAAAACGGATAGTTCTGTTTTTAGTAGCCTGGCGTGCCAGGTAATGTTTTCACCATGTGTGTTTGTGTGTGTCATCACGGCAAAACTGTGGTCCTGGAGACACCCATTATAACAGGAACTACCAAGCAGTTTGCAGTACTTTGTCAGGTGTTTATATAGGTCTGTTGTAAACACAACCCTGTGTCACAACCCTGCAAAATGCAGTCACAAAATGTTACAGGTGTATAATTGAGATCACTGTTTTCGAAGATGGGTGTGATTGGCGCAAGGACACAGGAAGTAGGGGAATAGGAAGTAGGCCACACCCATCTTTGAACTCTGTGCAGTGGAAAACATTTCCCAAAAGACAGGACTGTTTTTTTATCTTGATAATTTACGTTACTCACCAAATATACACTTTAAGTGGTAATTCCAACTACAGTAGGTGTCTCCAGGACCACATTTTGCCATGAAGAAACACCCCCACACACACATAAGGTGAAAACGATACCTGCCATTCTGGCGCAGCTGGTAAGAACCAAACTGTGTCTTTGTGCTTGATAATGATGCTTCAGTAGTGGTTTATTTGGTAGAACTTCTCTAAAGACATGGGATGGCGTGCTATTTTAATGTTCTGCTATACTGTTGATGTAGTAAAACAAGAATATCGCCACTGCTGGGCAGAAACCTTGTATATCCAAAACCGTTAATTTTGGCTTGGGTCTTCATTTTGGAAAGGATTTTAAAAGAGATGTTTTAATTTCTAATTTCTCCTGTTCGTTGTTAGGCGTCTGATGAACCAAACATTGACAACGTACCAGTTGGGCTCCTCTTGATCAACGCCAATCCAACAGATGCCACGTTCTTCTGCCCAGAGAAGATTCGTGCTTGAGGGTAACCTAGTCATTGATTTCCCCACATACGCTGAAGCGTTTGTCATGCTTTTTGCACAGATTTATGCACTGCATCTAAGCTACCCAAAAGAGTTGGCCAATACATTTGACTTTACCCAGAAAGTGTTGATGGGCCTGGATGATGGGAAGCTGAAGCCCAGGGTGTTGAGCCTTAAAAATGACCTTTTGGCAGTAGAGTAATCAGTGTTTCTTTTCTTTCTTTTTGCACAGAGAAGTGAAGGGTGTTTTGTTAGTTTTTTTTACGTTTTTCTTTTTTGAAATCGTAGAGCGGTTGCACCTTTATTGATATCCTTCATTTGCACTGTAACTGCCTCTGTGTTCAGTTTGAGTTTTGGTTCCTACCAGTTTTTGGTTCCTACCTAAATGCTGTAGATTAAGGGCGGAACTAATGGTTGAAGCGCACAGTGTCGGGGACGTTTTATGCCGACGCACGCGTGTCAAAATCTCCGTATTTAAGAGATAGTTCCGTCACAGTCAGTCAGTTCAGTCAGTCAGTTCGGTCAGTAAAGTCCCCATCATTTCCTCTCTTATTGCATGCAGCCTGTGTGTAGGCCCAAGCCAGGTAGCTAAAGTGCTAACGAAATGTTTGCTAAGTGAGTTTATTATTATTATTATTATTATTGCAGAAGAACTTAATGTGTTTTGTAGGTTAAGTTAATTTTGGTTAACAATATTGTAAAGACATGTGACACTAAGAGATGAAGTAATATGGATGTATGTTGTTATTGTTGTTTGATCTGTGATTTATTGTATTTCATGTGTGTTTCACAGTTCTCACGGTCTGGATTTGAATAAATCCTACCAGTATCATAAAGAACGCATTGCTGTCATTGCATGAGAGGGAATTACAGTGAGAACCTATTGGCTGCATGCAATAAGAGAGGAAATCACAGTGAGAACTTACTGCTCCATAAGACAGCATCAGAGAGCAGTGATTAACAACATTAAATCAAGTAAAGATGTCTGAGAGTGGCAGCCAGCGTGTGGTTGCACAAGCACCTGACAAAGAGGGTGCAAATGAAGAGTTGCTGCAGCACAGCACAACCGGGCAACCACAAAGGGAAGCAGGCACAATAGTTAGCAACCCCGCTTCCTCAGAAGAGGCACGAAGATGCCAAAGAGTCCGCATGTTGACGGAAAAGGGTCAAGAACTGCATTATAAGCAAATAAGAAAAGTTGCACATCGTTGTGGTCTATGAGAAGTGGAAAAATGTTGCTAAAGAAGCGAACCAAGCGCTGTGTGCACCGAGCTCAGACGACCTGCTGGATGGACACGTCACTAAAATATGCATTGCCTCTAAGAGACGAAGTAGAAATAATATGGATGGATGTTGTTATTGTTTGATCTGTGATTTATTGTATTTCATGTGTGTTTCACAGTTCTCACGGTCTGGATTTGAATAAATCCTACCAGTATCATAAAGAACACATTGCTGTCATCATTGCATGAGAGGGAATTACATGCACTACAGTTACTTTTTTGCACTGAAAAATTAAAGGCGTTTTCCTTTTTTATATATTTTTAAAACATCTTAGTGATGGTTTTTTCTGTTCTTATTTGATTTTAAGTGTTACTGTTCAAAAGTAATGTTCTGATATGTACTACAAGTACTATGTGGATGTGTAAACTGTATGGCATATTTGCCAAGAACCAAACATTGTACCAGTTGGGCTCCTCCTTGATCAACGCCAATCCAACAGATGCCACGTTCTTCTGCCCAGAGAACATACTGTGTTTTTCTTTTTGAAATTGTAGAGGTTGCACGTTTAATTGATATCCTACAATTGCACTACATTCACTTTTTTGCTCTGATCTTGGGGATAATTCCATTTTATATTTTTTGAAAACATCTTATTGATGGTTTTTGAAAGCGTTCTCATTGTTACTGTCACAGTTTTCTACTAAGTACTTTGTACCTTCAATAAAAAGGCATTTACAGTCATAAGTGCTCCAGTGCCATCCTTCTTATGTTGGTGATTATTGTATGTTAGTTTTGTGAACATGGTTAATTAAGTATAAAGCGTTATTGAACTTAAATTAACATTTGTTTTATGTTAAAGGTAACATACGTTTTTTTTGAGTTATATTAACTAATCGGGTTTTACAGTGTACAATAATGACTAAATACTACAATAATGACCCGTGGTTAACGTGATATTTGCTTTATTGTGAATTTGCATATAATTCAGTTCGATGTGATTGTAATGCTTCATTTTAAGCCCGATTGCCCCCGCCGGCGGAGACAGATGCAGCAACGGCAGTATGTGTGACGTTGACTCTGCGCGTGTTGTTGTCGTGTGTGTGTGACGTTGACCCTGCGCGTGTTGTTGTTGTGTGTGTGTGTGACGTTGACCCTGCGTGTTGTTGTTGTCGTGTGTGTGTGACGTTGACCCTGCGCGTGTGTGTGTGTGTGACGTTGACCCTGCGCGTGTTGTTGTTGTGTGTGTGTGACGTTGACCCTGCGTGTTGTTGTTGTCGTGTGTGTGTGACGTTGACCCTGCGCGTGTTGTTGTTGTCGTGTGTGTGACGTTGACCCTGTGCGTGTTGTTGTTGTTGTGTGTGTGTGACGTTGACCCTGCGTGTTGTTGTTGTCGTGTGTGTGTGACGTTGACCCTGCGCGTGTTGTTGTGTGTGTGTGACGTTGACCCTGCGCGTGTTGTGTGTGTGTGTGACGTTGACCCTGCGTGTTGTTGTTGTGTGTGTGTGACGTTGACCCTGTGCGTGTTGTTGTTGTTGTTGTGTGTGTGTGGCTTGGTAATGAGGTTGGCCGGTCAGGCTCGGTATACAATGGCACGTCCGCTACCCAAGAAATTTAGTCATTCCAGCCCTCGTGGACGGAAGAGTGGGGTTTTGCGTTTCAGAAGGACCGTGCTGTGTGTACTTTATGTCTTGAAAATGTTGTTTGCCGGACGTCGAGTGTCAAACGCCATTTTGAGACCAAACACAAGAAAACGTTCAAGGATGAGGCAGACAAGGCTGAATCCATCAAACGTGCCGTGTCCGGTTATGGGAAGCAGGCAAACACCCTCCACTGCTAAAAATGATGCTACCGAAGCAAGCTATCGCATTGCTCATTGCATCGCGAAACATGGAAAGCCATTCACCGATGGCGAATATATTAAGGACGCTTTCTTCTGTAGTTCAGAGGTTTTGTTTGATTCCTTACCAAACAAAGAGACAATCAAATCAAGACTAAAAGACATTCCAGTGTCAGCCAGAACTGTTGAACGACGCATCGAAGAACTGGCAGAAAACGTTTGTGCGCAGCAGACAGCCACGGTATTCAGCGTTGCACTTGATGAGAGCGTGGACGTGAATGACATACCAAGTTTGGCAGTCATGGCAAGATACTGTGATTTGACTTTAAGAGAAGAGCTCTGCTGCTTAAAACCAATGCCTGAAACAACAAAAGGTGAGGACATAGCCAATGTTTTTATGGAGCATTTTGAGGAGCGAGGGATTGACATCAGCAAGATTTTTGCAGTGACAACAGATGGCGCTCCGCCATGGTCGGGCGACAGAAGGGAGCGGTCACATTAATTGAGAAACAAGTCGGTCACCCCATCATGAGACTCCACTGCATAATACACCAAGAAAACCTCTGTGCAAAGATGTCAAATTCAGATCTTTACGAGGTCGTGGCCACAGTGGCGAAGATTGTTAACTTCATAGTTAAGCGATCTGCTCTGACACACCGACAGTTCCAGTCCCTGCTGGAGGAAATGGACAGCTCATACAAAAATCTCCCCCTCCACTCGGCAGTTAGGTGGCTAAGCTGTGGAAACGTTTTGGAGCGGTTTGTTGGCTGCTTTGATGCCATAAAGGCCTTCCTGGCTGAAAAAGGCCAAGACTGTCCAGAACTTGAGGACGAGAAGTTGGTTGTGAAACTTCTGTTTCTCTGGACACCTCAATAAGCTCAATCTCAAACTGCAAGGCGCAGGGCAAACTGTTTTGGACATGTTTGACACATGGAAGGCTTTTGTTGGAAAGCTGGCAGTTTTTTCAGATGACGTTTTCACCTCCACTTTCCGCTACTTCAGCCACTTAAGGGAGCTGTCCCCGCAGCACAGCATCAGCACCGCTGAAATATGCAAATACATCAGCGAGCTGGAGTCAGAGTTTACAACACGATTCGGGGAATTTCAGATGTATGGACCCATGTTCTCCTTCTTGATCAAACCCGACAGCTTTGATGGACATGAACTGGATTTATCTCTGATAGACTGGCTGGATACACAGGACATGATAATGCAGCTGATTGAGCTGAAGAGTTCGACACTGTGGGTGACGAAGTTTGCAGAGCTGCGGAAACCACAGCAGGACGTGATCACGGCACTTGCATCTTCACCTGCTGGATATCTTTACCGGAGAAGTTCAGCTGTCTCAGGAAAATTGCCTTGGCTTTGCTGACAGTCGTTGGCTCAACATATCTCTGTGAGCAGATATTCTCACACATGAAGAGCGTGCTCAACCCCTCCCGCAGGCGTTTGACAACTGACCACTCCGAAGCTTGTGGGCAACTGAAAGTGACAAAGTACAATCCGCAGACAATGGAGCTCAGCAAAGGAAAGCAGGGCCAGGGATCCGTTGACTGATCTGTTTATTTGTAGCACACATGGCTTTGCCTAATGGAGCTCTTTGTCCTGGGTTTTTTTTTCTTATTAGACGTGAATATTTTCATAAGCATTGCAGCATTGTTGTATAGTGCTCATATATCCTTTCAATGTTCTGATTATGGGAGACATCTTTGTTATTAAATATGTTTCTGTGTAGGTTGCCTATATGCATGGAATAAAATCCGTTAAAAATTGATGTGGTGTCATAATTAAACTTAATGTTAACTTGAATGTTGATATGGCACACTGATTAACAAGAATTTTTTTAAATGGCACTTCATATCAAAAAGGTTGCCGACCCCTGCCATAGACTAATAACTGATACAATATACTAATAACTAGGGATGGGACGATCACGTTTTTTGCCACCGATCACAATGAGAAATATCTGCCCCACCGATCACTTATTTTTTTTGCAGCTATAGCGGTCTACAGTGTATTGCTGCTATAGCAGTCTATTATAGCAGGGGTTCCCAAACGCCGGGCCGCGGACCGGTACCGGGCCGTGGAGGTGTTACTGCCGGGCGGCGAAACAGCTGTGTGTTTATCATCATATTTGACTCACATAATTTGAGTATAGGTGAACGGTGGGCGGTATAATCTATATATAGAGATGATATATATAGTATAATCTATATATATAGATTATATAGCGGTATAATCTATATATATCGATTAAATATATATCGGCGGCATAACGAGAGACTTTCAGTTACACGCGCTACTAAAGAGACTACGCGCTAGTGACGTGTCGGTCGCGAACGAGCCGGGGTTTGTGTTACGGGCGCTGCGCGTACATGCGCGTTTATACTGAAATCGAGCCCTGCCGTTTTGTTAGGGGTGTGTGTTGACACACACTTTGACAACCGGTCCGCGAAAATTGACAACTGGTCCGCGAGATTTTTTTTCATGTATCTGCCGGTCCGTGGCACAAAAAAGGGTGGGAACCCCTGTATTATAGAACAGTTTCATCCATCATGCATTCCTGGGGTTCTCGTTCTCCACGGTCAGTTTAACAAACTCGCCATGCTGCGCTGGGTGATGGGTTTTCAGGTGTCTTATTAAATTTGTCTTGTTGAAATTTTTTGGCAAATGTTACATCTGTATCACAGACTTTGAAGAAACTCCACACTGCAGACACCGCTGACATGTTGAGGCAGGGCAAGTATCGCTCTGTTTAGAAAAGAGGCGGGGCCCCACGTGTTTTACTCGCTGGTAAAGAGATGAGCTCGCGTGTTTCTCACGTGCAGGATCGGCTATGAAATCGGCAACATTAAAGAAAGATCGGCATTCTCCGATTGCGCATTTTTCTTCAAAATCGGCCGATAATGATCGGAAGCCGATCGATCGTCCCACCTCTACTAATAACCGATAGTAGACCTACCATATCGAGGCCATGTGGCATCACTTGATGGTTCAATGGCTTCAGGAGGAGCTGGACACTCTTGTCCAATGAAATCCACAATCTTGTCCGGCACACCTCCCATCTGAAGTAACACATTTTCATTTCACACAGGAATTCAAACAGACCGAGCTACCTGATAGACCCTTAGAATGTCATCAAATGAGCACAACACCCAATCAGCAGCCTCGACCTCCTGTCAGTGAAGCCCTGGCAGAAGGGGCCAACATGTCATTCATCCATCGCATGTTCATCCAGCCGCCACCATTGTAAGTCAACAGGAAAATTGGGATCCATTCTTCGTTCAGTTAGGATCTCAGTGTTTTTACTTGTTTACAATTGTCAACAGCAAACTACACCCCAGTCAGTAACTGCAGTCAAGTGCACTGCCATCAGTTGGGTCTTAACATGACTTAGTTGTACCTTGTTTTAATTAAATATATAATTATAATAACCATGGATGCATGGCTGAAAGTGGCTGAAAACACAGCACTCTAGAGGTTGCCCTCTTGCCCACAGTAGGCCTAATCAGCAGCAGAAATAAATCAGAAATAGAAAGGACAAAGTGTACATTGATATTCCATCTCGACAGAGGAAATAAACTTCCAGAGCAAAGACAACTGCTACATGTTTGGTTCCCACCTAACAGTTGAACACAACACATTTACAGGGAAGCAAACTGCAGTGATACTTAATTTAATATTAAATCAATTAAATCTAGTTGCTATTATATACAACCAATGTTTCTGTCTGACAATGTTTGAGCTCTTTGATTGTCACGTGCTCCGTTTTGTCAAAGCCAGGTAAACAGCCAGGTAAATTAGTCAGAAGGCACATCTCGAATACATTGTAAATGTAAGTATAATAACAGCATGGGACGTACATGCTACTATACTATTCAAGGTTTCAAGTAAAAAGGTGTAAAAGGTAACATACGTAATTAGCCGTGAGTGTGACGTTAGGGCATCCGGTCCCGTCCAAAGAGAGCTTCCCAGAGGTCACGTGGTTGCACGGCGAGACACATGAATCATTACCCGGATAGCGAGCTATGACCTGAAATAAGAAAAAATGGTCACCTTGAGATTTATATTCAGATTACTTTATTAATCCCGTGGGAAATTAAGGTGCAACAGTTGACACAGGGGGAATAAATGCACACACAAAAATACTAATACCTAAGCTAAAAAACAAAAACAACAACTAACTAATAAAACTAGTATAAACAAAAATATAGTTAAAATAATTCTAAATTAAATCTAAATGTATTGATAGATGAAGATACATTTACAGTATTATTACAGTAATACGTAGGTATATACAATACACAACAATACGTATAGTGCAAATTGGCAGTAATAAATAATATTAAATATATACGTATGAATATACTATTCTATGGCGTACCTCGATTCCAATTGTCCACTCCTCCTCATAGCTGTTACCAACATCACTCTCAAGCAGTCCGTCACAGCACGAATAGTTGGACTCAACGTTCACAATGGTAGCAAACACTGAACACACACACGGAAATAGGGAATTTCCATTAGCACCTAAGTGTTTTATAATAGTGTAAAAATACTTTCACGTCGTCCAACGTTTGTGTCGTCTAATTTCCAAGAACTCTTAACACTTTTTAGAAAATGCACTTGTCTCCCTATTTGAGACGCACCTGTATACGCCATTCATTTCCAGCATTGTAAAACAAAACACCAGTAATGCATAAACTTCGATCGATCTGATTCGAAACTTACCATAGAACCAAATCAGCACCCAGGTGGGATCCATGTTTAACCCCATGTTTAACTCTTAATCCAATATCTCCTTATCTCCCTTCAATTGTTTGAAGAAGTGCCCTTGGTATCGTGTGCGCCGCGCATGCTACACAGAATGGCATCGCCGAGTGTCGTTCAAAGAGTGATTAACTTAATCAGTCGTTAGTTAACCAGTGGCGGCCGGTGACACCCGAAGTAGGAGGGGCGCAGGGGGGGAATTCGCTATTTTTTAAAATCATATCTGCTGTGCAATACCGCATTTTCCCAGACGGTGGCGCCATTTCTCCATGTAAACGTGTCCACGATAAACTTACAAAACCCGAATCCACACCGTTTACATACAAATGACACAAGCTGCATGTTTATACAGCAAGACCAACATTTCTTATCCCCTTTACTTTACGTTTACATCGTCCACAATAAAAATAAATGTAAAACTATAACCGGGACAACAAAAACGTACCTCTCCTCAGACAGCAAGACCGAACTGAGAGCAGAGCAGTACAGGCTTTACAAATAAGGTTCAACTAGGCTACAATTGAGTGGCGCATGCGTGACTGGTTTCTTTGCTACAATTGAGTCACTCAAAAAGTGACGCATGCGCCACTCAATTTGAGTGACGCATGCGCGTGACGCATGCGCCACTCAATTTGAGTGACGCATGCGCGTGACGCATGCGCCAATGAAAATGGATCAAGCAAATAAATGTAGCCTATCAAGGGTCCTAAATACGATCTGTGGGGGCGCATGAACAAAGAAACCAGTCACGCATGCGCCACTCAATTTGAGTGGCGCATGCGAGTTCATGGGAGGACACCACTGACGCCACTGCTGTCCAAAAAACCCATTGCTGCACATTTGAAGTTTGCCTGGATGTTCCACAGCACTACTGGCAAAATATTCTGTGGACAGATGAAACCAAAGTTGAGTTGTTTGGAAGGAACACACAACACTATGTGTGGAGAAAAAAAGGCGGAGGAAGTATGGTGGAGGGGGCATCATGGTTTGGGCTGCTGCGCTCAGGGCCTGGACAGATTGCTATCATCGACGGAATAATGAATTCCCAAGTTTACCAAGACATTTTGCAGGAGAACTTAAGGCCATCTGTCCACCAATTGACGCTCAACAGAAGATGGGTGATGCAACAGGACAATGACCCAAAGCACAGAATTAAATCAACAACAGCATGGCTTCAACAGAAGAAAATACGCCTTCTGGAGTGGCCCAGTCAGAGTCCTGACCTCAACCCGATTGAGATGCTATGGCATGACCTCAAGAGAGCGATTCACACCAGACATTCCAAGAATATTGCTGAACTGAAACAGTTTTGTAAAGAGGAATGATCCAACATTCCTCCTGACCGTTGGTCAGGTCTGATCTGCAACTACAGGAAACGTTTGGTTGAGGTTATTGCTGCCAAAGGAGGGTCAACCAGTTATTAAATCCAAGGGTTCACATACTTTTCCCACCCTGCACTGTGAATGTTTACATGGTGTGTTCAATAAAAACATGAACACATATAATTGTTTGTGTGGTATTAGTTTAAGCAGACTGTGTTTGTCTATTGTTGTGACTTAGATGAAGGTCAGAACACATTTTATGACCAATTTATGCAGAAATCCAGGTAATTCCATAGGGTTCACATACTTTTTCTTGCAACTGTATGTATTATTCATATGAAATACACATGTATTTTCTTGATTTACACCAGAAATCCCCCCTTACTCACTATTCAATAGTGAGTACTCATTCATTCTCCTTTCAACCAGTGAGGACAGAGTTTGTATGGGTGATTCCACCGCATTTGCCTTTATTCATTACATTACATTACATTACAGTCATTTAGCAGACGCTTTTATCCAAAGCTACTTACAATAGTGTGTTTCAACAATGGAAGGTAAGAGAACAGCGAAGGTGAACAACTCGTCACCAGAAGTCAAAAGTGCATTTCATTTCTAACAAGTCTCCAATAACTGAACCAGTACAATAATTCAAGCAAAAGTGTAAGGGGAAAGTACAATAAGTTGGCAAACAATATCTAGAACAATATCTACCTATCTATAATATCTACTTAGATAATTGACTTAGCGCTACGAGGAAGGATCAGGGAAGTGTGTCCTGAAGAGATGGGTTTTCAGCCTGCGGCGGAAGATGGGGAGTGACTGCAGTCGTGACATCCGCGGGGAGTTTGTTCCACCAAATTGGGGCCAGGACGGAGAAGATCGGCCACACGGGCCCCTAAGTGAGGGGGCAAGCAGATGGCCCGAAGAAGCAGAGCGAAGTGGACTTGTTGGGATGTCGGCCTTGACCATTGCCTGGAGGTGGGATGGAGCAGTACCTTTTACTGCCTTGTAGGCTAGCACCAAGGTCTTGAACTGGATGCGAGCAGCTACAGGTAGCCAGTGTAGAGTCCAAAGGAGGGTAGATGTGTGGGAGTACTGGGTACTTCATTTCTGAATGAGCTCCAGGGGCCTGATGGCAAATGCCGGGGCGCCAGCAAGGAGGGAGTTGCAGTTGTCCAGCCGGGAGATGACAAGAGCCTGGATGAGCACCTGCGCAGCCTTTTCAGTGAGAAAAGGCCTAATCCTCCTGATGTTGTAGAGGAGGAATCTGCACAGAGTCTGCACAGAGTCTGCACGGAGTCTGCACGGAGTCACGGAGCGTGTCACCAATGCAATGTTTGTGCATACAATGTTTTGTGCAATGTTTGCCGAGGACGACAGTTGGTCGTCCAGGGTCACATCCAGATTCTTTGCGGTCGGAGTAGGTGTCACCACAGCATCATCAATGGTGACAGCCAGGTCTCGGTGCGGACAGCCGACTTTGCCGGGAAAAACACTAGCTCAGTCTTGTCAAGGTTGAGCTTAAGGTGGTGCATCGACATCCACTTTGAGATGTCTGCTAAGCACACAGCAATGCGTGTTTCCACTTGCGTGTCCGAGGGAGGAAACGACAAGACCAGTTGGGTGTCGTCAGCATAGCAGTGATAGGATAAGTCATGGGAGTAGATAACAGGACCAAGGGACGTTGTGTAGAGGGAGAAGAGAAGAGGACCCAGGACCGATCCTTGTGGAACTCCAGTAGTCAGTCGGCGTGGTTCTGACACAGACCCTCCCAGTGCCACCTGGTAGGAGTGACCTGTCAGGTAGGATGCAAACAAGGAGAGAGCAGAGCCCGAGACATCCATCCCCTCAAGGGTGGAGAGGAGAATCTGGTGGTTCACAGTGTCGAATGCTGCAGACAGGTCCAGGAGTATCAGGACCGAGGAGAGCGAATTCGCTCTAGCAACATGGAGCGACTCAGTCACTGCCAGAAGGGCAGTTTCTGTCGAGTGACCTGCCTTAAAACCAGATTGGTGGGGATCCAAGAGGCAGTTCTGGTGGAGATACAAGGACAATTGGTTAAGACGTTCAAGAGTTTTGGATAATAATGGCAAAAGGGATGTAGTTCTTGAGTTCAGAGGGGTCGAGTGTTGGTTTCTTCAGGATGGTGGTGACTCTGGCAGTCTTAAAAGCAGCGGGAAAGCATCCAGACGTCAGAGATGCGTTGATGATGTGTGTCAGGAAGGGCAGGAGTTCAGGTGCAGTGGACTGAAGCAGAGGGGAGGGAACTGGATCCAGTGAGCATGTGGTGGGGCAGCTGGATGTGATGAGGTGAAGAACATCATCTGTGGAGAGGGGAGAGAAATGGGTAAGGGAGGGATGTGGGAGGGTGGGGGGAAGACATGGGTGGTTGATGCAAGCATCAGCCGGGGGTTCAGGGAAGGAGGATCGGATATCGTTGACCTTCTTGTCAAAGAAGTTGGCGAAATCATCCGAGAAAAGGGACGAGCTGGAGGGAGGGGGATGGAGGAGGGAGGTATCAAACTGTTTTTTAGGGTTAGATGCTGCGCTTTGAATTTTGGGACAGTGAAATGCAGCTTTGGGCGGATGAAAGCGACAAGGAGAGGTTTGACAGGAGCCCTGCAAGATGGAGAAGGTCCTCTGGGGTTTTTCCTTTCTTCCACCTGCGCTCCGCCTCTGCGTATGCAGTCCGACAACCAGGAGGCACATGGAGTTGGACGTGCAGACCTGAGGTGAGGGGCAGATTGTGTCCAGAGAGGAGGACAGGGTAGAGAGAAGAAGGTCAGTGGCAATATCAGGGGGTAGAACAGAGAACCAATCAGGAGGATGGAGGGCAGAGAGAACAGAAGAGGAGAGATCGGCAGGGGTGAGTGTGCGGAGATTGCGACGGGATGTCACCATCTTGGTAGGGGGAGAGTTGAGAGATGAGGGCCTTGTGGGTTGGAGGAGATGGGCGGCGGGAATGGTCGAAAGAGGCGAGGAAGGAGAGAAGAGGGTCCAACTTCTCAGTCAAGATGTTGAAGTCCCCAAGAAGGAAGAGGCCGGAACCATCATCAGGGAAGTGGGAGATCAGCATGTCAAGCTCCTCCAAGAAGTCACCAGCTGGGCCGGGTAGACGATAAACAACTGCAATAATGAGCTTAAATGGAAAACAGTTACAGCATGAAATTCAAATGAAGAGAACTGTGGAATGGAAATGGGGGAGTAAACAGTGACAGACCAGTACCACCGCCTTGTCTTGCGACTCTGGGAGTGTGAGAAAAAGAGTACACATCTGACAAAGCAGCAGGCGAGGCAGTATTTTCAGGGCTGATCCAAGTCTCAGTAAGAGCAAGGAAGTTCAGGGCAAGGATGCATAGCCTGAGATGAACTCAGTTTTCTGCACTGCCGACTGGCAATTCCAAAGCCCCCAGTTACCACTAGCTCGACATGGGTAGGCACCTGGATGTGACCCAGCATCTGTGTGACCTCTGTAAAGAAGTGTGTACCGCAATGCCAAATATGGTAGATTACAGTACAATAAAATGCCGACCTGAGAAGAAGTCGAACTTGAAAAAGTCGACTGTAGCCTTATTCTGCCTAGCATTTGTTTTTCTGCAGCTCCAAAGCTGCCGCTTTCAGGAAGTGGCTAAATAACACTGGTTGGTAATTGTCTGAGGGTCTGCTAGGAGTGCAGGCCCCTCCCACACGATTAACAAGGCAGTTGACCTAGATTGGGTGAAACCACCTTCAATGGGCCACAACACTTAAGCACTACCTGACCACTTGACTAACAATAGACCAATGAGTGAAGCACAACTTACTTGCAACACTCTAGTTACATTTAGTATCAATCTGACAAACTCGAGTTACAATTAGTATCAACCTGATTAGCAACACAAATTCCAGACTATTCCAGATGGGTCAAATCACTCTTCAAATCACTCACTTTCATCCTTCAACCATCCAGACATCTGTATCATCATTCATCAATGGTTGTAATTCTCCCCCATCACCTAACTCCCACTGAAACGCTTGCTGACCTGTTTTGGTCAGGGCCGTGTCTATTAACCTTTGCACCAAACCTTGAATACATGGAATACAACAACACCTGCACAATGTTAAGCAAGCTGGTTATAAAAGACAAAATAATAGATTTCCATTTTCCAAACATTTGGTCCATCCATCCCCACATTCCACTGTCCTCATAACCTGAGTTCTCTGGCAGTCGGTAATCGTCGGTGATCGCCGGTGATCTGTGGAGAACGCTGGTCCGAAAATATAGTTTTGAACATGCACAAAAGTTCTCATGGAGACCAGCGTTCTTCAACGTTTAACGTTAAACACTGGAGAACGCTGGAGAACGTTCGTGGAAGTTGTACTAACGTTCGCCAAATGTTGCACGCGTTCGGCTATTGTTAGTCAGTCGTTACCCTAGCGTTACTTGGTTGTTATTAATCATTCACAATCTTTGCTTTGCAGTGAACGACTCACTGGTACACATCCGACATTGTGTGCCTATTTTCAGATTGGAGATGGAGTATGTGTGTGTGGGTCAGGACCAGTGCTCATAGTCATACACTCATCCGACATTGTGTGCCTATTTTCGGATTGGAGATGGAGTACAGACGACATGGAGATGGAGATGGAGTTTAGCAGTAGCCCCACTCACACGTTTTTTTCCTCTTGGCGGCATGATGTGCACTGTTCAATATCCAGAAGAACTGTCACGGTTAAGGTGGTTGACAGGGGGCGTGGCCAAGCTACGTGCGCTGGGGGCGCACACACACACCTGTCAGCAATTGCCGTGGCTGATTGCTAATCCCCTCACCTGGGGTATATAGACCCTGGCTTCCCGTTACCCCGGCGTTACGTACGTCATACGTTGTTCATGTTACGTCGTACATTCTGGACGGAATCGCCACGCTGATGTCCCGGAGATCCAGATCCTTTGCCTATCCCGCGTCACCCGCCTGTCTCACGTTACGCCAGTCTATACGAGCTCTCCGGTAATTATAATTACCTGTCCGGTACCTGTCGCTACTCCGACCTCCCGGTATCTAGACTCCTCTCCCGTCCCAGACTACTCGCCGGTCTCCTACCTGCCGGTACTCCGCGGATCGACCTCCCGGTACCCAGACCCCTGGGCTGTCCCTGATCACTCTCTTGTGTTGTGTTTGCTTGAAATAAAGCTCTGTTATAGCTCCACAGTGTCTTGGTCTGCGCTCTGGGTCCCACCGAACAATCCACTCGTGACAAGAACAACTGAATCCACTGTGATTTCCCCACGTTTTATACCCCTTTGAACACAGTGACACGTCAGCACACGCTAATAGTTTTCAGGGGTGTCTTACTTGGTCGCTGGTACACACTCCTCATGCGTTAGTCACACGCTAATTCATGCATTAGTCACACGGTAGTCACACGCCAGATGTGTCCACCTCCCCTAGAACGCTCGAAAATTGAACGATTAGAACGTTCATAGAACACTGACCAGAACGTTATGGTGTGACGGGGCCTTAAACAGTGATTAAGTATTTTTACCCAGAATTCTTGAAATAACTTCCTGTATCTCCTCTTAATAACTCTAAAGATGGATGCTAATGCTAGTTAGCAGAAAGAGAAAAACTCTATTTTATAATGATATATAAGTTTTGATATAAGTTCAACTGTTAACAAAGTTGGTAGAGAACAGCAGGGAAACACTGAATAGCGATTTTTTTTAAATATTGTGATGCTTTAGCGGCGGTAGCCAGCTTGATGCAGAAGACGGAGACAATGTTCTTTTGATAGCCAAACTGGCCCAGATTTATTTCCTGCCGTAGCTCACAACTCACCCGGGGGTTGAAATGTCCACTCTTAAAACAACAAACCAGGGTGGCAAGCCCAAATCGATAATCCTCCAACAAAAGTAATCCATGTCTCTCTCTGCACCCCGCTACTCCTCCAAGTCTCACACACACACCCCTCCCCCGTCTTTCCCCCACTCTCCTCCAACTCCCGTTCCAACTCCCGCGTGACTCTCTCACTCACGTTCACACGCAACCCGCTCACCCTCCCCCTAGCGCTCGCAGTCAATTACCCTCTATAGTGGACACTTCCCCTCAAACACATACAGGTAAACAAACACACACACACAACTGGGCCAGGCCACAGCGTTACTATTGAACGTAGTGTATTGTGTGTATCAATTGTGTGTAATGCAGCCTCGTTTACAGGCATTTCATTGGATGGTTGTTAGTCCCTGTGCGGACCCCTGAAGTGACCGTGTACTGCGCATGTCTGTAATAAACTCTCTCTCCCCTCCGACGCGACCCTGAGTGGATGTGTGTTTCTTGTGCCAAGACAAATCCGCTAATGAATGGATAACGTAACAGTTACAATATATTTATTATATATTAATTATTTTGATTTATATGATGTATATATGTTAATTGTTGTCTTTCTTGATGGTATCTTCTCTAGCGATGTTGATTCATGTTGTGGAGCAGCAAAAAGTTGGGAAAAAGCTAAACAAGAATCACTTGTAATTAATACACCTTCAGCCAGTGATTAAAGTTAACGACTGGTTAATCACAGGTTGACCACTAAATACACCCGATTTAACCATGCGTTAAAAGTTAACCACTGATTAGCTGATTTAACGACGGTTAAGAGTTAATCACCCTTTGAACAACAGGCCCCTGGCTGTTAAGGCTGTATACGTGATGTTGTTAGTGGGCAAAACATGAAATGGCATAATAAGCTGACACAAGATACATATCCCTTTCCATTGCTTTGGTAGCAATGGAATATATTTGGATAATAAATATCACTATCTGTCCTTGGTGACCGTGTGCTGCATTTGGGTCCTAACCTAATCTGAAGTATGAATAATGGGGGCACCCTGGTGGCTACTGGGAGATATAAGAAATGCAGTGTGAGACATGTTTTGTTAGTTTGGGTAGATCTTTCCTTTTCCTTGTTCTAGTGCACACACGTAGCCATTTGCATCGTTATTTGAGTTTAGTCTGAACAGTGCTGGAGTTAGTAGGGGTCAAGGTTTTGAACAGACTATACAGTTTGATGTTTTAGCTTATTAAACACTGAGTATTGCACCCACTGCAACCATAGGTTCACATCAGTATAGCCTGTTTATATTCCAGTGGTTTCTGTGAGGGTGGCGTTGGAGGATTTTAGGTTTTTCTGGTATTTTGTTCTCACTAGCGTCAGCGTCTTTTCCAGTGGCCTTCACTTTTGCCTCTGCTATGATGTTGAACCTTGCCATAGGATAAGGTTCTGCTGCCAATACATACACTACTGTATCCATTGTCTTTGGGTCTTTTATGGTTATGACTAGTGGGTTACATTTCACTCAACTTCTGTTGTGGTTCTTTTTAGAACTGTGAGTCCGTTCTTTAACTCAGGTGGTTGGATTGTACCCCCAATCTCTAAACCCTGTATTGGATATCACCCAGCTCGATTCCTGGCAATCACACCAATATGCATATGCCCTTACTCCCCATATGTTCGGTCTTAATGCGCCGCAAGATCCGTGGGTTATACGTACGGATTTGCCTCATTTTTATCGCACTGTACTATTGAAAATGTTTTGATGCTGTTTCTCCTTCTTCAAACGTCAAGTTAAATTTTGCCGGACAGTTTTATGAGCCCTTTTCCTTTAATCCTCGCTTAACTCTCTCGATGTCATTGCCTACGTTTTGTTCAAGTGTTATTGTTATCGTCAGGATGCTCAGGAGGAACACCATAATTTTCCCCTCCCATTATTAAGGTTTGCCAATCGATCCCGTATTTCCCCTTAGGTTCCGTGCAGGTGGTCTTGCTGGGTTAGGTGTTGCCAGGTAGCCCCTGTTTTCTTTTTGACTTTCACAGCGTGTGAGGTTGCCAATGTCACCTCCCACGGTCCTGTCCACCTGGGTTCATTCCACTTGCATTTGTGGACTACTCCTATTGGTCAGGGTACAACAAACATCTACTACACCTATTGTCGCCCTCCCGAGGTGTTCTTCTAGGGTACAGGGGGAGTCGCAACAGCCTACCTAAACACAGTGGGCAAGTGTAAACAATGTATGGGGTTTGGGGTAAACCCTGGTGTGGGGCACCCAAAACTAAAGACTCAAACAGAAAGCAGTGTTAAGCAGGTATTAAATAGTTTAATTAACTATTTTCACCAACAAAGGAAAAAGGGGCAACAGGCAATCACAAACAGGAGCAACATACAGACTAAACCAAAAACTCTACGAGGACAGGAGAGGCAAAACAAACTAACAATTAGCTAAGGACAGCTAGACAGAGGGTTTGGAACAGGGAGAAGGGCGCCCTAGTGTGTTTAGACAAATAAACTACTACGTGATGCAGTGTAGACCAGTGGCGGCTGGTGCATTTTTCACCAGGGGGGGCTATACCATTTTTTTTATTTACAATTACATATTGTTAATTACATTATATACAATTACTTTTTGTATTGAAATGTCGCCCTTCTGTCCATCACTTTCATCATGGCCACGCAAGGCCAGCTCAAAGGCACCACAGAACTTCACACAGTCTATTCTTTAAGACAGGATGTGTTTTTGTCCACCTCTCATTGTGTTGACAGATCCCTATCCTGTAGCCTTCATCAAGTTGAACAGCTACACTGTTAAAAATGATTTGTTGACTCAACTTGACTAAGTCAAGTCATCTTGTTGCTTTGACTGAGTTAAGTTTAGTCAATTTGATTCAACATTTAGTGTCAAGTTGATTACACTTCAATAAATTAGTTGATACAACTTGTAGTCTGTTGACAACTTCATGTGTCAAGTTATTTGGACTAGAAAATATTAGTTAAGATAACTTAAAAAGATGTTGGTTAAACTTATTTTATCAAGTTTTTACAAATGTCTATCAAGTTGGCTCAACATGTAAAACTTTGTTTGTTCAACTTCTATTACCAAGTTAGCTTACCAGGACAAGCAAACCAATACCAAGCAAACCAAAGCTATACTATACATCTAAATGAGAAAAGACATTTCAATCAGGACTTTTATTACAATATCAAGAACTGTATTCCAACTCCAACCCACACACTCATTAACTGTTCAGTGTTGGTTTTTAAATTCAAATAAGTGTGTCAATGGATGTCAACATATAAAGACCTTCCTTGGGACATGTAAAAACAACACCCTCCAACACACCATTGCTTTTGCTCGGGGCTAGCCCTTGTCCCAGGCTGGTGAACAAAAACACAAACAAAAGGTATCCTACACTACTCTAAAAAGGGTTGCAAAGGCCAGAAACAAAAAACAGGAACTAATAAATGCTCAACACACGATAGTAAACTCTATGGCAAAATATAGTTACTTCGCCCCAAAATTTCTCTCAATATTTCGGTACTGTCAGCCGCCCAAAGTACCTCTACCTCTCTCCTTCCTCCCTTGACAAAATAACTGAGACAGTTTATAGGACACAACATGGCAGAGGGATAATTGATAAGTGGACACAGGTGGTGGATGATTGATAGTTTTCTGGGGGGGGGGAAAGGAACCACAAGGCACCACACGCATCCCTTTCGGCCACCTGAGGGAGACAAACGGGACAAGGACAGGACAGCAGCAAAACATACAGGAACGTAACACACAGTATACAAACATCTACTACTCCTATTGGTCACGGTATAACACACATCTACTACTCCTATTGGTCACGGTATAACACACATCTACTACTCCTATTGGTCACGGTACAACACACATCTACTACTCCTATTGGTCACGGTACAACAAACATCTACTACTCCTATTGGTCACGGTACAACAAACATCTACTACTCCTATTGGTCAGGGTGCCTTTGTTACGTCACAAGCTTGTAGACAGAATCTCCGGGTGGTCACGTCCCTATTGTCGCCTGTTGGCCGCTCCAACACACATGGCTCTTACAATGCATACAGTATCACAGACAGTGTTTTAGTTTTATACTAAAATAGCCTATGACTTTTTGCCATATGGATTTGGAAAAAGCAGTCCAACGCATGCATTTCAGCACCATAGGAAATGAACAGCGAACACCGACACACCATGGATGTATTAAAATAACTGGAGACAGTGCTGGAGGCCCCATTCATTCCTATGGAAGCTGCTCAGTGGCGCATGAAGCCCAAAAGTGTCTCATGGAGGATTCTGGGAGTTTCTGTCGCCGTTGATTTTCCTTCCTTACTTCTTGTAAGTCGCTTTGGATAAAAGCAAATGTAAAATGTAGTAAATGTATTATTTATCACTGTGCATGGAAATGTATCATTATAGATTATACATTATTAATATAGGCTGTTATATAGTAAATGACAACAACGATATTACAACATTAAACTATTGGGCTAAAACCATGGATGTATCAATGAGACACATAAACCAACATATCATAATCAGGATCGGAGAAATAAGAAATAAACCGATTAAAAACGTGCTGTATCCATGGATGTATCGATGTTCTGTGACCTGCATGATAGTAGTAAATAGTAAATAGTAAATGACATGTAGTTTGTGTTACTGTTTTGTAACTGAGACTTTAATTAATGTTTATTACATTAACTTTATGTATTCAAACATTCACGATAAAGGATTTATGTTTATTGCAATAACTTTATGTATTCAAACATTCACGATAAAGGATTTACTGCATACAGCTCACGGAAGTATTATAAGATGATACAAGTTATGAATTACAGCCAATATCTGCAATATATCCATTATTAGTTATGTTAATCCATCCATGATACAGACCGCAGGAAGCCTGTAGAACAGGATCTGTCAAATGATTGCGCTGGCCGCTCAGTCCCGTGGGTCTGATTCGCGTTCATTATGCCTATACAAATAACTCCCTGGATGGCTATCGGGGATTTTTACAGCTTTTAGGACCTAATTATTCAAATAAGGGCTATTCAAGTGTTCGTATTGGGAAGTTAATTTCCCTAAAAAAAAATTCCCCATGTCAATGGAAAAAATTGTTTTGTGCCCAATGACACCACGTGACATCACTTGACTTTTAATTCCACCGTTTGGCGACTACGACAAATGTGCTTCAACGCTTGGCCTACATCCTGGGGGCTTGCGACACACACACACACACACACACACACACACACACACACACACACACACACACACACACACACACACACACACACACACACACACACACACACACACACACACACACACACACACACACACACACACACACACACACACACACACACACACACACACACACACACACACACACACACACACACACACACACACACAGCGCTGAAAGTCAAGCAGTGAAGTAACTTTCAGCACAATAGACAGCTCCACTCGTTCATCGATCACTACCAAGCCATTAATAAAAAAATTAGATTGGATTTCAAAAGTTTAACTAACGCAACACACCATGAAACGCACGGGAGGCAATAATCAATGCCATTGATTATAGTGAGACACTAGTGGTGTGATCCCAGAAAGGAATCATTTTTGCCACCTCTATAGCCGCGAGCCACACAAGTTATGACCGCCTATCCAATGCTGTTGGCCCAACCCTGTCTTCTCCTGTAGATCCCAAGCCAAAACTAGTTTGTTAGTTTTGATCATCCCAAGCTTCTACCTTTTCAGGCGGGAGGATCAAATTACACTGGCAGTTCTCTATTTTTGTCTTTGTTTAGGTTCCTTTATTAATACATTCCCATACACATATCATATAACATACGCTAAAATTACAATACAATATACCGCAGAATTGAGAACGATGTTACAAGGGGCGTTATACACAGAGCCACCTGATCAAATGGCCTGGTCTCGTTTCCCTATATCGTCTCTTCCTACGGCCCTAGGTGTCCCAGACTCCTTGTCCGTTCCCAGAACGTGCCAACCCAGTTGGTCTTATACCGTTCCCAGAACGTGCCAACCCAGTTGGTCTTATACCGTTCCCAGAACGTGCCAACCCAGTTGTCTTATTATTACAATATCTCAGCAGTCATAGCCATGCATTGCATTATTTAAACAATTGTATTTTATCCTTACTGTTTTGACGGATCCTCTCAGAACGCAGATCCAGATAATCAGAGATTATTCAGTAGTTAACACTCTCACCTAATCCCTCTAGTCTACCTATGCAGAGTTCATGAGATGGTTCTGGTCCCCTCTGTGTTGGGCCCGTGGGAGTGTTGGTCAGCTGCGTCTCCTCTGGTCCGTCGAAGATCACGTCGGGGTCACCAAATTGGTCGTGTTCAGATCTTTGCTCTATTGTCCGATCCTCGGATACACATATTAACTGTTCTCCAACCTGGGAAACGGAGAATACCCGTGCGTAACAAACTTATCAAAGGATCATTTCGAATAATAAAAGATTGAATTAAGGCTGCTTTGATTCAATACATTTCAATACAATATTCCATGGAACAGGGAGCCCGAGATCTCCACCCGACAGACCGGATAATCCGTTAACAGCCTGACAGTAGACAGTAGTTCACCGAGAGTCTCCCGCTTCTCGGATCCAACACCTATTCAACCCGTTTGAAACTCCCCCGGGTCTTCGCCTGGCACCACTTCCAATTCACTCACCTGTGAACAATCTCTTAACTACTGAGCAAATACATGTGTGCCAACACATAAATTGACCCAAATATATGTATTATTCATATGAAATAAACATGCATTTCTTTTGATTTACACCACACCACACTGGCAGGCGTACGCTCGTGTCCCTCTGCTCCTCCTCAGCGTGGCTCACACCCACACACACACACACACACACACACACACACACACACACACACACACACACACACACACACACACACACACACACACACACACACACACACACACACACACACACACACACACACACACACACACACACACACACACACACACACACACACACACACACACGCGATGTATGCAAACACACACCCAAACAACAAACGGCATCTTCAGATGGACAACGCCCTCAGCTCGGAGCGTTGTTGACACACACTGTGTGTGTCACCAATAAAACCCGTCCCGTCAACCTCCTGGATTACATCGTGTGTTTTTTTATTTTTAGTCCTGGGTATTTTTGTTGTCCGCCACTGGGGCTCGTTTTGACTTCTATCAACTCCATAGCCGTCTGAAACAGAAGCTAAAGGTTGAATGAAGACGCAACACGTCTTCAAATCGTACTCGGCGGTTATACAGTGGTCATCTGAAATCGTCGACTTTGGTGGACTGAAGGCAGGAGTCAGATGATTCGTCACATACAACCCAATGGACACACCGGTCGTCGGTGCCGGGCTTCTCCAGGGACCTGGGGGAGAGAGGCTACAACTAAGACCAGCTTTTCACCCCTCAGTAACCTGCACACACACACTCTTTTTTCGTCCCCTGTTTCTTTCCTCCTTTCTGTCCGCCAGCTAAGGCACAGAGGTGAACAACAAGGAGAACCACTACTACCACCTGACCTCCACCACCACCACCACCCACACCACCACCTCACCTCCACCACCACCACCCACACCACCACCTCACCTCCACCACCACCACCCACACCACCACCTCACCTCCACCACCACCACCTCACCTCCACCACCACCACCCACACCACCACCTGACCTCCACCACCACCACCCACACCACCACCTCACCTCCACCACCACCACCCACACCACCACCTGACCTCCACCACCACCACCCACACCACCACCTCACCTCCACCACCACCACCCACACCACCACCTCACCTCCACCACCACCACCCACACCACCACCTCACCTCCACCACCACCACCCACACCACCACCTGACCTCCACCACCACCACCCACACCACCACCTCACCTCCACCACCACCACCCACACCACCACCTCACCTCCACCACCACCACCTCACCTCCACCACCACCACCCACACCACCACCTGACCTCCACCACCACCACCCACACCACCACCTCACCTCCACCACCACCACCCACACCACCACCTCACCTCCACCACCACCACCTCACCTCCACCACCACCACCCACACCACCACCTGACCTCCACCACCACCACCCACACCACCACCTGACCTCCACCACCACCACCCACACCACCACCTCACCTCCACCACCACCACCCACACCACCACCTCACCTCCACCACCACCACCCACACCACCACCTCACCTCCACCACCACCACCCACACCACCACCTCACCTCCACCACCACCACCCACACCACCACCTGACCTCCACCACCACCACCCACACCACCACCTGACCTCCACCACCACCACCCACACCACCACCTTACCTCCACCACCACCACCCACACCACCACCTCACCTCCACCACCACCACCCACACCACCACCTCACCTCCACCACCACCACCCACACCACCACCTCACCTCCACCACCACCACCCACACCACCACCTCACCTCCACCACCACCACCCACACCACCACCTGACCTCCACCACCACCACCCACACCACCACCTCACCTCCACCACCACCACCCACACCACCACCTCACCTCCACCACCACCACCTCACCTCCACCACCACCACCCACACCACCACCTGACCTCCACCACCACCACCCACACCACCACCTCACCTCCACCACCACCACCCACACCACCACCTGACCTCCACCACCACCACCCACACCACCACCTCACCTCCACCACCACCACCCACACCACCACCTCACCTCCACCACCACCACCCACACCACCACCTCACCTCCACCACCACCACCCACACCACCACCTCACCTCCACCACCACCACCCACACCACCACCTCACCTCCACCACCACCACCCACACCACCACCTGACCTCCACCACCACCACCCACACCACCACCTGACCTCCACCACCACCACCCACACCACCACCTTACCTCCACCACCACCACCCACACCACCACCTCACCTCCACCACCACCACCCACACCACCACCTCACCTCCACCACCACCACCCACACCACCACCTGACCTCCACCACCACCACCCACACCACCACCTGACCTCCACCACCACCACCCACACCACCACCTCACCTCCACCACCACCACCCACACCACCACCTCACCTCCACCACCACCACCCACACCACCACCTGGCCTCCACCACCACCACCCACACCACCACCTCACCTCCACCACCACCACCCACACCACCACCTCACCTCCACCACCACCACCCACACCACCACCTCACCTCCACCACCACCACCCACACCACCACCTGACCTCCACCACCTGGTTCACTCTACTGACCACACCATTTCTGTCTCATGTTTGCAGGGTTATCCTGGGGAAACAGGAGGCAGAGGAGAGCTGGGCTAGGGAGTAGCTGATACTCAGCATGTCGATTATTGCAGATTAAACAGATTTAATAATCAAATAGCGGCAAAGGATGCTGATCTTTGAATGACGTGCGTGTTTGTTTCTGTTTAAATGGAGGTGCTTTTAGAAATCTTGCTGTGCATGACAAGACGTTGTAGGCCTACATCTTTGCCTGTCTAGTGCAGGGGTGGCCAACCCGCGGCTCTCGAGCCGCATGCGGCTCTTTGCCCAGTTTCATGCGGCTCTTCAGTTCATATCGAATTATATTTGTGTGTGTGTGTGTGTGTGTACGTACCTGTGTGTACGTGTGTGTGCAGTGGCGTAGCGCAAAATCCCGTGGCCCCCCGCGAGCAAAATCCGCGGGGAAATATCGCGATGTGCGACGATCGTTGACGGGGGTGGGGTGCTACTACCCGATCAGAAATTAAGATATATAGATGTTAATTTTTTTTCTTACATCCAACGCCAGGGGGGGGGGCCCCACTGCAAGGCACCCACTGCGGGGGGGGGGGCCTTCCCTACGCCACTGTGTGTGTGTAGTGTCAGTATGAGAGCATGACAGCGTGTCTAATTGTGATGCGGCCCAAGAGCCTATCACAAAAATGCCTGCGATGCAGTGAACCAATCACCTTCGAGGGGTGAAAACCCTATCGTTGAGTAAGCACTATCTGAGTTGACCATCTGAGTTCAAACCTAAAATGGCAGGGAAAAAATGCACAGCTAAGCGAAAATATGAAGACGACCATAGGACGTTTTTAGTAGAGTGGGAGAGTTCATCTTTTTTTATAGAACGCAATTGCAAGCCATTTTGCCTTCTATGCCAGACATCATTAGCCCATTTCAAGGCTTCAAATCTTCAGCGCCATTTCACCTCACTCCATGCTCACTCCATCGACCAGGAATTCCCTAAAGGTGTTGAACTTCGCAAGCAGAAGTTAAACACCTTGAAAAGTCAGGCGGAAAAGCAGACACAGTTTTTCCAAAAAATAATGAAGCACTCGGAGACCGTAACGCTTGCATCATATCCAGTTGCTTGGAACATAGCACGAGCTAAAAAAGCCATACAATGAAGGGGAGTTTGTTAAAAAATGCCTAAACCAATGCCTGGTTGAAATCTTGTTTCCAGAAAACCAAAAACTGAAAAAAGGTGGAGGATTGTTCAAGGCAAGGAATGTCAGAAGTCCCACTAATTTAATTTAAAGAAGCAACATGCATAGGAAGATAAAAAACTTGTTCACATTTTGTTTACTGAGAGTTTGTGTGAGAGAGCACACAATGTTCATTGTTGATCATAACTGGCCTCTGAATACTAGTAGGAGAGGTTTAATTCAATTTCTGTCAATATTATGGTGTATTATGGTGTATGGTGTAATAAATCTGTCAGAGCAGAGCTATGTGTGTCTGTCTGTGTGACGGTGTGTGTGTCTTTGGGAGGGAGGATCCTGAGTGTGTGTGTAAAGTTCTAGATTTTCCTTTAGTCTGTGTGAGAGAGAGGGGAGAAAGAGAGTGAGGGAGCACAGAGAAAGGCTGAGAACAAAAGAGAGAAGGAGAGGGGGGGTGGGTGCGCATCTGTGACTGTGTGTATGATGTGGCTCTTTGCAGTAACATAGTAACATTTTTGGCTCTTAACCTCTGACTGGTTGGCCACCCCTGGTCTAGTGTATGTGGGTGCGTCTCTCACAGAGGCAGCATGGGCAGAAGCCCCAGCCAAATGTTCCACTAAAAACAATAAAGGTCATCTTGAATGCCAAACATACCATGGAATTCAACCAGTACAGTGAAAAGGATCATCGTTATCCTCACACATGAACCAGTATTAGAATAATACAAAAGGAGCGCCACGTGTGCTCTTCAGGAGCTACACGCTAATGCTAACGCTCTAAGTCTAGTTGCAGAGGAAGAAGAGGAAGCAAAGGGCGGGGCAGAGAGCAGAGTCTGTGTCACACAGCTGCCCTGTGAGACAAGATGGAGTCAGGAGACAAAATGGAGGAAGGATTATAGTAGAAGTTAAACTTCTACTATAGTTAGTTAAACTCCAAATTTTTTTTTAAGATTTAATAAATAAAAATACAGATGGTAGAACAAATAGTAATGAAAATAAAAATAGTAATAAATTAAAATGTAAATATAAATAAATAAAAATAAATAATAAATCCAACTTCCACCACAGCAGAACAGTGCAGTGCAGTGCAGTGCAGTGCAGTCATAAGGTAATTAGTCCAGTAAGGAAGTATGACATTGACACTGTGCATTACAATATAGGACTACTCCAGCAGAAAATGAAAAATGAAGAAATCTAAATCAAAGAGAGGGACCCAAGCAGATGATAACGATGAGATAATGTGACCTAAATTGAGGATTGAGTCCTCTTTATTGGTACACACAGTGAAATGAGTTGATCTGAATTAACCCATCATAGTATTAGGAGCAGTGGGCATCTATTGTAAATCTAAGTATATCATAATAATAATAACCATGGATGGATTCATGTGAGAACAGTGGCTGAAAATACCAGTCTGGGTGAACGGTGGTCTCTTGCCCACAGTAGGCCTAATCAGCAGCACCCATCCATCTTCTCCCGCTTATCCGAAATCGGGTCGCGGAGGCAGCAGCTCCAGCAGGGGACTCCAAACTTCCCTCTCCCTGGCAACATCGACTAGCTCTGACTGGGGGATCCCGAGGCGTTCCCAGGCCAGTGTGGAGATGTAATCACCCCACCTGTACCTCGGTCTGCCCCGTGGTCTCCTCCCAGTTGGATGTGCCTGGAAAACCTCCCTCGGGAGGCGACCAGGAAGCATCCTTACTAGATGCCCGAACCACCTCAACTGGCTCCTTTCTACGCGAAGGAGCAGCGGCTCTACTCCGAGTCTCTCACGAGTGACTGAGCTTCTCACCCTATCCCTCAGGGAGATACCAGCCACCCTCCTGAGGAAACTCATTTCGGCCGCTTGTATTCGCGATCTCGTCCTTTCGGTCATTAATCAGCAGCACAATACATCAGAAATAGAAAAGACAGAACCGTGTACTTTGAGATTCCATCTCGACAGAGGATATCAACTTCCAGAGCAAAGACAACTGTTTGGTCCCCACCTAACAGTTGAACACAACACATTTACAGGGAAGCAAACTGCAGTGATACTTAATTTAATATTAAAATATTAAATCAAGCAAATCTAGTTGCTCTTATTATACATTTTTTTGTATAATACCATTTTGTCAAATGTCAGACAGGTAAATAAATCAGAAGGCACATCTCGAATACATTGTAAATGTAAGTATAATAACAGCATGGGACGTACATGCTACTATACTATTCAAGGTTTCAGGTAAAAAGGTGTAAACGGTAACATACGTAATACGCAATGAGTGTGACGTTAGGGCATCCGGTCACGTTCAAAGAGAGCTTCCCAGAGGTCACGTGGTTGCACGGCGAGACACATGGATCATTACCCGGATAGCGAGCTATGACCTGAAATAAGAAAAAATGGTCACTTGGAGATTCATATTAAATATATACGTATGAATATAAGAATATACTATTCTATGGCGTACCTCGTTTCCAATTGTCCACTCCTCCTCATAGCTGCTACTGACATCACTCTCAAGCAGTCCGTCACAGCAGGAATAGTTGGACTCAACGTTCACACTGGTAACACACACACACACACACACACACACACACACACACACACACACACACACACACACACACACACACACACACACACACCACACACACACACACACACACACACACACACACACACACACACACACACACACACACACACACACACACACACACACACACACACACACACACACACACACAGAAATAGGGAATTTCCATTAGTCATCATCTCAGTGATATGTTTTAATAGCTGATTTAACAGCACCTAATAGTGTTTTAGAATAGTGTAAAAATACTTTCACCCACGTGTCGTCCAATGTCCAAGAACTATTAAAACTTTTTAGTTTCCGCCACTTGAAAAATTTTTTATAAAAAATGTATCTCATAATTATGAGATACTATCTCATAATTATTAAATCACATATTCATTTTTTTATGAGATATTTATCTCAAATATATTCACCAAAATTATGCAAAAGCACATTTTTCTTAAATAACAGTTGTAGTAACACCAACGTGAGACCATTGATGTGTGAGGTGATTTAAGTGACACTGCATTGCATACGAATGAAGTTATTGAAAATGTTTCAAGTTATTGAATATTTTGGTGACAATACATATAATAATGTAATGAAGCTAATAATAATAATAAACTAATAATGAAGATAATGAATATTTTTATAGTATCTATTTTCGGCGTTGCACCTTGTAGACGGTCCCTGCGCACTCGCCTCGCAGCCGGCTGCACGTAGAGATCAATGTTACTCGTCCAACTACCTTTCTACGGTTGCAGAGAGGCGTTGTTTGTATTTTTAAAACGTTTCGATTAAGACTGATGAATCTGTGAATATCTTGCCAACTTTACTGAACTGTGTGTGCGTGTGTGTGTGTGTGTGTGTGTGTGTGTGTGAGAGAAAGGGCGTCGCAACAGGGTAGGCCTGGGGCCCCGAGCTGGAAGAGGGCCCCCGAGGACGACATATTATATTTCCCCCCCGCGCGTTTCATGATGCTCGCGACCAGTGGCGGCTGCCCATAGGGGGCGATGGGGCGCTGCCCCCCCTAAACCACACGCGCAAACAAAATAAAAAATAAAAAAAAAAATATATATATATATATATATATATAGAAATTGTCAATATGTGTGTGTTTAAAATATGGAATGCACCCAGAAATATGTGTCAAATATGATTTTAAAATAATTTGCGCAACATAATATGCTTTTCCTAGTACACATATGCCTAGTACACTGTGGCCGTGTTCCATTTCAGGGTCTGCAGCCTTAAGGGCGCATTTGAATGACGATGCTAGGGGGGCTGTAGAGAAATCGCCCCACGGAGGCGGGTCTCTGTAGCAGTTTAGCCAATTGCTGATTCAAGATATAAACGAGTGACATAAAATGTAGCCAATCAGCGTCCTCAAAACGTCTTGGGGAGGCGCTTTTCAAACAGCCCTCCCAGAAGACTTTGGAGCATCGAGCATCGTCATTTGTGTGATGCGTCACAGTGTACTACTAGGAAAAGCATATTATGCTCTGTCTCTGCGGGCGCCATTTTAACTACAACAAGTTCAACAATGGCGAGCGTGAGCACTACCCCAAGACTCAACCCGGTCCCTAACTCGGTGAAATCTCTCATTCAAGAGCCGTTTGAGAGAAGAAGTTTGGCGGACAAACTTAAGGTGAAAGATCTGGGCCCAGATCAACCTGATATTGTGTTTTCATGTTTTCATTTTCTGACTGACATTTGAGTTAAGTTTCTCAGTTAGAGAGATACAATTTTCTATGTTTTACTGCATTTTACTGCAGCAACCCTGCACACTTACTCCTCAGAATGGACTGTTTAACAAGTCACTCAATTACAGTTTTATCTATGGGACCGTGTCATTTCAGTTTTTGAGCAGCCCCGAGCAAAAGCAATGGTGTGTTGGAGGGTGTTGTTTTTACATGTCCCAAGGAAGGTCTTTATATGTTGACATCCATTGACACACTTATTTGAATTGAAAAACCAACACTGAACAGTTAATGAGTGTGTGGGTTGGAGTTGGAATACAGTTCTTGATATTGTAATAAAAGTCCTGATTGAAATGTCTTTTCAGCAATTTTTTACATGTGTTAATATTTAGGTTAAGCTAATTCTCATTTAGTTGAGCCAACTTGATAGACTTGATTTGTAAAAACTTGATAAAATAAGTTTAACCAACATATTTTGAAGTTATCTTAACTAATATTTTCTAGTCCAAATAACTTGACACATGAAGTTGTGTCAACAGACTACAAGTTGTATCAACTAATTTATTGAAGTGTAATCAACTTGACACTAAATGTTGAATCAACTTGACTAAACTTAACTCAGTCAAAGCAACAAGATGACTTGACTTAGTCAAGTTGAGTCAACAAATCCTTTTTAACAGTGTAGCTGTTCAACTTGATGAAGGCTACAGGATAGGGATCTGTCAACACAATGAGGAGGTGGACAAAAACACATCCTGTCTAAAAGAATAGACTGTGTGAAGTTCTGTGGTGCCTTTGAGCTGGCCTTGCGTGGCCATGATGAAAGTGATGGATAGAAGGGCGACATTTCAATACAAAAAGTAATTGTATATAATGTAATTAACAATATGTAATTGTAAATAAAAAAAATGGTATAGCCCCCCCTGGTGAAAAATGCACCAGCCGCCACTGCTCGCGACCCCTCCCATTGGACTTCACGATGTTCGTGATCTCGATCACTATGTTCACGATCTCGATCACTATGAGATATGAGATACTATCTCATAATTATGAGATTGTGGTGCGTTACAAAAAAAGAGGCTGACCGTTACTTCCTGGCTACCCAGTGTTTCGCCCCAGAAGTACTGGCCCCGACACGTAGCTACACCCTGCCTGGCAGGGATGTGCTAGCCGGCGGGAGCACCGGGACCGCCAACAGCCGTGCTAACACTGGCATGTGTTATTTCCACGCTCGTTTCAGACCAAAAGCCAAGAAGTGCGTTCCTCTCTGTAACTACAAGCCGACGGGAAATGACAGGGCCTGCGTTCAGTAGTGGCCGCGAGCGTGGGCACAACAATCCGGCTCCTGTTCATCAGAGACTCTTGCTCCGGGCGCAAATTCCTTTGCGACACCGGGGCTCAGAGGAGCGTCCTGCCAGCTTCTGTGGGCGACACCGCAGGAGGAGACCACGGCCCGCGTTTGATGTCTGCTAATGACACCCCTATCCGCACCTATGGCACGAGGACAGTCAACCTGTGTTTCGGGGGACAGCGGTTCACATGGGACTTCGTCACGGCCGACATCTCCTTCCCCCTCCTCGGCGCGGATTTCATGTGCGCCCACGGGCTGCTGGTGGACGTTAAGAACAGCCGCCTGGTGGACGCTATGACATTTTCCTCGCTCGCATGCGTCCGTGGCGAGGCAGCATTCGGCAGGCTCTCCAGCTCACTCTCGGAAGGTAACAGCTACCAGCGGCTTCTCGGTGAGTTTCCCAGCTTGACGCAGCCCACCTTCTCCGCCGCCACTACTAAACACGGGGTCGAGCACCACATCGACACTAACGGCCCTCCGGTCTACGCTAGGGCCCGACGGCTCAACCCTGACAGGCTGATGTGGACGTTTCCAGGCCATTGGAGTTGGCCCAACCCCCACGCCGGGCCGTCCTCCCCGTCCCCGCCCCCTAAACCCTGTTGGAGTTCCCGCCTCGTTGGCACCCTTACCCTCCGATTTTGTCGAGGGCGCGGACGCACTGGCTGCCCCGCCCTCCTCGACACCCGTCGTCCTTACTCGCCGGGGTCGGGTAGTGGTCCCTCCCTGGCGTGGGGATTTTGACTATGGGTGAATTCTGGGGGGGCTTGTGTGGTGAGTTACATAATTCACCTGGGGAACTATGGTTGGGGGGGCGTGTTTGACTGTTTGAGCACCGGACTTGTTCTTCTTCCGGTTAGCTTGCTTGTTGCTACTGTGTGGGTTTTCTCTTTCGACACACCGCCTCCGACTCCCGTCTTTCGGCACAACAAGATACTTTTTTTTTTTTTTCAAGTGGCGGAAACGCCTTCCATACACCTGTATACGGCATTCATTTCCAGCATTGTAAAAAACACACCAGTAATGCATCACTTCGATCGATCTGATTATAAACTTACCATAGAACCAAATCATCGCCCGGGTGGGATCCATGTTTAAGGTATATTAGTGATTGCTTCGTGTTCCGTCGTGTAACGTCGACTCCACTGCTGTCGCGCAAAACTGGGCGTGGTGACCCCTCTACCTGCTTTTACTTTCGCTTTCACAAGTCTGATGTTACAACCAGGCATTTGTTTCATGAAATGTTAAGATTAAGGGATCTGTATCCCCCACTAGTAGAATTTATTTTGTTCAATTAAATGACATTGAAATAAATACATCAGAAAAGCCTCAATGCCATAGCTATTGCCTGATAGAGCATGTGGCATCACACCGTTCTCCTCTCCAGCCACCTACCTCTGCCTCCACCTAGCGTCCACCTGGGGTTATGACACCCAGGAGGACACGCCGTCACAGTAGACCAGGGGTGTCCAAACTTTTTTCACTGAGGGCCACATACAGAAAAATATGCGAAAGGTTGGGCCACTCACTAAAGTTAAGGTATATTGCCTCACCTCTAGTGTATTAACAGTAATACAAATCAATCAATCAAATGTAGGTAAATTATGCTTGATAATTAAATATACTTAAAGAAAAAACTGCATACATCACATCTTTCTATGTATGGGTTTTAATTGATCTATTTTCAAATAAAATCAATCAAATGTAGGTAAATTATGCTTGATAATTTAATATACTTAAAGAAAATAACAGCCTACATCACGTCTTTCCATTTATGGGTTTTCATTTATCTATTTCTAAATAAAATCAATCAAATGTAGTTACATTTATAAAATCAATACAATTATGCTTGATAATGTAATATACTTAATGAAAAAAAACCGGCATAAATCACATGGGATTTCATTTGTCAATTTTTTTTATTTTTACAACAGGGGTTGGCAGCTCATTCTCCAAACAGCCTCAGATTGCTTCTTGGTCAGGATGGGGACCCCATTCACAGCCCTGTATGAAGAGGGACCCCATCCACAGCCCTGTATAAAGAGGGACCCCATCCACAGCCCTGTATGAAGAGGGACCCCATTCACAGCCCTGTATAAAGAGGGACCCCATTCACAGCCCTGTATGAAGAGGGACCCCATCCACAGCCCTGTATAAAGAGGGACCCCATCCACAGCCCTGTATAAAGAGGGACCCCATCCACAGCCCTGTATGAAGAGGGACCCATCACAGCCTGTATAAAGAGGGACCCCATCCACAGCCCTGTATAAAGAGGGACCCCATCCACAGCCCTGTATGAAGAGGGACCCCATCCACAGCCCTGTATAAAGAGGGACCCCGTCCACAGCCCTGTATAAAGAGGGACCCCGTCCACAGCCCTGTATAAAGAGGGGAAAATAAGGGTAGGCTTTATTTAAGCTAGTTATGCAAATCATTTATTGCGGTTGTTAACACATCAGCTAACTTTTTTAATAAAAATGTTATCAACTTTAATTGACTGAATTTAATAAGTAATTGGGCTTTTGAACACATGAATACTGTGTAATATATTTTAACTTGCCTACAATGGGAATAGCGTTGCACTTAGTGGGAGCAGTGATGCTGCACTTTGGACTGAAGGATGACTGGCAGGTCAGGAGTAAGTTTGGTGGTTGAGATGCGAAGGACATCACAGAGATGACTAGTCAATTGCACCTGACATGGCTTCAAAAAGGTCCTTACCCGGTGTTGTGCCCTTTAGACTCCGAAGACCAAGCAGCTCCTCCGTAATGCAAAAGTTATCGTCAAATTAACAGTTGTGCAGTATCTGTGGCATCTGTGCTTTCATCTTTAAGGACTTGGCTTGGGAGCCGCAAGGTCGCCGGTTCAAGACCCGGAAACACCAGGTTACTGCCTAAGTGCCCTTGAGCAAGGCACCCCCTACACTGCTCCCCGGGCGCTGTACTAATGGCTGCCCACTGCTCCTAACACTAGGATGGGTCAAATGCAGAGAACTAATTTCCCTCGGGATAAAATAAGTAATAAGTAGTTAAAAGATAAATAAATAAATAAATAAAAATAAAATAAAATCACATGCAATCGAGTAAAAGTCAAAAGCACAAGCTTTATGTGACACTTGATTTTGTAAGTTAGCCGACAAGTCTTCGATTCGCCGCACAATTGTGTTTCTGGACATGCTCACGTTGTTGAATTCCTGCATCTTTTTCGGGCACATTATTCCAGCGACTTTAGTGAGGCACTGTTTAACAAAGTCACCGTCTGAGAAAGCTTTCCCGTGTCGCGCTATGAGTTGAGCTACCTCGTAGCTGGCTATTGTAGCGTTTTCCTGTGTTTTGTTAGCGCGGTGAAAGTAATGTTGTTGAGCCAGCAGGCTAGCTGCCATTTGCTTGACTTTCTCCTCTCGCTCAGCAGCAGTGTAAGACGTATAGGTCGGATGCTTGGTTTCGTAGTGTCGTCGTACAGTATGCCCCTGTCACACGAAATTGACACCAGATGGACACACGATAAAGGAAATTCGGCTCTGATCGTAAAAACATCGGGCCATTCGTGAGGGCATCTTAAGCCATCACATGACCGCCGATGGAGTTTCTCAGGCTCCGGCAGCAAGATGGGACCACGGTGTCGGCGAAGACAGCCGAATTTGAGTAGCTCAAGTGTTTCCCTCTTGGATTTCCTCCCCTTTCTCACTCTGGTTGGAGACTCAGTGCTGTCTTCTTAGACCTCTAAATCCTCAGTTTCCTCTGCTTTCCTCTTCTGAGTTCTGTATTTAGCAGCCAGCTTCTTCCCCCTGCCTCTCCCTGTTTCGGATGGCATGTTAAAGTTGAATTAAAGTTGAATTAAACTTTCTGCTCCCAATAATCTCCGATCAGCAATTGAATTTCCCACGGTCGGCCGAAGGTTTTATCCCATCGGGAGGTCACTTGACGCCTTTGGGACCTAGTTCGAATGCATCGTACTGTCAATACAACGTTGTGTAGCCATCGTGTGGCCTTCATGTGGCCTTCGTGTGTCCTGCGGGTATAAACTACTGTACAAATTCACATCTTCGTGTTGCCTTTGTGTGTGGTTCGGGTGCCATCGTGTGACCTTCTGTAGGCATCGTACTTGCTTCGGCTGTTGATTGGCTGTTGACCAAGTTCGGGGCCATCTTCGCGCAAAATTCAAAATTCCATATTCGTATGGCCATCTGGTGTCAATTTCGGGACAGTGTGACAGGGGCATTATAGTCTTTCATCACTGCAACCGTTTCATTGCAAATAAAACAGACACACTTTCCCTTGACTTCTTTGAAGAAATATTAATTTTCCCACCGTGTCTGAAATTTTCTGCATTCACTTGCTATCTTGCGTTTCTTTGGTTCTGCCATTTTTGGTAAATAGTTTTCTTTGATTAATTTGTTTTAGTGGAGAAGCTGCATTAGGACTGCAGGTAGTGAATAGCTCTACCTACTGGTCAAACAAAGAACTACAATACAGTCAAGCGCAAGTTTCATGTGTGGGCCACATTCCATTTTATTTTTAGAATTAGCTGCGGGCCAATAAAAAATGGATCGCGGGCCGCAGTTGGCCTGCGGGCCGTACTTTGGACACCCCTGCAGTAGACCATGACCATGCTTCAGCCCCACCTGTTCCCTATCATAATCAGCACCCTATTAATAATCTCCCTACTTATACTCCGCTCTCCTGTTCCCTTGTTGCCAGAACTTTCCAGTTTTCTACAACCCGAGACTCTCCAGCCGATTCCTCCGTAAATAAATACCCTTTTGCAATCTCCCGTGAATACTGTAATGTTCCACAAAAAGGCAGAGGCAGGACTGACTTTTATTTACTTAGTTATTAGTAGAACGTTGCACGTAGGTGCAGAGTGTACCACTGACCGCACTTGGCCCCAGGATTGGTGGACGAGTAAAGCCAGAAAGAGGCGTACCCAGAACTCGGCGATGGTAGTTGTTTTTACCATGCCTCGTCTATAGCTGGGTTAGCCACTCATCGTTTGGACTCGTTCATGTAAGGGCTGATATTCACATGTTGTCAATATTGTTAACGTTATCGTGTTACTGTATTATATTATATTATATTGTCTTATATTGTATGTTACTGCTTTTATGTTCACAGAATGGTTTCTTCATCTTTGTCAAATAAATGATTGTTCATCGAGGAGGTTATATCTTCAGTAGGTTTCAGAACACATTCATTAACACACATAAATCACTTAGGCACGCCGCAGGTTCAACGGCACACATCAGCCAGCCTTCCCCCTCTGCTCAGCCAATCACAGCCCTGCACACGACTGCGCAGCTCTGTGACTGGCTGAGAGACAGGGGACGGCTGACTGACACACACAGCACCATTACCGCGCACAATACCCTTTAGTCAATCTCCACAAACTCTTTGTTTTTCGCCGTTCGTCTTTTATCTTGTCACTTTTGTTGGATTTTCGTTTTTGATTTAGCCCTGGATGTTTTAGTGTTTTCTTTGGACTTGAGCCTTTTTATCGCAGCATATTATACCTCCCCCTTGTTGGATTTCCATTTCGCACACACATAAGTTGCTTTACACATGGTATTATTACTGTGCTATCAACACACAGTTGATAGCTCACACCTCATATCAGTTTATTCCTTGGTGCACCATACATGCTGTTTTCTACGAGAGAAAATAAAGACTCTCATGCCCTCATAGTGTTATGACATGTATACAGCAATGACTCTTTACAGAACACCAGTGGTGAAGCGTCAGGGCCTTCAAGGTATTCAGAGAAGACCCAGGAACCCTCAGATAATAATACAATTTAATACAATATAAATAAATGAGAATCGTATCTGTGTTGTTGATCTGTTATATTACAGTGTTACGTTGATTTGTTTGTCTTTCTCGGTCCATGCACTACGCATTTGAGTGGTTTTGTGTACAAAAATGCAACCAATCAGATATTTTTCTGGGTTGCTGGGAAGAATATCCTTCAACCAAAGTACTCGCGAATACTTTGGCCCTTAAACTGAATGAGAGCGTACATTTGCATTTACAATTTGATCAACCAATCATATATTGGTTTGTAGCCATTGGGCGTATTCTTTCAGATTTCCCCACAGTTCCATAATACGCTAGAAGGTCCATTTAGTTCACTAGCTCGAGACAGAGGTGTGTTTTTTCTACGTAGGTTTTTTACGTCGAAATGGCAACAGGTGAAGATGATGTTGTTGCGGAATTGTTGTTAGTACCCTTTTCAAGACGACCATTCAGTGAAAAGATTGACATTATAAAAAAGTTTTAACGATCCCCGTCACCACTGCATCTGTGGAAAGGACATTGTCCGCCCTCAAACGGATAAAAACATATGGAGGAACAGAACAGGACAATCCCGACTCACTTCATTAGCTTCCATAACTATTGAAAGGCAACTTCTTTTGGATCTGAAAAGCAGTGATCAGCTTTATGACCGGGTTATCGAAACATTCATCCAGAAGGACAGGAGAATGGATTTCGTCTTTAAGTGAACATCTTTGGTGAGTGAGACTAATTAGTCTTTGCTGGTTTTGCCGCAGTGTTGCATCTGGTTGAGCTGGTTGTTGCATTTTGTTTCCACACACATGTTGAATGATTAGTTAATGGCTGTCTTGCAAATGTGATTAGGGGGCGTGGCTATCGAGTGCAGTAGAAGCGTGGTGACAGACAAATTGCAGACTGTGACATCTTTTTCAGATCCTTTCATGTGCCAAGTTCCTACCTGTCCTTCACTCACTCACTCTCTTTCCCCCACATCCCTCCCCCCTCACCAAAGAGAAGAGCAATGTGATGCTAGTTAATTAAACATACCAGAACTGTGCAGCACGCCTCTGGAGTGGAGCCCTACCACTCTGCTCACAACCTGGCACAGAATCATCTGATAAAGAGAGAGCACACACACACACAAAATCAGAATCAGACTATAGTCTGTGTGTGTGTGTGTGTGGTGGGTGTGTGGGGGGGGGGGTGTGTGTGTGCACATAACGATGTATGTTTGTGTGGTTTTTCGGTGTGAACTTTTACAGACAGATTGTCCTCTTTGCGGTAGCCAGCAAAGACACTCCCAGCTGCTCTAGCTGTTCGTAAAGAGCTTCAAAGTCAGCTGAAACACAGACAATTATTAAAATATATTTATCTATCAATGCATCCAAACATCCATCTATCTATCTATCTATCTATCTATCTATCTATCTATCTATCCATCCATCTATTCATCTATCTGACCTGTGCAGTAGGTCTTGGAGGAGGAGGGGGTGCTGGCGAAGCTGAGGTCCGAGCTGCAGGAACCACGAGAGGAAAAGCTTACGTCACGTCCCGAGTCATAACTATGTCCTATAAACCTGTGGTGTCTTCATAAACATGTGTTGTCGTCATAAACATGTGTTGTCTTAATATACCTGTGGTGTCTTCATAAACCTCTTGTGTCTCTGTAGACCTGCAGTGTCTTTATAAAGTTGTGGTGTCTTTATAAACCTTTGTTGTCTTCTTTAACGTGTCAAGTCAAGTCAAGTTTATTGTCACTTCACAGTTTACACAAGTATAAAGCAGTGGTGTGAGAATCTTATGTGCAATACCCGACGACAAATAAGATAAAAAAATAGAATAAAAGTAGAATAGAATAAAGTAAAAATAAAATAAAAATGCAATTTATAAAATGCAATATATCGGCACAGAAAAAGAGCAATATGTATATATAAATCAATGTAATAAAATATACATTGTTATATGCTATACGCCCTTGTTCAGCAGCCTGATGGCCTGACTATGGAAGCTGTCTCGGAGTCTATTTGTACGGCACTTGATACTGTGGTATCGCCTGCCTGACGGTAAAAGTGAGTACAGTTCGTGGCTGGGCTGCATTGTCTTTTATGATGCGTTTGGCCTTAGTAAGACTTATTTCGTTTTGGATGACCTTATTCTTAAACTGTTTTCAGAACTAGCCCACTGGACGTGTGCCGCAGAATTCCCACCACAATAATCACATTATTTATTACAGAAATTCTGTATATATATATATATAGACACACTTTTATATACGTTCATATTCTTTGATACTAATCATGAATACATTGAATCATATGAGCATATTTAAACACATACATGGACACAGCACACAAACAGGAACGCATGCATATGACACTAAATAGGAAATGGTGAAGTCTCCAAATCACTGAAAATATGACAAAAATAACAATAACAAAGCCAGATTGAACCTTTCAGATACACATCCAAAAATACCGTAAAAACAAATTGACCAACCTGATATTAGAATAATTGGCGGCCATTCCATAGCTCCTTTATAACAAAATAATAATGTAGAGAATTACTTTTATTCCTCACCCACAATTTTAAACTCACAGTTCCAAGACGCAAACCTTTTAATACATGTATTCACAGGCTCTGGCAGGATACAAAACACACGACAAGGGCGGGGCTATCGGAGGTCGGCCAATCATAACCTGTTCTCTGGGTTACACCGTCCAAATAGGTGCATCCCCCTACAACAGGCGTGATGTGACTGCTGGGTGAGATTGGCCCACAGACCAGCTGGGCTGTAGAGGATCTGTTTCTGGACGGTACCTGATCAGATCCTCTGTGGGGGGAGGGGTTAGAGACAGAGGTTCTGGCAGGGAGGAGAAAGAGCATAGACCATATTAACTTAGTAACTTAATAACTGGTACTGTATTCTTCAATATGTTCAAAGAAGGGTCTCTCTCCATTTTTAAAGTAATGAAAAACTAATATCTTCTTTTTTACAAAAGTTGGTCATTTATGATAGTCCTGCATTATGTTGTTTTATAAGAAACATCTTATAATACATGTAGAAATAGAAACATTAATTTGATATGTATGGAGAATAATGAATGAACACAGAAATGACGTAGGCCTATTTTAATATTTACCACTAAAATCCCATTGTCTAAGGGTGGCAACGGCTTATTTACTATGATGTGTTCTGTAACGCTATTATGATAACTTCTGTTATGATTTGTAAAGAGCTTTCTGCTTTTCTTAGGACAATGCCAGTCTTTACTGTTCATAGTCATAGGACTATGTCTTGTTACTTTTAAGTCATAGGACTATGTCTTGTTACTGTTCATAGTCATAGGACTATGTCTTGTTACTGTTCATCATGTTACAGTTTATAGTCGTAGGACTGTATTTTTACTGTTCATCTTGTAACAGTTCATAGTCATAGGACTATGTCTTGTTACTGTTCAGTCATAGGACTATGTCTTGTGACTGATCATCGTCATAGGACTATGTCTTGTCTCTGTTCTGAAAGCTGAAAAGGATAAATTACTTGAATAGTATCAATGCTGAAGTTGAGTTAAAATGCAATTACAATAAAATGACCCTCTGTTTAAAACTATATATGTAGTATTAACATGATTTAAATTGACATGTGTTTCTGTTTATTACTATGAAATAGGTCTGAGTATTTAGGTTGATTGTATTTTAAGAATACAAATAGTTCCAATGGCATCTCAGAGTATAAAGGAGTAAGTGTATGTTAAAAAGGTGTTACGATTTTGAGGGGGTCCTTGGAAAATTATTGAAAATGAATACTGCGTATGGAGTGCAAACTCCGTGCATACTACATATTGTACTATGTGCAACAAGTACAAGATAGCCAAGATATTTTAATTCGCTATGTATAGCAAATACAAATATCTTGAATCATCTTGAATCTTACCCTTTGCTTTCCCTCATATGTATTTCTTTTAAAATAACTAAAATAAAAATAGTATATTGTCTGAACCAGCTTCACTCAACCGTTCATCACCAATATAATTAGTTTGTCAATGACTTTGTTGCGCCGATACTGCCTAAGAGAATTTAGCGTGGCCGCATCTTCCATGAATATCATTACCGCCCCCTGGTGTTCATGATGAGACATTACGTATATATTTTGTTATGTTGTCCAAAAACTCCGTACTGATCGACACAGCGCATTTCAATTGAAACTTTTAATATTGCTATGCAGTGACTAGTGCATATTATAGAGAATAATGGGGGAAAAAACATTGTTTCAAGCCGGGATCTCCTTTTAATTGCAATACAATAAATCAACGGTATCAGTTTAAAAAAAGAAGAAGAAATAAATAAGAAGTTATCATTCACAAATGGGACACATTTAATGTTCGGTGTCCATAGTCAAGGTTCCAGTACGACTAGGGGTTAATAATAGGCAGTTGGGCGTCAGCAGTGCAGTTAGATGTACACATTGCGTGTACATGCTAATTGTGGCTTGTTCATTGTTTCCTACAGCAGCTGAAGATCTGACAAAGCCACGACTTCTTCTTCTTCTTCTTCTTCTTTTTCACCTCCAGTCTCCTGTTTAGTAATAACAAATAAGCAACACTAAAGATCATTCTACAGCAAAAATACACCACATATATCTACCATTTGGGCAGTGCTGAAATGCCTCACCCAGAAGGCAGTACTTTGTAGCTTATACTCGGGAATAACAGGAACCTGTGTTACTGTGTAGGACACCACATCATGGCCTGTGTGATCCTACACTAGGATCTGGGATAACTGACCTCAGGGAAGACGAGGAACGTCCGGCGCTCCGCATGGAGACCCTCTGCTGCTCCCTTGACGTGGTCAGGAGAGCTCCCCGGAGGTCTTGAGGTCTTCAAGGACCTCTGAGGCGATCAGGGAGCAGGAGGCCAGCAGGGTGTTCTGGTGGTCCTCCGGGAGCCACTCCCTGCACAGGCGCACACCAGGAAGGCCTCGTTCAACCTCACCTGGAGGACCGAGCTGAGCTCCAGGACCCGGTGTCCACGGCGATGCCGGGCATCTTCCTCGGCTCGCCCAGGATGAGACAACTCATCCGGGAGAGAAGGAGGAGCAAGAATGAGAGGAAATGGAAGGCAGAGGGAGGAAGGATGAAGAAGGGACAGTAACAAAGACGAGTAAGAGAAGAAGACAGGTAGGGAACAACTTTGCAGGACATACAGACTGCTTGCACACCTGGTCAATAGATACATATTTACAGCAATCAGTGGGGTCGACTGAAGAAGAATCGAACAGTGGCAAGAGCAGTATTGCCATACTATAATTGTAGTAGTAGTAGTAGTAGTAGCAGTAGAAGTACTACTGCTGCATGTAGGACCTACCTGGAGAGTGAAGGTCAGGAGTACCCTGCTGTCTTTTCTCAGGCAGGCTTCTGTGAAATATTGTTCTAGGGTGAAACAAGAAATGTTTAAGATTTATTTTATTGTCGACTCGATTACTGCAACAGCATCCTATATGGTTTACCTAACAACATCCTCAATAAACTACAATATGTCCAAAACTCTGCTGCCCGCTTGCTCACCGCCACCCGCCGCTCTGACCACATCACCCCTGTCCTCCGTGACCTCCATTGGCTCCCGATCAAACACAGGATACACTTCAAAATACTTCTCATCACCTTCAAAGCGCTCAATAACCTGGCCCCCCCTACCTCTCTGACCTCCTCCACCGCCACACCCCTAACCGTCGCCTCAGGTCTGCTGATGCTAACCTATTAAAACCCATCAGGACTAAGCTCCGGACCTGGGGTGACAGAGCATTTTCTGCAGCGGCCCCCTCCCTCTGGAACGCCCTCCCCATCCACATCCGCAATGCCAACACCCTTCCGTCCTTTAAAACAGCCCTCAAAACCCACCTCTTCACTCTTGCTTTCAACCCATAATTTGTTCTCTGCTTTGTTTTGTTTCCTGTTTTGTTTTGTTGTGTTTGTTGTGTTTTGAATTAGTCTTTATGTTTTCTATTTCCTGTAAAGCGTCTTTGAGCACCTGGAAAAGCGCTATATAAGTCTGATATATTATTATTATTATTATTATTGTAAATGTATATTGTAGTGATGGGTTGTGGTTTAGGGATCCCTTCTGAGGCCTATGTGTAGTGCTAAGGCTCAGGCTGATTGGTGTTCAATTAGATTAGTGTATGAGGGGTTCCTATTTCAGGTAGTGTTTTTCATTTTGAATGAAAGTGTTTTCCCAATGATTGCAAGAGATTTCCATTTTGAAGTGAATGAAGTGTCTAAGATAAGAAACTGTGTGTTTTCAATCGATTTATGTAACCTTTCTTTGCATAAATCGTGCTTATAAAGTCTGACCTAAACTGTACATTCATGATTATTACTGACAAATGTTGGAAGCCTTGGTATGTATGTTTCAGTTTTAGACTTCTATGACCAGCAATGTTCCATTATATTTAATTGGTGGATTTCTCAATGCAAATTTACTGAGGTCATTATAACAAAATTGTTTAGATGCCGTTGTAATAGAAGGTTGTTTCAGTACAAAAAACAACATACAATTAAAATGCATGGCATATCCATGTGGCAGCATCATTGATAGCAATCTCACTACTGTAATCATACCATGGGCAACTGTAATGATTTACGATGCATCACACACAATATTGGTACCATCAAACATGTTTGATATTATCAATCATGTTAATGGAGCCATTACTTTTGTTCAAAATTAGATACAATTCAACATTCAAGATTTGTATTGTAAGTACAATGCAATGCTTACTCTCCATTCACCTCCCGCAGTATAAATAATGCAATAATGCATTATTGCAATACTGCATTTTATAAAACACTACATACTATAAAAGTATTGTACACAACAAAAACAGCAACAAAGTGACTGATGGATGATATACACATGTGTTGAATTGTGCAAAAAGCTTTCAAAAGCATTTTAAAGTGCCAGCAGTGCAAGATGAGGCAAGATTGTCTTGCCTTTGTCTCCACATTCTTACCAGCTGCACTAGAGCCCACCTGTCATCACCACATACATTCATTCATACTCCAGCCTTACCAGAGAGAAACAGAATCACAATCAGAATGCCTTTAATTGTAATTGTACCAGTACAACTCAATTGTCATGCAAACAATTGAAAAATATGAATTATTAAAAAAAACTAAGCTATCCATATAAAAACTGTATATTGCACTGTCCCTATGTACAGTAGTGCAAATTCAAAATGTATATCCATACAAAGGTGCAGTGTGATGTACCATGTAACAAGGGAATGTAGTATTGATGCAATGCAGTATTGTAGTTACTACTATATTACTATACACAGAGTGCACATAAACCGTTTGTACTGCTCTCATTCCTGCCTATTAGCTGTAGCAAAGCTTTAGCTAATGGGGATCCTTATAAACTAACCTATTATTTACCCATTCATCGAACACAAGTAGAAAATATCCCCAAAAAAACAACATTACCACTCACCAATGTGTTGTGTTGTTGCTTGCTTTAATCTAAAGTAGTCTGGGCGGTGAATCCGATTTTTTAGACCAAGGTCTTCAAAATATTACTTTGAAAATGAATTTGACTGCAAAACACCTTCATCTTTTTTGAGTCTTACGTTTACTACGAAAAGGTAGATGGTAGGTGTAAATGACCAGTGAACTCATTCGGCAAAGAGGGCCATTTTGCAGTCAAACGCGTCTTAAAAGTCATATTTTGAAGACTTTTACTTTTTAACATATGTTGCACTGATGTATGCAACACGTATACATTCCCTATTGCGTGCGTGTTAAAAGGATAAGAGTGAAAACATGTGTAATCGTTAAAATACTAACTGTGACACACAGTTAAGATCTAATTATAAATTGGATCAAATGCAATTGTATACATTTACATTTAGGGCATTTGGCAGACGCTTTTATCCAAAGCGACTTACAAGGTGTATACATGTAATGTAAAGTAAATAGAACCTTAACACTCCCTCTCCTGTATCTTCTGAGCGTGTCATCTCTCCAATAACTGACATTTATGCTACAGTGGACACACTGAAACGCAAAAGTAACACACAATGATGAATCGAGCAGCTAGAGGTGAAGAGATTAAAAAAAAAACTAACAAACATGAAAACCATTTAACGTGTACCAGATCTCAAAACTCTTAAAAGACCAAGAGCCAACGTCCTCATAGGGACCAAAGGGACAGGGCTACATGCAACTGCAGCATAGGTGTCAAATTCGTATGGTTCTCTCAGACCTCTTCATGCTGGGTGTTTACCACACACCCATCTGAGCTGAGGGTGCCGGCCGAGTTCGGCCGGGTCTCGAGCGGAGAACCAGCTACACTGGCAGGCGTACGCTCTTCTCCCTCTGCTCCTCCTCAGCTTGGCTCTCAGCCTCTCCCTGTCTGGCATGTTGTTCCTGGAACACACACACACACACACACACACACACACACACACACACACACACACACACACACACACACACACACACACACACACACACACACACACACACACACACACACACACACACACACACACACACACAGTAACTACCTATAGCCAGGTAAATATGATACAACCCAGGTGTGCATGCGCACAAGTCTGTGTGGAGGTTTTAATACAAAATAAAATGAGCTCAGGCATTCTTTCCATTTTGTTTATAAGTCTGGATTCATTCCTAGAGGAAGTTGAACTAGCTTGGACCAATACTGCCACCTTCTGGCAGATGACACTGAATGTCCTTTTGGTAATATAAAATTCCATATTCAACATGGAGGGAACAGAAATATAAGGCGACATTGGCTTAGATATGTAATGAGTGTGTTGTCTTGTGTATAAAACACTCGGCGAACAGGTCTCTCAGTCGTAGGTACATCTCTGCAGACCTCACCTGAGGAAGAGGTAGTCACAAGAGGAGTCCCACTCCTGGTCCTCAAACATCAGGACACGAAAGTCACACGATGTACACCTCAACTGGTCACATGACCTGTTGGCCAGGGTCAGAGGTCAGCTGGTATTAGTTACAGGTGGGTCAGAACTTACAGGCGGGTCAACTTTGAATCACACACGGGTTATGGCAGAGGACAAGAATAAAAACGAATGAGTAGCTCACTTAAGCACCTCTGTGACGCCAAAGTTCCCACTCCGTATGTGATTGAGGTTCCACCGAGGAAAACAGGACGGCATCTGTATTTCAAATAAACAACATACTTGTATTATTGTTTATTATAAGTAACATGATTATTTTCTTAAACTATTGTTTGTTTCTTTCACACACACACACACACACACACACACACACACACACACACACACACACACACACACACACACACACACACACACACACACACACACACACACACACACACACACACACACTTACTTTTTCTCTTCTGAATGGGTCAAGGGTTTCCGTACTAGCTTGCTTCCTTCGGGGATCTGGGTCTGGACGTAAAAAGGGAACGTGCAATTGTAGAAGCAAACCGGTCACCTCCACCATTACTCAAATGTAGCCTGCTCATAGGGATGTCATTGACAGCCTTTTGCCTAAGCATGGTGTAATGTTGCACTATACCATCAATATATCCAGTATACAGTCACCTGTATATGAGTGGAGACACCATAGTCTTCATCTAAGTCTTCCAACAGGGCATCGATGTCTTCTGGGTCACTGGTGTGTTGACATGCACAATGTTAAGTGAGAATAGATGAAATATGTTCACATCCTGTTGTCTGTTCTATGTGTATTAAGTTCAGAAAGGGCAGGCTAGCTACCAGCTAGCCAACCTTCTTGAACGTGATACACATTCAACAGAATAAGTCCTGGAGTGGCATCGTTATTGTCAAACAATACACCAAAACTAGCGCGTTTTAACCCGTGAGGTGTGTGGCTCGTCCACCACGGGAACGCCGGGGGAAGCTAGCATGCTAGCACTGTTGCTAAGCTATCCGAAGTAGCATCGCCTACCTGAGTTTTCTATCCTTTTCTCTCGGGTATGGGGGAATGTTGCTTGAAACGGTCCGAGATGTTTGAGATAGCGTTGCATCGTCGCGACAAAACTTTTGTTCGACTTCATCCAGCAGTTCGTCTAGGTCGTCGTCCATATCGTACGGCTCGCTTAAAAACAAACAGACAACTGGACCATGTGACCTGGCGGACGCTGTCCGTTGCTAAGATACCCAGTGGACAGGAAACAACATGCAGCAGGGTTTCTATGTTGTATAATGATCTACACTGGTACTGGAGTGTATCCAATGGCGTTTACCTACTTAGAAATTAAAAGTAATTTCCTACATATTCCTATACCAATAAAACACGATTGTAACAACACAATACACTTAGGTAGCGACTATACATAATTTCTATAAATATTTTTCACATTTCTCTATATCTTGTAATTATATTTTCCTGCTCGCAGTGCTCTTATTGTACTGTATATACTGTGTACTGTTGTTTGCACATTCCTGCTGGCCATTGCCACTTTTTTTATTTCACTGCACACCTGTATATGACAAATACACATCTAGAATCACTCACTTTTAACCTTTTACAAATCATATGTACTTGTTTTCATAGAAATAACAAGTTGACAGGTAAATTATTATCTTATTATTTTTATTGTTTCTGGAAGACCATTTATCCAATTTGAACACACTGAACATATTTACTTAAAACACAATTGAAAAAATACACTTTACATTACTCAAACTGACACAAAATCTTAAAGACAACTTTTACTGCAGGGTTTATTGCTTGTCTTTCCATTCTGTGATGGTTTGTCCAGATGCTGGACAGTACCACTTTCCCTTAGACTGGGTATGACCAGTGGTTTTACTTTTGGATTGACCACATCATTTACACTTATAATGATAGTCCTTTTTGCAGTGCCGTTTTTTTGGTGGCTCTCCTCTTGCCACACGCTCCTGGTCTTCGAGTGCTGCCTTTCGCTGTCTCCATTCACGGTGACGTTTCGAGTGGCTTGACGATGCTGTTGCCATTGCCGTTGGTGTTGACACTGGAGATGGTGGTTGTATTGGGTATTGCTGAGAGGGAGGGGGTGGCGGCTGCGAGGACCAGCGAGGGAATGGGGCTGGTGGTAGATTACCCTGCCCGTACGAGGACCAGAGAGATGGGGCTGGTGGCAGATGACCCTGCCCGTACGAGGACCAGGGAGGAGGAGATGGGGCTGGTGGCAGATGACCCTGCCCGTATGAGGACCAGGGAGGAGGAGATGGGGCTGGTGGAGATGACCCTGCCCGTACGAGGACCAGGGAGATGGGGCTGGTGGTAGATGACCCTGCCCGTACGAGGACCAGGGAGATGGGGCTGGTGGTAGATGACCCTGCCCGTACGAGGACCAGGGAGGAGGAGATGGGGCTGGTGGCAGATGACCCTGCCCGTACGAGGACCAGGGAGGAGGAGATGGGGCTGGTGGCAGATGACCCTGCCCGTACGAGGACCAGGGAGGAGATGGGGCTGGTGGCAGATCACCCTGCCTGTACGAGGACCATGAAAATCCCTTTTATAACTCACCCTTAATACAAATTAATTTAAACTTGACATTGACAAAAATAATACTCACTTCTAGCAGTTTCAAAGATTCAAAGGTTTTATTGTCATATGCACATGAATCAGGTGCATGCATGCATATGAGGCTCCGCCCACAACTCAACATAGAATAGAATAGTGCAATAGAAACCACAACAATAACAGTAGTATAAACTGTGTTAAAAGTGCAAGTATAAGAACAGCAGCAACAACAACAGCAACCACACTACAACAAAACGAGATCAAATAGAATACAATCAAATAGAATATAATAATATATATATATATTCAACATATTTTATTAAGTCACTAGAGCTTTTAATGAGACACTTGAGCTTGCTTATCTTTTATAAGATTTGATAGTTCTGGGGGCAGTGTGGCCACAGCCATCACTAGGCTAGGCCACATTCAGTCTGTTCCTCTGCTTGGTTTTGATGTGAGTCAGGGCCAAGATGGTAACTTCACACATATAGGTAGATCCAAAAGGCAAGAGTTCATTCAATGCACATTTCTCCAGCTCTGGATATTTCTTTGCAACATCACACCAAAACTCTGTCAGTGACTTTTCAGCATATGCCATCTTTTGCCCACGATCAGAGAACAAATCCACCAGGTTTTCCTGCAGTCTGGCAGGAAGGCTGCTGCTGCTCTCAGTCACTCTGAATGGGTTCCTCACCCAGTCCAGCTGTTCTGACTTTGCTTCAATGTCATGAAAGTATTGGTTGAACTCAGTTTTGAGTTTGGACTGATGCGTTTTAACAATTGTGACCATCTGCTTTTTTTCAGCATCAGTAGTGGCAAGATAGCCATCAAGCAGTGGGAAACAGCTTATATCCCCTTTGTCTCCCATAAGTTGACTTAATTTATGAATCCATTCACTCTGTCATACATGTTAAGGATATGCGAGTCCTTGCCTTGAAGTGAGAGCTTAAGCTCATTAAGCTTGGAGAAGACATCGGCAAGATATGCCAGCTGTGCAACCCACCCTACATCCTAAAAAACCACTGCGAGAGGATGAGAGTGCTGTATCAGGAAAGCAGACACCTCAGTGCGAAGTTCAAACTGCCTGGATAGTGTTTTGCCACGCGACAACCAGCGGACGTCTGTGTGAAGCAGTAGCTGCCCATGCTCTGCCCCGCTGTCTTGACACAGTTTGAAATAGTCGGTGATTCGTAGGTCTGGACTGAATGAAATTAATCACCTTAACTGCGTCATCCATGACAGCTCTTAACTCGGGGCTCATCCTTTTACTGGCGAGAGCCTCCCGGTGGATAATGCAGTGATTCCACTTAATTTCGGGGTTTTCCTTAATCACACGTCCATGCAACCCACGCACTTTCCCGTCATCGCAGCGCGCCGTCGTACAGATTGACTGCAGATTCCACTCAAGATTGTTTTCTTTGAAAAAGCTGTCAATTGTCGTGTTATTTCACAAGCATACACGTGAGTCCTCTGTGTTTGATTGTAAGTGTCTTTTATTGCTAGCTCCACATACAGCCGCCTCGCTCCGCTCCTAGCCTAGCCTGATCTAGCGTACCCGGCCGTGACATCACTACGGTGGCCTGTTGTATAAACGCACACCTATTAACATAACACCACATCAATCACCTGAAATATTTCTTCGCCAGTTGTCTGTCCTGTTAGCTTCTTGCAAAACAAAATATGCTCATGTATGTCAGACTCTTCAGCATAACGCGCAAAGGCCAGGAGCTGAGCCTCCCCACTCACATCCGTCATTTCATCCAACTGTAGAGCGAACTGACCGGCTGGAAATGGTCAGGGACAGGCAAGGAGTCTGGATACCGGGAGGTCGAGGTGCGTAGTACCGACAGGTAGCAGACCGGTGGATGGTCTGGGACAGGCGAGGAGTCTGGATATCGGGAGGTCAAAGTAGCGATAGGCAGAAGATAGGTAAGTTGAATTACCATATTACAGCTTGTAACGTAACATCCGCGATTGAAGAGGTACGAACGACCAACGTGCCCTAGTGACGCCGCGGTATATATAACCCCAGGTGAGGTGATTAGTAATTAGCCACGGCAATTGTTGACAGGTGTGTGTGTGCGCCATCAGCGCACGCGGCTTGGCCACGCCCCCTGTCAACCGTACCGTGACATGACCGATATTCGCAAATACCACGCAACTAGCACGCAGGTCAAACGCAACTTGTAAGTTTTGAACGCAACTCAAACGCAACTCGTAAGTTCTGCATGCAACTCACACGCAACCCACACGCAACTCACACGTAACCCATAGGTCGATTAGGTTACAAATTTACAAAATTGTTGATTTGGGTTGCGTTTGGTGCGTATACAAATATTTTTTACACAAGTAATTAAATAATTACTATATATGCATGCATATACGATGCATGCTGGATACAATGCTGAAGTCTACAGTTCTGTAAATAATTCTCAGGAGAAAGGTGTTTAAGAGGCCGTCTTGACGTCAGTTATAGAAATTGTAATGCCCTTTTAAGATGGTTCGCCAAAGAGTGTGGATGGTGGCATGGACCAATACTGGCCTGAAATGTATGGGTTTTTTCCCCTGTATTTTTCTGTCTGGTATGATCAATTGCTCCTTGGTGACCTTAAAGATTATATTATATTCTGGGTGTAATGACACAAGTTTGTCATGGAATGGCATGGGTAGGTGGCATATGACATGAGATCGATTGTGGCGTTTAAACTGCATCCAATTCCTTTACTAACAGGTGGGTAGCAGTAGAATGTAAGGCTAGGTTTTGCTACGTTGAAACCATCAGGGATGTGAGTAGGGTGGAGGAGCTGGCACGGGTCAGGGTATTGCCGTCTGCGGCATTCAGGAGCACCAGATTGTCTATGAGGATGGCATGCTCAAAACCAGCAAGGACCAGTACATGATCACTGCATCGGCCTGGAGGAATAAGGCTCAAGCAGCCTCATTCATTAGTGGGGTTGGAATTATGTTAAACCATGCGGCATAAAGGACACTAATTAGCATGACACGTGTATCATCACAGGTTCCTTCAAAAGTATTCCAAGCCTCACGGTTATTGTGTTTTACACACTTAAAGATGATGGAGACGGTTCCCCAACACAACTTCCTCATGATCTTCAGCGACTTCAACACTTGCCTTATCGCTTAGCTTATTGTGTTGAAACCAATGACAACAGAACCCGCCCACTGGAGCTAATGGAAGACTATTCCTTGCCCACAACTACAACATGCAGTTTCAGAAGAGGAGAGACGAGATTTTGACATGGCTCTCACCCCACCAAGTATCAGATTGATTTCATTCCAACACGTGTAACGGACGCCAGCCGGTGGTGCTGTGCAGTGAGTAAACCTCAAAGACGTTCTAGCGATGAAGCTAGAGAGCCTGTGGGTTTTAGCCTCTCATGGCGGAAACTGTGAGTTCAAGTCCAGTGCGGGACACTCATGGTTACACATGCAAAAAGTGTAGTAGAACAGCATTGTCAACTCACAAGCCTACCATACCTTTGCTACGATTGGTTCAGACCATCGTGTTGTTGCAAAAAAAAAAGTCGGACTGGCTCTGAGAGTCGGGTAGAAGGAGATCATCAAGAGGGTGAAGTAAAACTGGAAACAGCTTGAGGACAACCTGGAAGTACAACAGTGACAGCCATTGGAGATCCCTAACTGGTTCCTAGCTGCTTGGCAGAGAGAAGGGGCAAACAGCAACTGATGGGCGGCAGTATAGCTCAGGAGGTAGAGCAGTCGCCTCACAACCGGAAGGTTGCTGGTTCGATCCCCGGTTCCTCCTAGCAAAAACTGTCGAGGTGTCCTTGAGGAAGACCCTAACCCTAACTGCTCCCCGGGCGCTGTAGAAATAGCTGCCCACTGCTCCTAATACTAGGATGGGTTAAATGCAGAGAACACGTTTCACTGTATGTCTTCATGTATGTGACCAATAAAGAGGATTCAATCCTCACGATTTGTTGTTGTTGATGTATAACAATGCTTTGTCAGGAAAAACAAGGAGGCAGTCGAGGTCTGTCTCGAGAAGATTCCCTGATTTTCGTGTGGTTATGACACAAGAAGAAATGGTCACAGCTTTGTCGCTGACTCTAGTTTCACCATCAGAGAGGCATACACAAAGAATAAAGCAGTGGTGTGAAAATCTTATGTGCAATACCCGACGACAGACAGCAGTTATAAAAATAAGATAAAAATAGATAAAATAGAATAAAATAGAATAGAATAAAGTTAAAAAATATAAATAAATGCAATTTATAAAATGCAATATATCAGCACAGAAAAGAGCAATATGTATATATAAATCAATGTAATAAAATATACATTGTTATATGCTATACGCCCTTGTTCAGCAGCCTGAAGGCCTGACTGTGGAAGCTATCTCGGAGTCTATTTGTACGGCACTTGATACTGCGGTATCGCCTGCCTGACGGTAAAAGTGAGTACAGTTCGTGGCTGGGGTGGGCAATGTCTTTTATGATGCGTTTGGCCTTGGCCATGCACCGCTGGTTGTATATATCCAGGAGGGAGGGGAGCTCACCTCCAACGATATACTGGGCCGTCCGCACCACCCTTTGAAGCGCTCTGCACTCGAGTGCGGTCCAGTTCCCATACCAGGCGGTGATACACCCTGTAAGAACTCTCGATGGTGCCGTTATAGAATGTTCTCAGGATGTGGGGGCCCATGCTGAATTTCTTCAGACGCCTGAGGAAATACAGGCGTTGTTAGGCCCTTTTCACCACGTGTGTGGTGTGCGTGGACCATGTGAGGTCCTCGGAAATGTGCATGCCAAGGAACTTGAAGCTGCTGACCCTCTCTACTGCAACACCGTCGATGGAGATAGGGCTGTGCTCTCCCCTCTGCTTCCTGAAGTCCACGATCAGCTCTTTGGTCTTCTTGACATTGAGGGCGAGGCTGTTCTCCTGGCACCACTGCTCCAGCGATCCAACCTCTTCCCTGTAGGCTGTCTCGTCGTCGCCGGCGATCAGGCCCATCACTGTCGTGTCGTCAGCAAACTTGATGATGACGTTGGAGCTGTGCATAGCCATGCAGTCGTGGGTGTAGAGGGAGTAGAGGAGAGGGTTCAGCACGCATCCCTGGGGGGCTCCCGTGTTGAGGGTCAGTGGCTCTGAGGTGGTGCTGTCCATCCCCGGTCCGACAGGAGGTCCAGTATCCAGCTGCACGTGGATGGGGGCACGCCTAGACCTCTAGAAGCTTGGTGTCGAGCTTGGCAGGAACTATCGTGTTGAACGCTGAGCTGTAGTCCACAAACAGCATTCGCAAATAACAGTTATTTTCCTCCAGGTGGGAAAGGGCAGTGTGGAGGATCATGGCAATTGCGTCGTCCGTGGATCTGTTTTGACAATATGCAAATTGCCATGGGTCCAGCGTGGCAGGTAACACGGAGCAAATAAAGTCCTTGACCAACCTCTTGAAGCATTTGCTGACAATCGAGGTGAGGGCTACAGGTCTATAGTCATTCAGGCATGTTACCTTGGGTTGTTTAGGGACAGGCACGATGGTGGACATCTTGAAGACCGCGGGAACAACAGCCTGGGACAGGGAGGGGTTGAAGAAGTCTGCAAAGACTCCTGCCAACTGGTCTGCGCATGCTCTGAGGACGCGGCCCGGGATGTCGTCGGGGCCTGCCGCCTTACGGATGTTCAGCCACTTGAAGGTGCGGCGCACATCTGCCTCCGAGATGCTCAGCAGGCTGGTCTCCTCAGGCGGCGCTGGCTTCGGCGGGCTGCCGTTCACGTCGGACCGAGCAAAAAAAGTATTTAGCTCTCCTGGGAGGGAGGTAGAGGAGTTCTCTACATAACTGGTTCTCCCTCTGAAGTTCGTAATTGTCTGTAGCCCCTGCCACATACCCCTCGCGTCGTGGCTCTTGAATTTCTCTTCCACTCTGTCCTTATACTCCCGCTTGGCAGTGACGATGGTCTTACGGAGGTCGTAGCGGGCTCTCGTATATTCCTCCATATTCCCGGAGCCAAAGGCGGCGTTATGGGCGTGTAGGGCAGCGCGAACATCGCCATTAAGCCACGGTTTCTGGTTGGGATATATCCGAACCGACTTGGTTGGAACAACGAAACATAAGCATCAGGTACTCCAGGTCCCGGGAACAGAAAGACTTGAGGGGATGTACATGACTTTGGTTGCACCAAGATCTGTTTATCATGAGACATACCCCCCCCTCCGCGGTCTTTACCGGAGAGAGCCTTTGTTCTGTCCGCCCGGTGGACGGAAAATCACGTCGGGTGGAGATGGAGATGTAAATAAACAGCACGCAGAGTTGGCATCTGATGAAATTCAATTTATGGCAGATGATTAGCATAGGTGACTTAAATTAAGAAATTGGCCAATTTCAGTAGCTCAGAAGTTAAAGTGTGTTGTCTGACAACTGGAAGGTTGCCAGTTAGATCACCCAGCTCCTCCTAGTCAAGTGTTGAGCTGTCCCTGAGCAAGACACCTAACCCTAACCGCTCCTGAGGAGCAAGCTGTCATGTATGAATGGGTGAACGTGAGGCATAACTTCTAAAGCACTTTGGTTAAAAACGCTATATAAATGCAGTCCATTTACCATTTACACTGTTAACATGTGTTGTTTGGTGAAAGTGGTGTCATGTTGTAACTCTGAACCACCAGCAGAAGGCAGGGAAGTGCTAGTGACCTAGAAAAAAAGCAAGGGGCTAAATACTCAAGGTAGTGTTCCTCCTTAATTATCTGACAGATTTGATCTGATTAAGAAGAAGGCCATCTCCATCACAAAGGACCGCAACCACCCTGGGCACCATCTCTTCATCCCCCTATGGTCCGGTGGCCGGTTCCGCAGCAACCGTACAAGGACTACCAGGTTCAAGGACATTTCTTATTCACAGGCAGTGAGTCTACTGAACAGCTTGGAGTGCTGCCACTATCATAACATTGTCATCCATATAACTTTACACTATCATACTTTTGCTGGACTTTCTGGAGTCATTACAGCCACTGCAATGTTTTTGCACTGTACTGCACTGTATTCATAATGCTGCTACACTACTGCCACTTTAAAAAGCTTTATTGTTGTTTCTATTGTTTTTGTACAGTATTTTATATAGTATAGTATAGTTAGTATAGTGCTTTAATCATACTGCCGGAGGCATGGCGAGTAAGCATTCCATTATACTTGTTGCATATGGCAAATAAAAATCTTGAATCTGCTTAAAATTGTAACGCTTCAATTTTGACGACGCTTATGTTGAGGCATCTTCTATTGGAGTGAGTGAGTAAGAGCAGTTCATGCAGATCCAACACATCTCAATATTGAATTTGACCTGAATGAACCTGCTGAGCTATAGCAGGTAGTGTTTAGTACACGGTGGGCTAGATGTACCGTATATTGATCCATCCTGTTAGTACTTTGCTCAGAAAATCAACTCTGCGTCCGAAAATCATTGAAAATTATACACGGGCCTAACCTGATATATATGTAAGGCTGATGATGATGATGATGATGATGATGATGATGTTTTTAATCGTCAAAAGACTCAAAACATATTCCCCCATCCCCTGCCTCGACAGCTGTTGGCTGTAAACAACATCTGTCTGCAGAATGACGGGATGTGTGTGTCCGTGAGACAGTGCTTGTTTGAGACAAGTCAACGACCACTCGGGTCAGTGTCACAGCATCTTTTTTATTTTTTCCCTGTTTCTTTAAAAAAAAAAAAAAATTGCAGTCCAGAACGGACAGTTCTTAACTGAAGCCATCCATCTTCCAGGCTGTGATGTCAGTGATCCACGGCTTCCAATCTCGCCATATAGTTTAAAAACCTTAAAACGCACCAGACGAGACGGCTCTCCACGCTCTGTCCTGTGGACGGTCGTCCGCTGCGTGACTGCGGCTCCGAGACGAACGGCATTGCACATTCATCTTCACTTCCTCCGTTAGACACGTCCGAGTCGAGACCCGTACGCACAGCCGCGTTGCAAACATCTAATGTGTTATAATATTACAATAGATGGCTCTGATTCCAACAGAGTAATAGAATAGTTGTAGCTTTATTGAAGTGCTGCGTAAATCCAATCCCTGGTTTTACTGGGGCTGTAGGTAACATTTAAGAGTTATATGTCGTCCGCTTTTGGGGAGATTTGAGATGATCTGTTCTGGTTGGCAGAGTTTTGATTTTAGACTGCCCCCCCCCCGTTCACTTCTGACCAATCAGGGCATCTCTTCCCTGATTATTTACAGGAATTCATCTTGTCTCTCTTTACAACTCTCAAATGTTACCTACAGCATGTTTAAGTGATTTAATTGACTTTGTGGGAGCTGATTGGCCAACAAGCAAGCAAGCAACACACAGATCTGCATTGTTGCATCTAGCAGTCTTTATCCCTCCCCCCGGGCGTACGTGTTTACCCTACCCAGATACCCTGCATCATGCTCATTCATCCAGATCATCCTAATGGAGACGTTGTTTGTGGGAAGCAGATATTTTCGTCTTGTTTGCCGTTTGATGAACTCACGGAACAAAGCTTTTATCTCCTTTGAAGACGAATGTGTGTTGTTTGCTTTAATGATGACTGGCCTTTGGGCGTCTTGTATCTTTACGATGCCAAATAAAACTCCTTGCTACATACTCTAAATACTCTAAATAGAATCTGGTGCTGGGTTGTGTTTTCATTTAATAGCACCGTAACTATAAACTCTTTTAGGCCTCATTTAGCCCCCCCCCCCCCCCTCTTCAGACAACTAGGGTGCTGTGATCAAACACACCTGTCCTTTAAGTATTGGCAAGCCAACCAATCAGCAAGTATGGCTGCTCCCCAAGGACCAGTGGCGTGGCAGCCAGCCAGCCATAGATCACATGACCAAGCGCAGTGTACCTGGACTGCTGTACGGTTTCCCACCTAGGCAGGTGAAAACCCCCAGACAAACTCTAATGAAGCTTGAAGCTGTCAGGTGAGGCTGCTCATATAGTCTCCTGATACACCGGGGCGTATTGCTCAAAGGTTCCTTGATCGGGGAGATGCCGCCGGCAAGGTACATAAGGGGATCAGGGGTCACACGCATGCAGGTGGACGCGCACACACATAGCACACACACACACATAGCCGCTCACACAAATATACGCGCTAGCGGCTAGTTGTCATGTTGACAGTGCCTCCACGGGCTGTGTTGCTGCATGGTTTGGTTTCCCCCAGAATCGAACAGACCCAACCAGACCTCAGTCCTCATTACTTCATATAAACGGTGTAGGGAACACTACACACGTTTTTAAGAGATGTTAACTGATATACAGCTGTTGCATGTCATAGAAGACAGTGGTATAACACAATATACTTCACAATATATTTCTTCAGTGTTGCGCATATGTATATTTCTGTTGTTTAATGCGATAAATCTGCTGATTTTCCATTTCTGAGGTTGAAACTAAAAAACGTGTGTGTGTGTGTGTTTAAATGTCTGCGATAGCTTCCAGTAATTCACACATCCATTTTGTTTCAAGCTTCATGCATACTTCCAAGTATCTGGTATCCTCTGATATTATGGTCATATTGGGAAATATGTGCGCTGTATATGGCGAGTACTACAGTGACTACCCTGCCTCCTCATAGAGGGTGTTAGTACCCCAACACCCCCCCGTACCCCATCCTTCTTGACCACTGCTCATGGCCGTTTCTTTGCATCTTTCAAACGGTTGGAGTAGTAGGAGGAGACTGACTGACTGAAATGGGGAGTTTCCTACACTATACTGCTATTCCATTTTTTCCTATCCCTCTGTCCAACCATTTTATATTATTTATCTTTCCAACTAACGCTCAATTTAGTAGTAACTCAGTAACTATCGCTCTTTCTAACGGTCTTTCTAACTCTTTCTTTCTATTCATCTCTCTAACTATCTCTCTCTCTGCATCTCTCTCTCTCTCTCTCTCTCTCTCTCTCTCTCTCTCTCTCTCTCTCTCTCTCTCTCTCTCTCTCTCTCTCTCTCTCTCTCTCTCTCTCTCTCTCTCTCTCTCTCTCTCTCTCTCTCTCTCTCTCTCTCTCTCTCTCTCTCTCTCCTTTGGACTTATTTAATATCACACAGACAGCAGGCAAAGGAAAACATTACCCAATGTACCAGAACATTATATTGAGTTCTGTGAAAGATTATTCTTAACAATTATTATTTTTAGTTGTGTGTGTGTGTGTGTGTGTGAGACAGAATACATTTTTAAACAGAGAGACAAAGTAGTAGATGGATGGATGGATGTATTTAATGGATAACCGGATGGATTACTGCTAAATCTGGTGAATTGATGGATGAGTACATAAATGGCCTGAAATGTTGGATTGAAGAAACAGGATGTTAGTCTTGCGATGATTAATGACCCTGGAGAAATGACAACTCTCTCTCTCTCTCTCTCTCTCTAGCTGTATTACATCTCTCCCCCTCTCTCTAATTCTCTATTACATCTCTCTCTGCCCCATCTCTCTACGGCTCTATTACGCCCCCCCCCCCCCTCTCTCCATCCCTCTGTTCTGTTTCTCTCTCCCTCCCGCTCTCTATTGCGTCCCATCTCTCTCCCACTATATTTTTCTCTAACAGCTGTGACACACCTCTCTCTCTGTCTCTGTGCATGGGCTCTTATAACAATCTCTTATCTTTGTAATAAACCAATATGTACAATATGTTGATTCGATCGTGACATGAACAGATAACTTTGGTCATGCGACCTAAACAAACGGTTCACTTGACTAAAACTCTTGGTTACTTCGTTACGGCTTCAAAAAGGACACGTTGAAACAACATGAGGTGTATCTAAAAAAAAAGAGATGTTTGAACATAAAGTGTAGTCAGATGTTTGTGTTCTGATGCGCAACAGTTGCCACCGTCTGTTGTGTTCACCTGCTGTTCGCTTGCAGCGCTTTGTCCAGCCGACTGTATAAAATAAAAATATTTATAGAAAATGCAAGAAAACATTGAAAGCAAACAACCATTTAATACTCAACGATGGCCCATAAACTTTTATTATTTTATCAATAAGCCACATTTAGAGCCTCTACCCTGCCAGGGTAAAGTCTGCCTGTACCCCAGCTAATGCTGGCAGTTGAATTTGACTCAAAACAAACAGAAAATGGTCGTTTTTTAACCATACACACTATTTTATCATGGAATATTTTCTAGTGCATTTTGTGTAAGTATAAATTCTCTGCATTGTTCTACAACGTTGGTGTTATGGTCCCCGTCCCACTTCCTCCTGTGTTATTCGGCCTGGACCCCTAATAAAGTAGTTTGGACATGCCACCGCTAGCCAGGCTGAAACAGGCTAAACCTCCATCACCCGGGACACCAGCCCACCCCGGCACCCCCAGGCCCACACCTGACGTGGGTGTTTCGACTCGCAGGGCCCCAGCAGACGGCAACACGGCTGCGTGAGCAAAATGAGAACTGTTTCAATTACAGAAACATGGAAAGGGCATCGCGGCAGCGGGGATTGATATGTCAGTTTAACAATGTCCAATTAAAGGAGAGGAGCTCCGCTATTATTCTTGGATTAGAATAACCGACGGCAGGTACCCCCCCCCCCTCCCCGCCCCCCCCGCGCACGCAACGCGCCGACTCCATCAGCCGTGAAATGAGAACAGCTGACATAATAATAATAATAATTCACATTTCCCTACAGTCCACATAATTTGGTTTGGCAATTATGTGACGTTTTATTTTCAGAAGCCGAATGGAAGGCATGCATGCATAATAAGCCGCCTGTGTGATCTTGTGTCTTGATGCGTTTCCATCCCCCGCCACATGCAGCAAGTTATCAATCCACATAGCTCCCACTGTGTGTTAATTTTTATGTCTGTTTAAAAAAAGCGTTTATTTGTGATTCACAGCTTATAAATGTCACACCGCTCATTTGATCCTAATTCCGTCGGGGAGTCGACTTGACGCTGGTTAATGACGTGTGACATGCTCCCCCTCCCCTCGTGGTGAAGATATTTTACCGGATTCTGCGAAACTTGCGAACTTTTCGTAGTCGAGTTGTTGTCTTAACGTAACGGACGATAAATAAAGCGAGAGGAGCGAGGCCTGCGGCTCCGTTGTCTGAGACGGTTGTGTGGATTTTCGAGGCCAGGCGACCCCAACGGCTGTCTTCTTCTTGGCCAGCAGAACTGAGGAGCCAGTGGAATACATTAAGACTGCCATACGACCCCCCGGTCAGATCGATGCCAATAAATGTTTGCTCTTGCAGATCTATGGAGGATATGTGCAAGACGCTCTTGTGTTCGCTCCCCGGTGGTGAGACCGCGAAGCTTCCCAATAACGCCAGCGCGAAGAAGACTCCCACTCCTGCAGTCACCTCGCTGGATGGACCTCATTACCCTCCCAGCGCCTCCGCTCGCAGATAAACGCTCTCTCTCAATGCCCGTTTAAACCTGCTTACATACCACCATCCATCTGCATTCCCAGCTGCTCGATGTCTTGATGTGCTCACTGCGGAGAGAGAGTGCTGAAATGCGGAGAGATTCTGCCTTCATTCTCTCCCAGGGGTCATTGCTGCAACTTGTGGAAAACACATTGTGTGCTTGTGTGCTTGAAGATGAGGCCTGGTCTCTCTCTCTCTCTCTCCTCTCTCTCTCTCTCTCTCTCTCTCTCTCTCTCTCTCTCTCTCTCTCTCTCTCTCTCTCTCTCTCTCCTCTCTCTCTCTCTCTCTCTCTCTCTCTCTCTCTCTCTCTCTCTCTCTCTCTCTCTCTACTCTCTCTCTCTCTCTCTCTCTCTCTCTCCCCCACACGGCAAACACACAAGGCAAGGAGAGGTTCAACCCGGCGCTACTCTGTGTAGCAGCCCACAGTTCGTGGAAGGTTAGGATGGGTTCAATTGAGAGTAAGGATTAAAAAATGAAATTAAAATGATTAAAAATGATTAAAAAGTGTTGGATTAATAAAGTGCATCTTCTCCTGTCGCTCTCTGGAACACACCCCAGGACAATCATTCTGATAGTTTGTGTTTAATCTCTGGGATCTGCCTGACTACATTGCGTGCGCACACACACACACGCACACACACACACACACACACACACACACACACACACACACACACACACACACACACACACACACACACACACACACACACACACACACACACACACACACACACACACACACACACACACACACACACTCTCTCTCTCTCTGCTGAGAGGCACAACAGAAAGGTCAATTAGAGAGGGAAGGAAGAGAGTTGGCTTGACAGTGGGAAGAAGAGGGCAGCAATAGATGGAGAGAAAGAGTGGGAGACGGGGAGAGAAAGATGGAATGCGTGAGATGGAGTGAGTGCAAGGGACAGATAGAGAGGAGGGATAGAGAGTGGTGGGAATATCACAGAGAGAGAGAGAGAGAGAGAGAGAGAGAGAGAGAGAGAGAGAGGGGCATACAGAGAGAGAAAGGGAGAAGGATAGAGTAGAGTCTGGGCTTAACAATTCCATAGAGTCTTAGGAGTTCCAGGTATGACAATAAGCGTCTTTTACAGGGCCAAACTGAATGTGCCACTCCAAAATGGTCTGTTACTCAATGTCAAGTGGTTTGGCTTATTAGACTCTCACTTGTTGTGTATAGTATCTCTTCTCACATTATTGGACTTCTTTTAGCGAGTGAAGGGGAGTGATAGTTTGTATAGTAGTATATAGTATAGTAGTAGTATATAGTAGTTTGTATCATCATGACGTCACGACATCATGGCGTGAACGAGAAAATATGAACAGTAAAATAAAGCAAAGGTCTGCCAGGCTGGCTTTTGTGGCTTGTTGAAATTTGTTCTATTGGTGTATTTGTTTTATTTTTTTATGTTGTCTTTAGTCTTTAAGCAACTTTTGCTCTCAAGCTGTTACAATATTATGGACGGGCAGATGCAAGTATTCAGAAGACAATCTTTAACTTTGATCGGTAGTTAAGGTGAAGAATTGTCTGACTTCATGTAAAAACAGGGTAATAAATATCCTGCTCCTGAAAATAGATTTCTCTATTTCTCTACTAAGCGCCCTGCTAAATCTTGCATAGAAATACAATTTTATTTTTGGTGGTAGTATACAGCTCCCCCTCCTCGCCCCCTTGTTGGTATTCTGGTCCACCCCCTATACTAAATTAGTCTGGACACGTCACTGAACCTGGTCATATCGCACCGCGTCTAACGTCAGTTTGACAGGAAACTAACACAGAATGCAGAACACAAGGAGGTGGAGGGTATTCTGGGCTTCTGTTGTCCCTCCTGTGGGAGCAGAGCGTCGCAGAGAGCAAATATGGCCCTGGGGCTCTGGGTCTGTCACCGCCGTGTATGCAGAACCAGCCTGATTTCATGCTTGACATCCCCCCGCAGTAGAGGTATTTCACAACGGTCTGTTGTACCCGTATCCGCCAGCAGGGGTCACTGTGTGTTTGCCGGAAATGCGAACACCAGCTCTCCGAACAAGCTCTGAAAAAGAGGACAGAGGGGAACAGGAAATTGCAAAATGAAGGTGAGTTTGGGAGTGAAATGATCGGACGGACATGGGGGAAATGACAGCGGAGTAAAAAAACAATTTGAAGTGAAGCGATTGATTCGGCCGATCTACCTCATACAGAGGCAGGGTGACGCAGAGGGACCGGGAAGGATGGAAGGGGACGGTGATATTATGGAAAGACAATGACACAAATATGGTACAACATTATACAAACATACTATGTATGAAGTATGTCTTAGTGATGCGTTTGGGTCATGTTTTTTTTCTTTCCTGGGGCAAACTTATCATGGACATCTGATAGAAGATAACTCCGTTCAATAGGAGAAATGAGATTCATCTTGTGGGTCTGACCGGTCCATTTGGATTTTCTTTAGAAACTGAGCAGAACCGACGGAGTGGAAACTCAATGCTTCACATCGCAGTAGGGTTCTGTTTCAAGCCCATTTGACCTTTTGACCTTTTTAGCTCAAATCTTGTGTGTGTCTGAAATGTAGGTCGGAGACGGTCAAAGTGATGCTCCTCGGAAGGAGATAGAATAACTACTTAGAACAAGCTTTGGTGGCCCAGAACAGACTCCAGTTGCTATTGCTGTGTGTCTTTGTTTAGTGTTTACGTTCGTATCGTATGTCAGTATTGAGGGTTAGTGGTATTCTGTTATGTTATGGTTTGTGGTTGTATTGGTGTTGGGTCTTGTTGAGTGCTGTTGTGTGGTGCTTTTGTTTGTCTGTTAGTGTTGTTTGTGTTGTTGATAATGTGTGTTGTGGACAGCGAAGACTGCAGCTTGTCTTGTGTTCTGGAAACTCCCCCAACATGGTCCTCCTCTCTCATCAATCATCCACAGTGGTCCTACTCCCCTGTAACCTCTCCTCCTCTATCTCTCCCCCTCTCTCCCTCTCTATCTCTATGCCTCTCGCCCGGTGTCAGAGAGGAAGTTGAGACACTTTAAAGATGAATGGGCAGTGTCGTCCCGCCGGTGAAACAAATGATCTTTCTCTCTTTCTCAACATCCCGTTGCGCTTGTCTGAATGGGCGTGAGTGTGTGTGTGTGTGTGTGTGTGCGGGAGGGGGGGGGGGGGTGGATTTGAAGTGATTTTTGGTTGCTTTATTGATTGTAATGGTAGCTTTGCCCTGTTCTCCAATCAAGACAATAGTATGTAGATTCTATAGAATCATAAACTGACTTCTCATAGTGGTTAGTCTGCCTCCATCACATTCCTCTACAGCCAACAAGTCATGTGTAACCCACTTTACAAATTAGGATTTTTATAATGCATTTTCTTTTTCAAATTAGTTTAGTGGGCAATCTGCAATCTTTTAGATAAAACCGCCCTAGTCTTCTTTTAGAGTATTAGGATTATTCTTAGCATTGAGAGAAAATGAATTGTGTTTTTTTTCTTTCTGGAGATGGAGAGTAATTCCAGCGTTCCGCCTCTGTTCCAGCAGCCAATCAATTTGCCCCGCTCCCTTGCCACAGACGGCGCGCGGCCTGCTGAATTCTGGGTAATTAACCTTCCGCGTTATCCTGCTAAATTCAGCCGTTCCAGAATTATTGGAGCGCTGCCCTGGCGAGCAAGTGAACGCTGTTGTACCACACTGTCAAACCCTGATCGGTTCTGTGTTTTTATTTTATTGTTTCTTCTCTTCCAATGACTCTCAGTCAGTCACTCTCAGTGAAACTGACTCTCAGTGTAGACAGTTAGTATCTAGCTGGTTATACGGCCCATGCATTTACCTTATAGGAGATCAAGGCAAACTTGTTTATTTGTGTAGCCCCCTTTAAACAGAGTTCTTTACATAGGCAGGCATTAAAACATGTTTAAAAGATGGTCTTGAAAATGTAAAAAAAGACATACAATATAAATATAAAATACAATTATTATAATCTAGACTTCTAAAAATGTGTTTTGCCAGTTATTATATTTTAGGAAACCGGAAGCTTCAAACATAGAATACCATTTCCTTAAGCTTCTCTTCCATATATTGCCATTGGCATTGTAATGTACTTGATCGAGGTCCACTTTGCATATGATTGCTTAAAGGGGCATTCCAGATGTAGGCCAACCTTTGGGGTAGTGGGGAACAGTTTTCTAATAATATAAATGTACTTTCCAATATCATCTGGGATTAGAGTTCGGTAAAAAGAGGTGCCTTAATATGGTCCTGAGACTCCTTATGGCAATGCTCTGCTAATACACGGGTTTAGATGGACGCGTTTCATGAATATTTGCTCGATGCCTATGGTTGAGGAATATAGGGAGGATATAAGATGGCGCAGCTCCGGGGAAGGGACTCCATGGGTGGCGAGCGATGGTTGTGAATGGCATGGATGGTATATGGCCAGTGTTTTATCAATGGAGGCCGAGGTGGAATTGTTAAGCCCAGTTTCAGTTGGCCGTGCTTCGCCATGCTGACGAAAGAACAAAACATCCTTGAATGTGGAAGACAATCCTATGAACTAACTACCTGAAGATTGAGCTAGCTTGCTAACCTACAGTTTATACATATTGTTTATAACTTACATGTCTTTTTCTTAACATAGGCTCCAATCAGATCATAATATATTGTGTAATGTGGTAATGGATCAAAGTCCTATTAGATCTAGGTTTGTCAATAATATGTGGCAGGTTTACTGGGTTATTTGGCTCTTCTGATGGCCAATTCTGTGTGACCATCCCTAGTGGGTAATGATGATGAGTCAGATGCATGTTATTCAATGGATTTCTACATTGTCCAATTAACATAATTATTTTTGTTAGTTTGTTGGTTACATTCACTACGGACAATACTATCTGGCATTTCTTCCTTGAGTGGGTACTACAAAGAGAGGACGAGACGATGGAATCAGCCTCTCTTTGCCTGCCTGCGTTGAGAACCAACCCTGCCAGTCAGTGAGAACCAAAATATCCATTTTTTTCCATGTACTGTATGTTGCTGCTACCTTTTATGATTTTTTTTTTTTTTAAATATGTTGGACTACATTTGATGGCAACGCTTAACACTTACAGGCTTTTTGCTGTATCTCAAAGGATGTGGCTTTGGCCTTGTGGGTGTGGAGGTCGAAGGCGATGAAGATGCTCTTTCAGTTTGCTTTGAAACCTGTGAGGAAGAGAAAAAGTGAGGTCATTGGAACTGCAAAGCAACATTTATTGAAATAGCAGCGTGGAGCACACGTTAAATGATTAACTGACGGGCAGGTATTGTATGGCTGGCTGCCGCTACAGTGGGATAAACATGCTTTCCTTTGTGTGGCTTGAAGTGCGGTTTCTGTAATGGGGCTTGTACAGCAGAATGCATCATGTTGGTTTTTTTGTTGGCGATCATATTGTGAGCACTCAAGAGAGTTGTAGTATTGTATTTACGTTGTCAACGTAAATATACCGTAACCGAGACCAATGAAAACTTTTGCCACGTCTTGCATGAGAAAGGCTGTGGCAGTTTCAAACACAAATGAAGGGGGTCATTATCGGGAGACAACTAAATATATCCCCATAATGACGAATAATTTCGCAATAATTACTACGAACATAATATCTAACATTCCAGTGCTCCTATGCTTCTAAAATGGAGACAGTCATTGCGATGTGACATGGCAATGTACGAGCGCTGTATAGTCTACAAGCTGCGCGCTTTCTCACGTTCTCAGGTTTAGGCTACCTAATGGTGTTTTTGAACAGCATATTTAGTATTTAGTAAGCATAATCAATGTGGCACATAAATGAATGGCTATGCTACCAAGATACTTTATTGATCACAAAGGAAATTGTATCTTTAGGCTAGCATTACCAGACGGGATCTTATACGAATGGATCAGAATACTCTCACATACTGTAGATTTACACAATCCCTTTCAATTACAGCCTAACGCATACCAAAAACAGCGAGGCTTTAGGAAACGCTAAAGTACAACTGTAGGTTGGGTTTGTCGGGAGTGGGAGTATCTACCACTGCGTTGTTATTGGTTGTTTAAAAAGCTGTTTCCCTGTCAGGACTGTGCTAGTGGACCGCCAGGGATGAGGTGTGAGCGGTTTAGAGGCTCCCAGGCGCCCCGTTGATCATTCTGCGCGCTACGTGTCGATATAACAGTCGACTCTCTCCCTCGCTGACTAGGATAAACTGTTCTCCTCACTTTATGTCGCCACAACTGGCCTGGGCCTCACAAGGGGAAATAAAACTACTTTATCATGCTCATTTCCTCTGTCTCACATTGGTAAATAAAATAGTAGTACTTTTTCTTGTTTTACATTCAAATCACAAACGTAATGAAAAAACTGCTGATTGGGTCTCTGATTGGGTCACGGAGTCCAAGTGGGCGAGGTTTGAGAGGTTTGAATGCAGATTAGGGTTGGGCGATATGGCCAAAAGTGTTGTAATGATATTGTTCATATCTGCCTATATATATATTCATTTTTTCTGTCAACTTTAAAGGCAGTTTTTTTGCTCCTGAGTGATAGCTGAAGAAAAGTTAAAATGAGGTTTGAAGTAGGAATGCTCGATGCTACTTTTTCATTTCCGTACCAAATATAGAAATAAAGGCTGATACCAATCTTTATTTTTTTCTGTAATTTGACCCAAAACAGATACACAAATCAGAATTTTTGTATTATTTTAATGTTTTATCATTTGATCGCCCTGCCCTAATGCAAATCTTTTGAGATGGTGCAATATCCTAAAAATAAATAAATATCTTCTCCTATTGGTTTTCATAGTTGCTGTTCTCATCTATCTATCTCTGCATTGATTTCTGTCTAATCCAAATAATTAAAGAGGAGGCTGAGTGTGTCAGTCATGTTATGTTTACAGAATGCATTTAATGTATTTTCAACATTTAGCAATGTTAGCGGCTAAATCATACAGGTTTTTACAGTGCACGTGATATAGTAGGACTGCTGCCGATGTGAAACTCTTAATAATATTCAAAGCACTTCTAAGTATATTTATGGCTTGTGTTCTGTTCAGGACAATATCCTTCCATGGAATGTTATGTTATGTCTCCATTCAAATGTCGTGCATTTGAATCCCCTAGCTTTGATCTACTGTGATGGAACAGAAAGACAAAATGGCCAATTATATGCTGAGAAAGATTTTCTAAGTTGTTGGCAACCCTATTACGAGCTTTAAATTTGAGTGAAGTCACAATGTGTTTCATGATAGGAATGTTGATATTTAACGCTGATAAGGTGTTAGAGCTCTGTCAGATTGAGAAGTCAAGATAAGATAAACTATATTCCCTCAAAGGAAAACCGTGTTTTGACATGCAGTGAGTAGTGTTTGAACGTTCCAAAGAAAAATTACATTAAAAATAAACAACGGCACTTCTCTCTGTAGTCACGGATACATCTCTCTCTACAGCAGTGATTCCCCACCTTTTTTTTGCCCCGTGACCCCCAGGCAGGTCTGAGATCTGCTTCCCCATACATCCTTCTAACCACACCAACATCTATACATAAGGTCAATGTCCTGGTGCAATGTGGTATACACATTGCACCACACCACACACCACAAGTGATTAGTAGATCACTTGTGGCAGTCATGAGGCCAAAATTATATCCTCAAATATCTACAGCTTATAAGTGTGCAATCTCCCATCTGGTCCCATCTGCATTTCAGGCCACCCCAAGTGGGGTCCAACCCACAGATTGGGAACCACTGATCTACATGTTTTCCTGTCAGGCTCTTATACAAGTGTTTGAACGGTAGATAATGCAATACACCACCACATCATCCTGGGGCCCATCAGTCATCAGACAGACGAGTACGCCTGCTTCATTACCAGATGACCCATCAGGAAGAAGAACTCGGTGTTCCACCACCGCGCGCCAAAGCCCAGGGTTAATCTGACTGCCAAACGCTCCACTGGTTTATAATGACTGGGGTCGAGAGGGCCGATGAGCAAGGCACTGCCAGCTTTCTCTAGGACATTTGGACTGGACTGGGCAGGATTACACTGAACTAGGAGAAGTGAAGTAAAGCCTTCCTTCAGAGGAGATGATTGGTTGCCCTCAGTTGGCCCCGCCCACACGACTAGCCAAGCACAGGTCCTGGAACTCAATGAGAATAGAACGTGCCAATTTTGTATTTCTAATCGTGTATTTATGTTCAAGTGTACTTTATAGTGTGATGTACAACATGAAATATAACATATATATTTAAAAAATATTTTTCTATCATTTGTAACACTGTATAACAACAAAACGTGTGTGTGTGTGTGAGTATGAATCATCCAGTGTGTGGTGTATCATCTGTACTGTGATTAACTGAATCTAGGCGGATGCGTATGTGCATGCAGCTGTGTATGTGTGTAAGTGCATCTGTGTGTGTGTGTGTGTTCATGTGCGCTGAGTGTGGCGTGTTCGCTGGCGTTCCTTGTCCCTGGCGCTGTGTCTGGGGCCAGCCAAGCGTCTCCACACTGCTGTCTGCCAGTGGGCCTCCGCGGTGCGTTGGACCAGAGTGGGCCTCATCCATCACTGCCAAGCTCCCCTGAGAGAGACCCCAGAGTGGGCAAGACACAGAGCCAGCACCCCTCCCTCCCCTTCTTCCATCCCCAGTCTCTGGTACACATCACGGCTCCGAGAGGCTGCTAGTGCCCTGCTGGGCTGGAGGAACCAAACATCAGCACCGCGGCACGCTGCGGACACTCCCATCCACCCACCCGGCTTCACCCTCGGCTTCACCCAGCACCGCAATTAAAGAGCAAATGATGAGCAATTAGAGGAGAGGGGGAGGAAGTGATGAATCGGCTGACACACTCTCCCGGTCTGCATGCTCTTCTGGAGGCAGTGGAGAGGACTCTGTGCCACCAACCAACCCCCCCCCCCCTGTCCCTAAACCACCAGTCAGGGGCCTGCTAAACCACTAGGATGATACCCACAAGCTACTCTTCTTACTTGTGAAATACCAGGTGGAGAGAAAGAAGATTTAAAGTGAAATATAAATTTGCTCCAATAACTCCTTTGTTTGTCGATGGAAATTGTCTCTGTGTAGCCTCTTCCGACGCTAATGTGACCAGGGGAATTAGCTGGGTAGGGTGAAAAAGTTAATCTTCATTCCATGTTGTCACTAGCAGAGTGTGTGCATAGCTAAATGCGCTGTGTGCTTTTGGTGGATATATTTTATTTCACCTTATTGAGACCCACTCACTCACTCTATTCATGGGAAATAATTCCCAGGCCAATGGTAATTCATGCTTTTTGTTAAAATAACATTACGAGGCATTTTAATGTGCCCATTGATATCAATCTCTTCCACTTTAACGGTTTCATCTTTCAGGTTCAGCCCCATTAGAGCTGAACAGAGAATGTTATTACGCTTGGAGAAATAGTTCCAATCACATCAATAGCAAGGAAAAGTATTTTAACACTGGACAGATTAATACACATACACATACTGTATATTTACTACAAAACGAGTTATGCATTCAAATACTTATCTGAGTTTTCAAGCAATAAAGGTTGAGGTTCTACAACTAGACAGGAAATCCATGTTTCGCAGTACAGGACAGTAACAGGAATTAAAGGAGATACATTTAAATAAGTAAATATATATCTATATCATTAAAAATAAATAAATATATATATATATACATATTTATAATATGCTAAATACACTCACCGGCCACTTTATTAGGTATGCCTTGCTAGTGCTGGGTTGGACTCCCTTTTGCTTTCAGAACTCCATTCAATCTTCATGGCATAGATTCAACGAGGGGCTGGAAACATCTGTCAGAGAGTTTGGTCCTTATTGACATGATTGCGTCACACCGTTGCTAAAGATCTGTCAGCTTACACATCCATGAAGGCAATCTCCCATTCCACCACATCCCAAATGTGCTCTTTTTGATTGAGGTCTGGTGACTATGGTGGCCATTTAAGGACAGTGAACTCATGGTCATGTTCAACAAACTTATGCTCAATTACCGGTAGTACTAAAGGGCCCGAAATGTGCCAATAAATAATCCCCCAGACCATTCCACCACCAGCCTGAACCATTGATGACACAAGCAGGGTGGGTCCATGCTTTCATGTTGTCCATGCCAAATTCTTATCGAGACTCATCAGACCAGGCAACGTTTTTCCAATGTTCTATTGTCCAATTGTGGTGGGCCTGTGCATAATGTAGCTAGTTTCCTGGTCTTAGCTGAAGTGGCCCCCGGTGTGGTCTTCTGCTGGTGTAGCCCTGCTTCAAGGTTTGATGTGTTGTGCATTCAGAGATGCTGTTCTGCATACCTCGGTTGTAACAAGGTATGTTGTATGTATTTGAGTTACTGTTGCCTTTCCATCAGCTCCTGGCCATTCTCCTCTGACCGCCCATTTGGCACAAACAACCATGTTCGAAATCACTTCAATTGTGTCACAAGTGCAGTGTGTGGGTTGGACCCCGAACGCAGACAACAGACCAGAGAGGGGAGAACAGGTGGTTTATTTGCAAAAACGCACATGGAATGGTCATGGACAGGCAAGGGGTCTGAATACTGGGAGGTCGAGGTGCGTAGTACAGACAGGTAGTAGACAGGCGGATGGTTAGGGACAGGCAAGGAGTCTGGATACCAGGAAGTCGAGGTGCGTAGTACCGACAGGTAGTAGACAGGCGGAAAACAGGTAAGTGGCTTACCGGAGAACTTGTAACATACATCCGAGAATACAATAAGTACGAACGAGCAACGTGCCCTAGTGACGCCGCGGTATATGTAGACCCAGATGAGGTAATTAGTAATCAGCCAATAGTTGACAGATGTGTGTGCACGCCGCCAGCGCACGTGGCTTGGCCACGCCCCCTGTCAACCACCGTAACCGTGACAAACTGTTTCCCATTCCGATGCTTGTTTGAACTTCAACATCGTCTTAACCATGTCTCCATGCTTAAATGCATTGAATTGCTGCCATGCAATGAGATATTTGCGTCAACGAGCAGTTGAACAGGTGTTCCTAATAAAGTGGCTGCTGAGTGTGTGTATACACACAATAGTAGCAATGCAAATGAGGCCAAGGTTAAAAAACAAATAAAGAAAAGACAGAAGTGCCACTAAATCAGCAGACCTCTGAAATTCCTCAGGTCTTTTGTCTGCTCGCGGCCACCATACTTTGCCTGGACCATGGCCAGTCATACTAGACCGGTTCTGGAGCAAGTCCAGGATTGTCAGAGTTGTCAAACACCGGCCGATACAGAATTACGATAATAAATCGTGAAAATAAAAACTTTGGCAGAGTCCTCTGACAATTAGATGATGAATCTGTTTGGCCGCAGCCGACAGCCCTGAGGGTTAGAAAAGGTTCAGTTGTGGACCTCATCCATCACCCAACACTATGCCATGCTTGATAACTCAGAGCGAGATAGTTACAGTGTCAGGCCTGCTCCCTCGGAGAGAGAGAGAGAGAGAGAGAGATACTCAGCCATGCTCGCTCACTCAGCGAGAGAGAGGTACAGTCTCAGTCTCATCATTTAAAGAAAGGAAGTTTGTTTGAGCCAAGCTCCGTCACTCAGGGTGAGAGAGATGGTGCTTGTGTATTGATAAAAAGTTCAAGTCATTCATATCTGATTGTTTTTTTGGTTTGTTTTTCGTATTGAATATCTAGCATTGCACCTTACCCTGACACAAATGCACTTGAGCATGAATTCAACACTCAACACTCAATTAAACTTCAAGAAGGACACACTCAAACAAGCTTTTATGAAAGAAAAAGGCTTTCAAGACCTTTAAGTTTTAACTATGCCACTACCAACAGCAAAGACAGTGGAAACGTTTCAGCTTTACAATCTCTCCTACGTGTGTGGCCAGTCACATCATGTATGCATTGTGGGGGCAGGTGGTTTGACTTTCAGGTTTAAGGTACTGGGTTCAATCTGTAATGTTCTTCAACCATCATCCTGCTACCTGAGCAATAGGCCCTAATCCCTTCCTGTATCTGAATTCACCAAGTCCTTTTGGTTAAAACCATCTGAGTAACCAGAGTGTGGTTACATTATGTGTGGTCACATGACTTAATTATTGCAGTTGCAGCAGGCTAATTCTTGTTTACTCTCTGTATATTGTTTTATGACTACTAAATATGTATGACTTTGCTATAATACCCCTATAACACGTTGTGAAACATGAATATTAATTAGCGACAGTCGTAGCGGTTTCTCTGGGAAAACCTCATTACATATTCATTAGCAAGGACCTCTCCTTATACAGTACGCACGCACGCACACGCACACACACACACACACACACACACACACACACACGTTAAAACTGCTTTATCTAAACTGAAGAAATCGGTATGGTGGTAGATAACTACCAAAAGCCTGTCTTTAGTTTTGGATCAGATTCTTTTATCGTCTTTTAATAGTTTTAGAGAAAGTCTTGCTTGTTTTAAGGACCTTATATTCTTAATAATGTGATAATAGTTAAGAAATATGTCAATGTCTTTTGATTTAGCTGTAGTTAGATTGTATGTGTTTGTCAACCCTGTGATCTCTTCTTCATGGGTCTGCAATTGAAACCAGAAAATAGCAAATCTCCTGTGAAACCCAAACAGGAGCCGCTTCCTCTTAAACACACACCTGAACAAACATGCTGTCCAGGTTGTGGCTGATAGGTGTAAACTCAAACTAAATGACATGTGAAATCGCTTGAAACCAAGACAGAATGGCTCTAAGAGGTGTAAAATAGAAAAACAAAGAGGCGTGAGAAACCCATCGATTGACGGCTATAACACCACAGAGTCGTCGTCGCGGGCTAATCCGTCACCCCGGCCATCTTGTACGACGCCCCTGTCTCAGATGAGTTGAGCTGTTGACCACTACTTTCTGCCCCGTGTGTCACATGACGTTCACTTGAGTCATGTTTGGCAACCATGCCCCACTCAATTGTCTTCCTGGAGAAAGCGTTGCGGTACCTTTGGGGGGGGGGGGGGGGGGGGGTGGGTGTCTGCTAGTGTAATGGACGCCAGCAGGTGGTGCTGTGCAGTGGTAAACTTCACTCCCTGACGCCTAAATAGACGTTCTATGAAGTGCGATGCAGCTGGGGTTATGGGTTTTAGCTCTCACGTTAGAACGTTGCCTCTCATGTCGGAGGTCGTCAGCTCGAGCCCAGTGCAGGACACTGACTTTTACACTACTACCAAGTTATATTTGCATATAACTTCTACAATACACACTAATCAAGACTCCTACAGGGAAACAAATAATCCTACTGCAGAACACTTTGCAACACTACTACTTCTATAAATGCCACTACTGCTGCAAAAATACTGCCACTGCATGAGAGGAATGACAAACTGCTAGCTGGTGTTTTCAGTTGAGTAAAGACCACAGCGCCCCGACCTAGCGGTGCGCACACGCTCTAAGTGAACGTCACTTCAGGAGCCACCTTCGCTCTTCCCCGACTCAACCCATTGAAGCTAGGAGACCGCAGAGACACGGCACAGACAGAAATAGACTCCTGCCTTTGTTGTTTTCTTTCTCATTCCATTTTTTGTTTCCCCAACAACAGAGTGTGTCTTTGTGAAGGGGGAGGAGGGAGGTGCTGTTTGACTGGCAGCCGTCTAACTCCTCCAGAGGGGAACGGGAGTAGGAGGCAATGAAACGGGGCTTGGTTAGTATATCATATATTTATAGTATGTTCATTATATATGCTGCTATATAAGCTGAGCTGGTTGCAGCAGCATTATGGGGGTTGACACCAAACAATTGTGTTTTTTGTTGAGGTTTTCAAACTCAAGGCCCCTGTGTGTGTTTGATATTACTTGAGAAAACCAAGAGTGACTCCCTACAACTAAAGTTTTGAGTATTTTGAGGTGAAAAACGATTATCTTCAGGATCAATTGATAATTGTGGAGGATTTGAGGGCTGTGGCGGTACCTGTTGCCGAGCAACCGGGGATCAATAACGATACAGATGGCGCAGCAGGGGGTATGGAGCTTGGATCAATAATACCAAAATCTCCAAGAACTGAAAAAAGTCATTGATTCATTTAATCAGCCATTTCACTCCCAAAAGAGCAGCGACAACGCTTGACAAAGCACCAGCTGATGGATTTATACGACTGCAGCCTCCAACTTGAAGATAAGTGAGAGTGATTTGTGCTGAGAAGAGAGAGATCAGCCGCCAGGCTTTTAATTCCTGGAGTTGGAACATCACGTCTTCTGGAAGAGGAGCAGAACTTGCATCTTCTGCTCATGACTAGATGTCTAAGGTGAACCCATACGACATAGTATATAGAAACCGCTACTTTCTATATACGGGAAAAAAAAAGGTGCCAGTTCGCCTCCTGGGCACTGCCGAGGTGCCCCTGAGCAAGGCACCAGACCCCCTACGCTGCTCCCTGGTCAGCTGTATATTTAATAGCTGCCCACTGCAAACAAGTTACACTGTGTGTGTGTGTACATGTATGTAACCAATAAAGAGGATTTAAGCCTCCAGATTTAGATTAAATCCTCCCGTTTTAGACTAAGATTACAACATCAAACATTGCATGAGAAATATGAATATGGACATTATGCGATGTTTAATATCCCCATAGCTTTTTATCCAGGCAAGGAAAAAACAATATACAAGATTTCTTATAAATATTAATTTGATTATAAAACTATTCATTTTACGGGTTTCAAAGTTTGTATTAATAATAATCTAATTTAAGCAATATCACCGTGACCCAAGCTTTTACAACAAACACAAATGATGCCTATTCAATTGGGATTGAGTGACCTTGGAGTCTTGTAGAAAATATTTTGCAAGACCTCAGAAATCACGAGGCAGTCTATTGAGAGAGCAAGAGAGGGGAAGAGAGGGAGAGAGAGACATAAAGGTAGACAAAAAGAGAGAGAGAGAGAGGGGGGGGGGGGGGAGCGGCATGGAGAGACAAGGGAGGAAGAGAGACAGGGAGAGATAGGGACAGGTAGAGAGTGAAACTCAGACAACGAAGAGGGGGAAATGCTTACTGCAGTTTCTCACAGCATCATAAGGGATGCTTGCAGGTATTTGATCTTTTATCTCCATGGCGACGACCCCTCAGGTGATTTATGAAGTGTCTGTGTTGACCTTGTGAGCTGCTGATCTCCAGGCTCACCGCTGGTTCTTATGGGAATTGTAGTTCCCCTGGGAGAGAAACAGCTCTCCAGATCTCTGTCCAGAGATCAATAAAGACAGAAAACCTACTAATGATGGATGGGGAAAATTTGACTTTGCTTTGAACTCGCCGTCAGAGAAAATAAATAAGTATCATCATGACCAATGATATTTCAATCATGTTAGCATTTAATATTAGATTACAATTTTAAAATACTAAAATGGAAATGGAAAATTGCAGCTCCAGTAAAACAATAAATTCCTGATGGGTTCCTATGGTTGTCGATATAGATATTGTTGTATATAAAAGTAAATATGAAGTCACCTTATTAGCTTTAATTTTCTGATCTCGTCAATTCATACAGCTACACCGATTTTACACAGATCTTGTTACTAAATAGCCTGAAAACATGTTGCACCGCTCTGCGCTTCCAACTTCCTTTCCGGAAGCCTCCCCTTTCCTCTCATCTCCTAGAGATTAATGGTGACCAACTTCAAACTGACTTTCATAAATCCACATCAACACCGCGGGGAGCGTTCAAAAGCTGTCGAATCAATAAATCTATCCGCAGATTTAAAATATTTAGATGAATTCCCGGGGCGAAGGAGTACTTACCGGACCTCACAGAGCGCACGGCGAATGTCAATGACACTGTGCACTGTACCCCGTACAGCGCGCGTGCCCCGTACAGCGCATGTGCCCCGTACAGCGCATGTACCCCGTACAGCGCGTGCCCCGTACAGCGCGTGTACCCATACAGCGCGTGTACCCCATACAGCGCGTGTACACGTGAGCGGTTCCCTTTTGCTCCCACTCACCCAGGTTTGTTTTGGTCAACTATGTCTTATTGTGTCACTGGGGTCCAGGGAGGCGGGGCTTGGTGCGGTCCGATGGGTACCGGCAGTAAGCAGCTCTCTCTGACCTGGCTCTTCAAGCGGATGTTCCTCTTCTATTGCCTGTCAATACTTAGCTTTAACACTTACACACTCATGTAAACGCACACACACGCACGCGCACGCACACACACACACACACACACACACACACACACACACACACACACACACACACACACACACACACACACACACACACACACACACACACAGGCAGGTAGACACACACACACACACACACAAACTCTCCATCTCTTTTGAACGAACACACACACACACTCTCCATCTCTCTTGAACGAACACACACACACAAACACATACTTTACGCCCACACATACTCTTTCCATCACTATCTTACACACACACACACACACACACACAGCCTCGAACATCCTCATTGGCTGCCCACTCTTGTTCCAGGACGCGTTGTGCTGGCGAGGTCAGGGGAGGTGGCGTGTCAGGTCAGAGGTCGCCGGTGTGTGGGCAGGCAGCTCGTGGAGGCCTATTGTCTCTTTAATTTGGACTCTAAATTGATGCCTGCGTAGCGCTGACATCGCTAGCTGGTAGCACTCGTTGGAAACAGCTCAGCGCTCTCCAAGCGTAACCTGACACTTTAAAAGTTCAACATGCTTCCATTATTTAGCATAATAACAATATTTATTCACGGTGTTGTACGGCAGCTTTAGCACACTTTAGCACACAGCTTTTTTAAGAATAATAAAGATTTAGCAAAAAAATTAATTATAAAAAATAATTAAATTAACAAAGCAACCACAAGTATCAGTAAATCGCAAAGAAAGTGCAGTGTGAATCCCAACAGGACATTTGATCGCATGAATCTATGGATTTCTTGCTCTTCGATTGCAGAGTGTTAACCTCTGACCTCCTGTATTGGCTGAGGCCAGTCAACAAATAAGGTTTGCAGTAATTAAAAGTGCTTGTGCTCATGGTTTCTTTACATGAGCTACACATGTTACACGTGTTCCTGACTTAGGCATCCACTAGGCTAATGGGGAGAAGCAGTGCTTGGCTAATGTAGCCAAGCACTGCTAGGCTAACAGAGCAGTACTGCTAGGCTGACATGGAGAGAGAGCATCGCCACTATTCTAGAGTGGATCAGCACTGCTAGGCTAATGTAGCAAAGCACCTCTAGGCTAACGTGCAGCAGCGGTATGGAAGTCATAGTTGGAAGGTAATGCAGAGCAGCACGCGCTAACACTGAGGACAAGCGCGGTAATGTATTAGGATGTGATTAAACTTCATTATGCAATCTGAAATCCCTAAGTCCCAGATTAGTTACTGAAACCAAATGAAAAAAATTGGAGTTAATTGACTGGCCTTCGGTTAATTAAAGGAGGCGAATAACAACGTGGCTTAGAGCGATCGCACCACACAAAGGACAAACAAACCACAGACGAATGTTAGCCTCACTACGGCCCCTACGTCCCCCCCAGATCCCATAACAGACCCACAGTACAGACGGGAAAATTAGCGCAGTCAAGTTATAATTCATAAATTAAATTCATTTGCTTGCAGTTCCGACCTAACATACTTGTTGGCACAGGGGTGTCTGAAAAAAAACCGTACTCTTTCGTTACTCGTTCCGATCATTCGGCCGGTCAATGGCTTAATTGATTAGAGGTTCTGGATCATCAGGCTCTGGTTCACTCACGAGGAGAAGGTGTCAGTGGGGCAGGGACAAAGAAAAACGTGGATGGCATACTGAGATCGGTCACCCGCCGGCTTCGTCCGCTCCTGCCAGTGGACACTAATGAATCGTCGCTGCCGGGCAGAAGGAGCCCTGATGTGGTCTGTAGACAACATGGCATCATGTACAAACAAATCGTGAGGATTGAATCCTCTTTATTGGTCACATACATGAAGACATACAGTGAAACGTGTTCTCTGCATTTAACCCATCCTAGTATTAGGAGCAGTGGGCAGCTATCCGCCCGGGGAGCAGTTAGGGTTAGGGTCTTCCTCAAGGACACCTCGACAGTTTTTGCTAGGAGGAGCCGGGGATCGAACCAGCAACCTTCCGGTTGTGAGGCGACCGCTCTACCTCCTGAGCTAGACTGCCGCCCTGTCAAACCCTACAGGCCGCCAGGCAAACCACTGGGACCGAACATTAAAAAATTGAGATCAGAACTGGATGATGGGAGGGAGGGAGATTGATGGAGAGGAGGATAAAAGGTGCGATGGAAAGAGAGATGGAATTAGATCAGATAGAGGGATAAGCGAGAGAGCCTAATTTGAATGAGTACCCAGAATGAGGAGGATCATTAGTGAGTGCTATGTGGTCTATCATCTGGATTTATTTTCTGGTTACAGCTGGTCTGGTTTTACTGATCTAGTTTTAGGGCTCTTTCACATGTACACAATTTCACCAGTTCTTATCAAATGCTGATACTTTCTAGAGATGTTCTCTGGTCGTTTTGAATCCAACCATAGTGTTCTCCAACCTAATTAAACCTAACTAAAATTAAACAAAAACCGAATACATTATGGGCTGCCCTCAGTGCGTATTTTTTGGTCTGGTCTGTTTTTATAACAGGTCTGGTGTACTGTCTAGTACACCTGTCTAGTTCTACAGTTTATTTGGCCTTGTTTTATAGTTGGTTTTACGGTTGATCTGTTCTGCTTTCACAGTTGATCTGGTGTAGTTTTACAGTTGGTTTTACAGTTCATGTGGTCTGGCTCTCCAGCTGGTCTTGTGGTCTGTCTTCAACTGTTATCACCGTGTCACAGAGACCAAATCATTACTCATAATCTGCAGTTCCCTGAGGATGAGAGAGGTAGAGGGGAAGACACGGAGAGAAGAGAGAGAGAGCAATGCATGGAGGAAGAGGGGAAGGAGAGAAGGGTGGAGGGGTGGATTGAGAGGAGATAGAAGAGAGATGAGGAGAAAAGAGCATAGAAGAGAAATACAGGAGAGGGAGAGAGGTGAGGAGACCGGGGGGAAAGGGAATGTTAAATCAACAACTCGGTTGATTTAACATTCGGCGAGAGACTAGGACGTAAAAAGAGAGCAGTCTGCCTCTTGGTCTATTCCCTTCGTTAGTTTATTATTCCCATCCATCTTTATCTGTGACATCTTGTCTCCTAGAGTTGACCCTGGGATGGACCACCTCCTAAAGAAACTGCTTGTGGTGAATTCAGCGTAGGGATTATTCCGTCAGCATATTCATCCATTCATTCATCCGAGGAAATGTTGACGGTGGATTTTATTCAGAAAAACAAGTTGGATTTGAATATCTCTGTGACACACATAAACACACACACACACACACACACACACACACACACACACACACACACACACACACACACACACACACACACACACACACACACACACACACACACACAGTCTCAGCTACATACAACATAAATACATATACTATGCAGTGAGGCTGTGAGAGAACATTCTCTCAACACTTTTCCATTGATACTATGAATAAAGTTATACAATACTAGACTCCATGTGTTCACACCTCTTCCCACACACAAGAACATTGCATTTTTTTATTTTATTTACATTGAGAGGTTTGGCAGTTGCAGTATTTAGAGGGTACTACTGGATCTACAGTTTTCAGACGGTATATCTGCTGCTCATCTGAGGGATAGTCCAACCCAAATCTCTCGTTTCCTCTCTTTCTTACTACTTTGACTGAATTAAAATTAAATTAGGCCTTCTTTGCATGTTTTCAATCAATAATATTATAATTGTAATAATATAGACACAACTATTCAAAGTAAGTATTTAGAAGTTTAGCTTAACACCTAGAGAGTTAGCTCAACACCCAACTCATTTAAATGTTTGTACTTGTAGTTATTTCAAAACATCTCTTTAGTTTATTAATTTAGTTAAATTTTACTGTGAGTTATTTCAATATTTGTACTGTTGAGTTGTTTGGTGTGCCAAAGTCACAGTACATGGCAGCACTCTGGTGCGCCCAGGTTGGGATCTGAGACAACGGCATTTACCGTCCATAAAGCAAAGGTCATGTTATTGTTGTTGTTGTTGTTGTGAGATATAACAGCAAAGAGAGAGCCTTAAGCTGAGAGGAAACTATGGGGCCGACCTCACAGAACATGACGTCCACTTTACTCTTGTTTTTTTTGTGCTGAGTTCCTTTCTTGTGATGCTCCTGGCGTTTTTCAGGCATCTTAACTTTGCATATCAGTTGCGATGTGTTCATCTTTGGCCGCGGAGCCACGCCACTCGTCAAGGTCCTGTTCCATTGATTTTGGAAGTGTAGGGATAACCGTTTATTGATCAAAAAAATTAAATAGGCATCACACGAGATCGGCGTCTTGGACCTGTTGGCACAAAGTGCTCTGCACAAGGTGTTGTTGAAGCGCCCGCGTCTGGTACCTCACTCTTCTGTGATCGGCCTCTCGCAGTGTTCTCTACTACCACCCCCACCACCACCACCACCACCCCCACCACCACCACCCACCACCACACCACCCCCACCCCCACCCCCACCACCACCACCGCCGCCACCACCACCACCACCACCACAACCTCAATCACCACCCCCTACCGTCGCCACCATCCCTTCCTCCACCACCTCCTCCCCTAACACCTCCTCCATCACCCCCACCACCACCACCGCCTCCTCCCAGTCAGTGTGGCAGCAGATGGTTGGCTGGTCTGGGATCTGATGGGTGATTTTGTGCATGGCTGCCGAGGTATGTCCTGGTGACACCTCCTGCTGCACGTCTGACCTTCATACAGAGCTGCCCCATTTCTGTCACACACACACACACACACACACACACACACACACACACACACACACACACACACACACACACACACACACACACACACACACACACACACATATACAGATAGATACACAAGCAAAAAACACACACACACACACACACACACACACACACACACACACACACACACACACACGCATAGACATAGACACACACACAGCAACTTAACCCGCCAACCAGTATGTTCACACATCACCATATGCACACACCCACACACACCCTGAGGGATTCCTGGAGTGGTAAATGTTGTGCGCTGGGTTGTGTGTGTGTGTGTGTGTGTGTGTGTGTGTGTGTGTGTGTGTGTGTGTGTGTGTGTGTGTGTGTGTGTGTGTGTGTGTGTGTGTGTGTGTGTGTGTGTGTGTGTGTGTGTGTGTGTGTGTGTGTGTGTTGACAAGCTTCAACTGGTTGACAGGAAGAGTGTCGGTAGAACACCATGTTGAATTAGGCATATACAAATATACAATCCTGCAGATTGTTGTATAAAAAACTAATAAAAATGGAAATTACATACTATACTATATATAGTATATACTATAGTATGTGTCCTTATATTACAGTATGGCATGGTGTAGTATAGTAGCACTAGTATAGGGCATTGTAGTGTTTAGTATAGTGTTACATTTAATAGTAAAGGGAATGGGTAGGTGGTTGGCTTGGTAGCAGAAACCTGAAGAGACACTTCCTCTATTGGGAGAGACGAGGGCTGTTTGTGTGTATCTGTGTGTGTGTGTGTGTGTGTGTGTATGTGTATCTGTGTGTGTATCTCTCTGTCTGTTTGTGTCCATGGGGCAGGGGATCTTCTCATTAGCTGCAGGGTTGACTCTGTGCATTGTGTTTGTCCGCTGGGACGCCTCGGCCAATCAGACGCTCCGCTGGGATGGCTCAGCCAACCGGAGAGTAATTGAAAGCAGCGCTTGACTTCCAGAGTGTAACAGCCGACAGAGTAAGGTGGTCGGACGCAGACGGTCCAGTACAAACAACATAAGGGGGGGGGGGGGCAGTGGGAGACGGCTCAGAGTCCAAATACATGGACTCTTATTCCCATGATGCATTGCATTCCCCAGTTCCTTAACCTCAACCTAACCACACCACATAACAAAACCATCTCTGACATTATACTTCAACTTAACCATCTTGACAGTGACCTAATAGTATTATTAATAGTAAACAGTATGTTTAACCTATACTCAAACCTAACCTTTTTTTAAATGTAATACCTAACAGAACCATCTCCAACATAATAACTAAACCTTATCCAACTATTTCATCCCATTCACTGTGTATTTGATCTGGTTGAGTGCAGGTTAGGGATGGCTGCTGAGCTTGTCTCTGGGTGAGGTGTGCAGGTTAGGGATGGCTGCTGAGCTTGTCTCTGGGTGAGGTGTGGTGCAGGTTAGGGATGGTTGCTGAGCTTGTCTCTGGGTGAGGTGTGGTGCAGGTTAGGGATGGTTGCTGAGCTTGTCTCTGGGTAAGGTGTGGTGTAGGTTAGGAATGGTTGCTGAGCTGGTCTCTGGGTGAGGTGTGGTGCAGGTTAGGGATGGTTGCTGACCTTGTCTCTGGGTGAGGTGTGCAGGTTAGGAATGGTTGCTGAGCTTGTCTCCGGGTGAGGTGTGCAGGTTAGGGATGGTTGCTGACCTTGTCTCTGGGTGAGGTGTGGTGTAGGTTAGGGATGGTTGCTGAGCTTGTCTCTGGATGAGGTGTGTAGGTTAGGGATGGTTGCTGACCTTGTCTCTGGGTGAGGTGTGGTGCAGGTTAGGGATGGCTGCTGAGCTTGTCTCTGGGTGAGGTGTGGTGCAGGTTAGGGATGGTTGCTGACCTTGTCTCTGAGTGAGGTGTGGTGCAGGTTAGGGATGGTTGCTGAGCTGGTCTCTGGGTGAGGTGTGGTGTACGTTAGGGATGGTTGCTGAGCTTGTCAGGCTCGGGTAAGGAGTTTGCTGTGACTGGTTACGGAGATGACAGTGTGTTTTGTTTTGTTTCTCCAAACAGGCCTAGTGCTGCTGCTAGAGAGCCCTGAGCAGCCAAACACAGAGGTAGCTGTGGCTGGGTTTGAAGATACCTCCCTTAGTATGTCTCTCCATCTCCATCTCTCCATCTATTGCTCGCTCCATCTATCACTCTCTCACTTGATCTCTCTCTCTCTGTCACTCACTCTCTCTCGCTTGCTTTATCGCTGTTTTTCCTTACCCCCTCACACACACACACACACACACACACACACACACACACACACACACACACACACACCCACACACACCCACACACCAGAAAAGGAAGTACACCCAGCATATCAAAATAACACACAGTGGCTCACCCTATCACACTGCAGTAGTTTGGGAAATTGAGTCTCCAGCTCTCTAACAGGGCAAGTTCGTCAAAACATAGCTTAGCTTTTAGTTCACTTTCTTCAATGTACTGTAGCAAAGTAAAAGTCATCATGATCAAGAATAGTGTTACACAGAATACCAATACTAGAAAGGCATCTCAATGCGCTGCTGTTAAAAATTGTACTATACCTCAATTTATTATCACTGGTACTTTAAGAATGACAGTGTTTTTAAGCCATATTTCCTATGAGTTGCATTGGTGTGTGTGTGTGTGTGTGTGTGTGTGTGTGTGTGTGTGTGTGTGTGTGTGTGTGTGTGTGTGTGTGTGTGTGTGTGTGTGTGTGTGTGTGTGTGTGTGTGTGTGTGTGTGTGTGTGTGTGTGTGTGTGTGTGTGTGTGTGAGCAGCGCTCTGTTTCCTCTCCCTGCAGGCATAGTGGGCGTGCCAACCGTTTTATTTATCTGGTTTCACGCCGGCTTTCATGGGAGAACGAGAGGCTTGGCTGCAAGTAACGTAACAAGCGCTCTCACCGACTGTCCGTGGCGTGGTCGACAAAGCACACTTGCGGACGGAAATATGGCACTAATTTGCCTCCATAGCCGACAGGCAGGGCAAGCCCACGGACACACAAGGCCCTGTAAGAGATGTTTTAAACCTACGCAGACCAAGGCATCCAACACGCGAGGGCTGTACCTGAATATTTAACTATTCTGATATTGGCTCATTGGGGATGTTTTACATTTTGGGATTCGGATGTTCCCCAAATCCATTTTGACATATGCATATAATAATTAGACCATGCTTTTAATTGGCCTAATACACTAACATTAAACAGCATGTAGGTTTGCTCACTCACTGAGCGGATTGATGAAATTAATGAGAAGAGAAACAAATGTGACCATTGTTGTCACAAGAGTTATTTTGGATGATTGTTTTTTGATTTAAACTTCCAAAGCTACTCCTGACTCCTAACTGCCTCCTTTTGCCCCCCTGCCGAATGGTTCAGCTGGTAACACATTCACTACATAAGTCCCAAATGTCACACTTTTCAGCGTAATTTAAAATGACATTACATTAAGCAACATTCAAATGGCTCTTATAATACATACAACAAACGTTGATCCTGTTATACTCTCCTACGTGTGCACTCTTGTACTTTTCATTCTATTTCCTCTGTGTGCTGTCCTTTCCTTCCCCCCCCCTCTGAGTTGATTGAAGATTAATTCAGCCTAAATCCCGGTTCTGGGTGTTGCCTAGCGCCCTGAACGACAGGAAGTGAGGTATGCATCATTTACTCCACACTGTTCGCACCCGCGGGCCATCAATATTTCAGACGAACACCAGGCGCCCAGGTGGAAGATCAGGATGTTCTAGGAGTTTCCTGGAGTTACTGCAGTGTTTCTCAGACTGACGCAGCGCTTGCCTTATAGCCGTATGCTCGCTCACCTGATCAGAGATCCACTAGGCAGCTCAACGTCTTAGCTATAGCTCTCCACAAGCTATACTGCTTGTGATGTTTCTGCTACATGAATGTAGACAGGATAATGGTGTTTGATTAAGTTTGTGCTGACCGTAATGAGTGTGTTTTTATATGCACACTAGAACAATTATTATAACCTTATTACCGTGATAACCAGGTTTCTTAACTGTGGTGTGTGTGTGTGTGTGTGTGTGTGTGTGTGTGTGTGTGTGTGTGTGTGTGTGGTGTGTGTGTGTGTGTGTGTGTGTGTGTGTGTGTGTGTGGTGTGTGTGTGTGTGTGTGTGTGATCTTTGTGTTTTTGAAAATGCATGAAGCCTTACTTTTATCTTATGTGTCTTTTGTGTGACACAGCACTACAGAGGATAGTAGTAGGTTACTTTGAGAGGACTTGAGAGTTATGAATGGATCTTAGGAAAGCAAAAAAGCAATAAAAATAATGCAATACATGTCAATATTTCGATTTCCGCATTAGGCAATTATCAATGATCGAAATTCCATAAAGGATTTTTTTATCAGGTACGTCCATAGAGCATGTGTACCAAATATGGTGACAAAGTTTCCAGACAAAGTGCGCAAATAAAATACCCCAGTAAGGTGATAAGCAAATGCTTTTCAGCAGTAGCGCTTAGCTTATCATATTTTCACTCATGTCATTGATTTAGCTCTCAACACCAAACGTGTCACACTTCTGATGTGGGATGTCCCGTGTGTGCGTACTTTGTGCAGATATTCAATGGCGTGGGGCCCTCCTGAAGTGGACCTGGGATTGATTGAAATCAATCATTTTAATATTTTGATTTCGACCTTTAAAAAAAAAAAAATAATAATCAGAGCACCTGTACCACATTTGGTGTTGTGGGTCGTTTAGACCGAGGCTAACATGTTCAGCGTGTAACATCTGGGCATGGCGGGCTGAACATTTAAATTCAAGCACGTGAATAGTGAATAGCGAGTAGCGAAAGCCTACGGGTGAAGTGGTACCAAACTGTTTACATCAATGCGGAATGTTGGACACATGAACACTTTTGATCAGGCAGCAGCTGAGCTAAGTGCTCACAAATCATACTATTAATACGGAATCCCTAGATGTACAGTAGGTATCCAGTTTCACGGTGAACACCTAAATATAATCTTGTATCTTGTATAAGCACATAAATGTATTGAATAAACATAGAATATACAAAATATGCATACATACACAAAATGTAGTACATACAATTGACATGTACACACAATAAATACACAATAAATAAAGGGTCTCAAATGGATATTGCAGATCACATTGAAATATTAAATTGCGCAATAGCACACCACATTTTTTGTTCAATTCTGACTGCAAGCCCAAATCAGGAAGATCCAAGTAGTCTCCACCATGACCTAATGGGCAGGGTGTAGAGAACAGAATTTGGGGAACCGAGATGGCTGCCAGGTGAATAGGATAAAACTAGAGGTGGGACGATCGATCGGCTTCCGATCATTATCGGCCGATTTTGAAGAAAAATGCGCAATCGGAGAATGCCGATCTTTCTTTAATGTTGCCGATCTCACGCGAGCTCATCTCTTTACCAGCGAGTAAAACACGTGGGGCCCCGCTGGATGATCAGCCATTTAGCGTGGTTGAAGATGCGGGATTCTGCTCGCACATATTGAGCCACGCTACACCCTCCCATCTCGCAGGCATCTTGTTGACGTTGCCCTCCCCGAGCTCCGCCAATGTTCCCAATGCCGTATATAAGGTTATTCAATACCATTGGCGTTTTTAGCCCATCTCAAGTAAATTGCTAATTGTTTTTTTCTCTCAGCCTGTTAATAAATGTGGTAATAATTCACTATTCCCTGTGTGTGTGTGTTTACAGTCGGCTCATCTGCATTTTACTGCATGGCTGATTGTTTCACACTCGCATGTCCAAACATGTCCAATAACTCCAGAGTTTGTAAAGATCAAAAATATATAGCCTATATTGAAACACACAGAGATACTTATTTCCATAGCATGATGGATGAAACGGTTCTATAATACAGGGGTTCCCAACCTTTTTTGTGCCACGGACCGGCAGATACATGAAAAAAATCTCGCGGACCAGTTGGCAATTCGCGACGGTGTCAAAGTGCGTGTCAACACACACCCCTAACAAAACGGCAGGGCTCGATTTCAGTATAAACGCGCATGTACTGTGAGCGCCCACGCTCAAGGAGGCAAACAACAGCGGGTTTTTGAGGGTTAAACGATAAATGTCCTTTTATTTCTTCGCATCACAACTGAAACCAGCAGAACAACAGAACAGCATAACAGCATAGTAGCATAGCAGCATATGGCGGGACCTCTCGGCCGCAAGGGCTCGGTCCTCTCACCCCCCTTCTCTCTTCTAGCAACCCTCTACCTGTGTGCTTTTAAGCACCTGATTTACTCAGGTGTTGATTGTTGTCAGCTGGGGGTTTCACTCCGGGATCTCGTTCGCCTTCCCCCGGGTCCTAAAGCCCTCCAAGTATCTCCCTCGGGAGATATACGCCTCCCACAACGTAACCAAAGGTAAGTCTCCTATACTTTGCCCTGGTGGGACCCCAAGGGTAGCTTGGGGTACCACATATCCTTCCCCTCAACTTCAGAGCACCCTTGGCAGGCCCAGACTACAGGCCTTCTGACCTTCGGGACAGGGCATCTGCGTTCCCACGCAAAGTTCGGTACCACCTGTCGGTAGTATCCCCCTCCTCCACGGGCGCCTCCTGGCGTCCAACCCGGCTTGAAGGGGTATTCCCGGTGGCATTTGAGGACAAACCACCGATCCCGACAGTTGCGGCGCGGGGGCCAACCCCGCTCCTCTGGACCGTCGGCGTCCCAGTCGATGATCCGGGGCCTCGTGTTGTCCTCCAGTGAAAGCGGAGCGACGTCCTCCGGCGGGTGCGGAGCGGCGTCCTCCGGCGGTTGCGGAGCGGCGTCCTCCGGCGGGTGCGGAGCGGCGTCCTCCGGCGGGTGCGGAGCGGCGTCCTCCGGCGGGTGCGGAGCGGCGTCCTCCGGCGGGTGCGGAGCGGCGTCCTCCGGCGGGTGCGGAGCGGCGTCCTCCGGCGGGTGCGGAGCGGCGTCCTCCGGCGGTTGCGGAGCGGCGTCCTCCGGCGGGTGCGGAGCGGCGTCCTCCGGCGGGTGCGGAGCGGCGTCCTCCGGCGGTTGCGGAGCGGCGTCCTCCGGCGGGTGCGGAGCGGCGTCCTCCGGCGGGTGCGGAGCGGCGTCCTCCGGCGGGTACGGAGCCAACACGTGGGCCCATTCCTCTCTCGGCCGCTTTCCCGGAGTCCTTTGCGCTGCGCGCTCACAGAGCTGTGTGACGGCCTTCTGTAATGTTTGTTGCCCCTGCAACACTGTTGTCAGCAACTCCCTTAAGGCTGGATCCATGTCTTCGGTTGTGAGCTGGGTCAACATGCGCGCATCCTCCACCATATGTGAGCGCCCACGCTCAAGGAGGCAAACAACAGCGGGTTTTTGAGGGTTAAACGATAAATGTCCTTTTATTTCTTCGCATCACAACTGAAACCAGCAGAACAACAGAACAGCATAACAGCATAGTAGCATAGCAGCATATGGCGGGACCTCTCGGCCGCAAGGGCTCGGTCCTCTCACCCCCCTTCTCTCTCCTAGCAACCCTCTACCTGTGTGCTTTTAAGCACCTGATTTACTCAGGTGTTGATTGTTGTCAGCTGGGGGTTTCACTCCGGGATCTCGTTCGCCTTCCCCCGGGTCCTAAAGCCCTCCAAGTATCTCCCTCGGGAGATATACGCCTCCCACAACGTAACCAAGGTAAGTCTCCTATACTTTGCCCTGGTGGGACCCCAAGGGTAGCTTGGGGTACCACAGTACGCGGAGCACCGTAACAAAACCCGGCTCGCTCGCGACCGACACGTCACTAGCGCGTAGTCTCTTTAGTAGCGCGTGTAACTGAAAGTCTCTCGTTATGCCGCCGATATATATTGAATCTATATATATAGATTATACCGCTATATAATCTATATATATAGATTATACTATATATATCATCTCTATATATAGATTATACCGCCCGCCGTTCACCTATACTCAAATTATTTGAGTCAAATATGATGATAAACACACCGCTGTTTCGCTGCCCGGCAGTAACACCTGCTATAGACTGCTATAGCAGCAATACACTGTAGACCGCTATAGCTGCAAAAAAAATAAAAAATCGGTGATCGGTGGGGCAGATATTTCTCATTGTGATCGGTGATCGGTGATCGGTGATCGTCCCATCCCTAGATAAAACCCATGGTTCTAATTATGGAGAACTGCATGGTGAATTAGCATATCCAGCCAAGACCTCAGTGATACCTAAGGAAGAAGAGAAGATTAAAAGCATCATCTCAGTCCTTTAATATCTTCAGATCTTTGACCATCAACCCATATCCACTTATTTGCTCAAAGGCAGCGGCAGGCAGAGGTCTGGAGATGCCCTCTGAACACTGGCTTAATGAAGCCTTAATGAGACACATTCCAATGTGACCTCATGATCAAGAGGTCACTGAGGTCAAACAGAGGGATAAAACCAAGCCCTCTACATCACAACATTACAGTCTTGTTATTCCATAAGGTCAAGTCAATTATGAGGCAACCGTGGAAAATTATTCAATCAGCAAGTGTTCTAAAAAAACATTAAGGGTCCCTGCTGATCAGTGCAGGGACTTGGTCACTTGCAGTTCAAATCACAGCCCTGACTCAGGGGGGCGTGAGCTGAGGGCAGGAAATTGACAGGTAACGATCTACACTTTAACAGGCTCTGGCAGAGAGGACAGAGAGAGAGAGAGAGAGGAGAGAGAGAGGAGAGAGAGAGAGAGAGAGAGGAGAGAGAGAGAGAGAGAGGAGAGAGAGAGAGAGATGGGCAACAACACGGAGAGGTGAAGAGGCAATGAGAGAGGAAGAGGGAGGCAGAGAGAGGGAACAAGACAGAAAGAGAGAGGGAGGCAACGAGAGAGCGCAGGTGGAACAGGAAGAGACAGATAGGCAATGAGGGCAGAAGAGCAAAGACAGAGGATCAGAGACAGAAAGTAGGGGAAGATGGAGAGAGAGAGTAGGGAGAGACATATAGACTAACAGACTGAGAGAGGCAACATGAGGGAGAGCAAAGACGGATAGAGGAACAGAAATTGTGTGCTCGAGAGCGTAAGGGAAGAAATGGAGGAACAGAGAGAGAGAGGGTGGGGCAACAAAGGAGAGAGAGAGAGAGAGAGAGAGAGAGAGAGAGAGAGAGAGAGAGAGAGAGAGAGAGAGAGAGAGAGAGAGAGAGAGAGAGAGAGAGAGAGAGAGAGAGAGAGAGAGAGAGAGAGAGAGAGAGAGAGAGAGAGAGAGAGAGAGAGAGAGAGAGAGAGAGTGTGGGAAGTCAGAGAGATAGGAAGAGGATAAAAAGTTAATCTGTAGCTAAGGGAGGGTTCTGCTGGAGTTACTTCTCTCCACATCTGCGTAGAAATCAAAGGAAAGAACAAAAGGAAAAGAGTGTGTAGAGTTACACAGGGAGCTGGCACACTTGTTCTCCGTCCTCCGTGTTGGAATAAAAGATTTGTCTGCACATAATTTATTCCTCTGCTTCCCTCGGCATTTCCTCACTGTTTCCCCCTGTGATGCAGTGTCTTTGTTGGTGGAATTCCTAATGATAAATACTTCGCATTTAGAGAAAAAGTTGAGCTGGTGGTGGGGTAGGGTCTATGCTTCAATGGACTCCCTGGGGTTGTGGAGAAGTGGGGTATCCAGGGATGCATTGTGTAAAACTAGTTGGAAGTCATGCTCACTCATCTGAATGCATGAACCCGGCGTCTGCGTGCGGTTGCTCTGCGCGCAGTGGTGATGCATAGCAACACACGTCGTACACAACGCCATGGCAACAAGAGCCAGGGGCTGATGTCCTAAATCAATAATTAATTGTAGAATTACAGCTGTAGCGATGCCATGAAATATGATTCACTGCCTTCCCGGAGGGACGGGAGCAGAGGAGAGGAGAGAGGTGAGAGGAGAGAGGAGGGAGGGGAGATGGGAGATGGGAGAGGAGCGAGGGCCGGGGAGGAGAATAGTTGAGTTGGGAAGGAGAGGAGCTCTGTTGTCCGCCACTCGTGTGCCTGAGAGCATTTTTCAATGAGCCTGTGTGCGCTACGCCCCACGGTGTTCTCAGCACCGGAGCGTCCTCCCGGGAGTCCCGCTTGTCACCAAAGGGTGTGCTGTCGGAGAGTCTCACGTGGGTGCTCCATGTTGCCCGTTGGGGCTGTCGGTGCCCGAGGGCGGCTGGAAACGAGCACTCCTGCTTCTTTCTGCGCCGGGAAGTAGAGGAGGAGTGTAGGCCTCGGAGCGACGAAACGGCACTCCAATGCGTCCAGTGGACATGAGTCACCGCTGAGAGAGGCTGGGGGTAAAGACGGTGATGCAGGTAGAGACACAGGATGCCGGGCACGAGGAACTTGAGTATGTGTTGTATGGTAATCAGCACTTCTTGTGGGTCCTGACCTTTTCCTTAAATTGTGAGTGACGGACGCTAGGGTCAGGGCTTTGGACACACCAAACCACAGGGGGGGTTGCTCTCTCTCAGGCAAGATTTTAGCCGGCGTTGTCCATGGTAACATGGTGTTCGTAGACGTTTCCCCTTTTCCTTAAGCCTCCTCTCTGATTCTGGCGCTTTCGGGTGAAGAAATACAAATGAAAAAACAGCAGGTGTCTTGTCGCGCCAGAATTCAACTGGGATGAGGATGAGTCAGACGGAGAGAGAGAGAATTAAATGACCCAGTGAAAGTTTATGAGGCATCTCCACATTAATAGACAATAGACTGGCAAACCAGTAAGGTCCCACACCCCCGCACCACCACCACCACCACCAGAACTGGAGGAAATCAGTCTGCCAGATAAGACACAGTTGCAGAGAAGACGCTGTGATAAGCAGCTTGAAGACAAGCTAGAGTGATGATGGGCTCTCCGAGCAGCAGGGAGGCGATGGAGAGAGGAAGAAGACCAAGGAGAGAGAACTGCAGATTTGACCAGAAATGTGCTGTTGAATACTGGTTCAAGATCAATGCAACTATGCTTGAGCGTGGTTCAAAATGTGCACGACGTGAAGCGTATTACAATAGACTTTATACAGCCAATGACCATATCGATTCGGTGGGAAAACCGTCTAGAATGTTTGGAAAGAATGACGGCATGACAAGTGTATTATTTGTAGTTCTGCGTTCCATTTCCCTACTCGCTAGGGATTTAAAATGCATTTCCATTGTTTTGTTGGTTTTCCCAAAGAGTCTAGGTTTCCCCATTTAAACGGACCAATATGGCCACTAGGTGGCTTCCATATTTTGCTCGTGATTTCAGAACGTTGTGTTGAATTCAGGTGTCATTAGATGTTTTTGTGATTGTTGACACCCTCCGAAGAAAAAATATTAACAACAATGTCTTTCTCCTTCTCCTATAATGACTGACTGTCTAGCAAACAGAGAATATAATGTAACTTTTAGTCTTATATTGTTGTCCAAAACACATTGAAATAGAAGGCAATTCCTCAGAATTGATCCAAACACTTCTTTGTTTTTATAGCATAGTAAATGGAGCTTTGTCTGCCGGAGGTTGTGTTTCTATCAGCTGTAGTACTGTTTTGGTTTTCAACGGGTAAAATGAATCTTGTTGAGAGATTTTCAGGTAATTGCAGGTAACAACCAGCCTCTCAGAGTTGATGTCAGAAGTCAGTCAACATATTTTTTCATGCCCCACTCTGGTGTCAGAGTTGAACCAGACAGCTTCATAAATGTGTGTACTTAAGCTAGCTTTCGTAATTATTTACAGCATACAGCATACATGAATGTCAATTCTTGCTGACCCCTTGTTCAGTGAGTTCCGGTTGTTTCCGTCTGGTCGCAGATTTAATCTGCCAGGAAGCAGGACCAACCAATTTGGTCCTCGGTCCTGGGCTTCTCATATGTGTTGATTGGTGTGTGTTGATTGTTGATGATGATTGCATTACTGCTGGCTCTGCAACAAATTGCCCCTAATTAATTACAATAATGATTACCGTACCTAACATGCTCAATGTCAAACTCATTATTTACATGTCAAAGAGATGTACGATGTATAAGAGAATGTTATGCAGATACTTTTTGAAGCGGGTACCAATGGAAAAATCGGCCACCCCCTCAACAAAAACATTCCAATATGAATTTTCCCCCATCATCAATAATCACGCAATACTCCTGCATCACAGTCAAGTCAAGTCAAGTTTATTGTCACTTCACAGTTTACAGTTTAGTATAAAGCAGTGATGTGAAAATCTTGTGTGCAATACCCGACGACAGACAGCAGTTATAAAATAAGATAAAATAAAAATAGATAAAAATAGAATAAAAATAGAATAAAGAATATAAAATAAAAATAAAAAATGCAATTTATAAAATGCAAAAATCAGAAAAACAGCTACTTAAAGGTGTAGGAAACAGGTAAAGACGTTTTTAAGGGATGTTAACTGATATACAGCTGTTTCTTGCTTGTGATGGAAGACACAAATTCTTCATAGTGTCGTGCATATATGGATTTCTGCTGGTTTAGGTGATACATCTGCTTTGATTTTTCATTTCTATTGCGGTGGGCAGCAACTCTGCGGTCCTGACATCAGCGGGGAGTTCATTCCACCACTGTGGGGCCACAGGACAGAGAAGAGCCGTGACCGTGGAGATCAGCCACAGAGGCCCCTGAGCAGCGGGGCAAGCAGACGCCCCAGAGGTAGCAAAGTAGGATCAGAGCGAATATAATAAGAGTAAAAAGCAGTTTGAGAAAAAAACGAAAAGTTCTACTTTAAGTTTGAAAAAAGTGGGGCACAAATGGCACTTTAACTCCAATAAAAAAAATCACAATTTAATCTAGAAAATGGGCAATAAAAAAATCGTGTATCTTGTAAATTAAAGAACCACGTATTTGTATGTATGTATATGTATATATTTAAAAAAAATAAAAATTTAATAAGATATATAATATATATATAAATATCAGTCCATTGAGGAAAGGGAGGACCATTCTCCCTCAATTTTCAGGGTAATATGAACTTGCAAGACAAAAATAAATACACATTCATTTCATCTGTGAAAATACTGATGATATAACTATTTTAACACTTCGAAAGGCAAAACAATCATGTCCCCGTATCCAATTACCAACAGCAATTGAAAATGACTGTAGGGAGGACGGTCCTCCCCAAGCTCCCCATTGAAGTCCACTATAAAACTGCCGGACCGGAGCGGCCGATGAGTCCTGGTTTTTATCATGAGTGTCTATGGGGAGGACGATCCTCCCTCATCCTCCGGGTCTAGCCAGAGGCTCTGTGAACCAATCAGCAGAGCTCACTGCGCTGGTGAATACCCAATCAGAGTTTTGGGGGGCGGGTTATCATCATGCAAGGATCTATCTTGTGTCATTCATTAATTCCGCGCTCCAGACAACTTAATTTTAGATATTTCAGACTTGAAACTTTCGAGTTCCGAACTCAAAGGTTTCCAGGTGCATGACGCCAAACTTAAACAGAAAGCATGGCTGACCTTGACAAGGTGGTGCTTTTTTGGCCCGCAATTAAACAATTTATGTGCATAACTGGTTTTACTTTATGAGTAAGTATGTCTTATTTTAATTAAATACAGGTAGATATACTTTACACAAAAAAGGCTTCTCCCTCAAATTCAATTCCGTTAGGTTTGTTGGGTAGAACTCGCAACTGTGCATAGAACTTCCATTCCGATTTTTCCGATTTTCATCATTAATGGAGTAATCGCTAAATAACTCTTTTTCATCAAAACAATGTTTCTTCCCCCTCAGATCACAATGGTTTCAATTATGTTTGGCTTGTCTGCTAAAATTACCCACTAATACACTGTCAAAATAGATAGTGAGGCACCTTTCTTCCTCCCCTACTTTTACAACCACCAGCTGCCACTGATATATACTGTATATATATACTTAATACATATACAATATACTTAAACATATACTGTAAAAGTATACTATACAGTATATATATATATATATATATATATATATATATGTGTGTTGTGTATGCATAGGGTACAGACCAGTGCTAAAAGTAGGTGATTCTATATAAATATTGAATCATCCATATTTACCTGTATATAGGTATAGTGTACTGACTAATATTTGGCAAGAGTGTTTTTAAAACTACAAGGTGACTTTAAATTATGACCATGACCTTGGTTGTACTATTATCCTATCCAATGTTCCACTTTTAACACGTTGAACATTGACTTCCTACACCTCAACACCAGTCCCTCTGAGAGAGAGAGAGAGAGTGAGAGAGAGAGAGAGAGAGAGAGAGAGAGAGAGAGAGGTGCGAGGGGCAGCGGTATGAAGCTCTGTCACAACGCTGGGAAGTACCCTTTAAACATCCGCTTAGCCGCAACGCTAATAGGGGCCGTCCATCTCTGGCTTTCAAAATGTCACATTTCCCCCCGGCGTCATTTGCATAACCTCTAAAGTGCCCAGGGAGTGCGAGACACATCGATTGGGCCTGCTTCTGGGAAGAGGCGCGGTGTTGACACAGCTGTCTGCCTGAGCTCTGGCTTGCTGCTTCCTAATCCACTAGGTGGAGAAGCCAGTGTAGACTAGATATATAGACTCAGCAGGCCATAGAGTCACCGTACGCACCCGCCTGGGTAAACATCATCAGCTGATCCTTGATAAATAGTGAAAGGGCTCCAGGATCCAGTCAGAGAGGAGAAAAGCAAAGCTTACAAGCTTTGCTTGTCTTTGGACAAAATGGCAGATTAATTTTGTGTTTACATTTAAAAATAGAATTAACCTCAATGTAATCGATACGTGTGAGTTTAGGTAGATTTGTGCTGTTTGTGTACTGTTCATACTTTTACTTGTAGGAGGTTAAATTAAAGTGAACAAATGCCATGTACATACATAACAAGCCTGAGGTTATATCCTCCACGCTCAATATATATGAGCAAATTAATTTGGGGTAAAGACTATAGAAAAAGGTGTTGAGCTGTAGTTCTGCACCTGCAACATTTCCATACAAGAGCAATTCATCTCCACAATGTTTACATAACTGAGCTGTCGTGTCATTTGTTTGGCGGTTTCTAAGTGCAAAAGCACTCCCTTAGTCTCAGAGTGGATACATTTAATATGTGAATCTATCATTTACATTTCAGGTAAACTTGCTTGTAGTTTTTGACGTAGTACTATAGTAGTTGGAGTATAGTTGTCACAGTCGGCATTCCTGTCACCACGCTTCCACTGCACTCGACCAGATAGCCACGCTAAACTTGCTTGTAGTTTTTGACGTAGTACTATAGTAGTTGTAGTATAGTTATCACGTTCCGCATTCCTGTCACCACGCTTCCACTATTTTCTGCATTCCAGTCTCCTCGCTCCCACTGCGCTGTACCAGATAGCCACACCCTCCCCTCGTTAGTTGTTGCCTGCAACCGCGGCGCATTACCAATCTGGCTAGTATTTAAGTCTCCCCCTGTTCACTCACTCGTTGCCAGATTGTTACTTGACTTATGCCAGACTCTCCAGCGATTACTCCCGGACCCTGCCTGCCTCGGACCAGTCCCGCATGTTTTCCCAACCCTGCCAGCCTCGTACCGGTCCCGCCTGTATCCCAGCCTGTCCTCGATCTATATGCCCGGCCTGCTTCCCGATCCTTTGCCTGACCTTGACTACGTTTCTGCTTGCCACTTCCTGGTTCGTCTGTGTGGACATCGTACTCCCCATTCTGTGCCGCCTTGTACCCGCTCACCTGTGATCTTTATATTAAAGTATCACTGACTGTTCCTGGTGTGCTGCATTTGGGTTCTAACATAGTAGCACTATAGGTCTACCAACTGATAATGCACTAGGTGGTTTTCACTGTAAAACATGACATTTTTTTCCGGTGAAAATTGTATTTTCCTCTGACCCGGTAGCATCAACATTGATTAGTTAACTTGCACAACAATCTCACAGGTGTTATCTTTATTTACATATTATAGCCCTTGTAGTGTGGAGATATAATTATATTAACTTATGTTATTTTCAGGAGAATTAAAAACTGAGAAAAAGGCCTAGTGATGAATGAGGTTAAATGGAGAGGTCATATTTCACACACAGGGACGTCAACACATGTATTCTATAGCATTGCACTGTTTTGGTAACTAAGCTTGTTTTCAGTTCATTGCTACTCAGCAAACCACGTACACGTAAAGAAAGCCTCTCTCGCGCCTCAGCACTGCTTACTGCATGATAGCTTGATGCATTACAAAGTTGCAGCGCCGTTATTGAGCTCGGGGCACGAGATTGGACGAGCAACACCTGCCATAGTGGAGAGAGAGAGAGAGAGAGCGAGAGAGCGAGAGAGAGAGAGAGAGAGAGAGAGAGAGAGAGAGAGAGAGAGAGAGAGAGAGAGAGAGAGAGGAAAGGAGGAGCGAGAACAACAGGAGAATGACAGGCGTGAATAGGGAGGGGAGATTGAAGAGAGAGGGAGCATGGGAAAGAGGAGAGAGGGAGAAAAGAGAGAGATTTACAAGATGAGTGGGGCTTTAGGGCAGAGAGAAAGCGATAGGACACAGCAAAGAGAGAGAGAGAGTCATGAGAGTATTTAGGAACAATGATGAAAGTCAATAAGGAATACTAGATTAGAATACTAAATTTGAATATCCATAAAAATCCAAGGGTAGTAATCATCGCAGACTATTAGGCCGATACCTTTTATTATCCATTATTTTATCAGTTACTCTTATTGAGATCAAAATCTCGATAAGAGGGCAATAAAACATTTGACTATTTTATAATTATCATAAATTATCAAGTACTATTGTTTTTCCTAACTTAAATAAATGTGACTTACTCATTCCGACGGGAAATGTTGTGTTAGTACTCTCAGAAAAGTTTCAGATCAGAAGAGGGAACCATGAGGCCGAACTAAACTGAAGCATCAATAGTAAGTTTCCCCAGGGGTTTATGGATTATGAATAATGTCATGGTGTTTCTAGAGGAATTGCTTGGTCTTTGCTAGGTAAATTCAGCTGCAAAATATATCACACGCTTCTGAGTGAATACCATACGGATTATAAACGGACAACTTTCTCCAAAAAAATACTTTTTTTGTTTTTTGTTTTAATACAGTGCAGCTGTTAGATATTAAATAGGCAATCATACAGACAAACAATACCAGAACATTAAGAAACGGCGTCGGCTTCTGCCCGCTTTATCTTTAAGGAAACATACAGGAGTCTGGACCCAGATTAATTAAAAGCTGCTATTGATTATAATACATTGGTAAAATAAAGAAGCAGCTGGCGTCTTTCATGGAAATGCTCGACAACCACAACAAAACAAACTGCCGCTCGTCGGACAGGCAGGTGACGGTGAAGATAGCGGGGGGGAGAGGTTATTTGTGGGCCACAGGCTTCAGCGAGTAGACGCCGGCAAACGCATACGTCATACCGACTGAATCCAATCACAATCGCCCTGTTTAATTTACTCTGAGCCACAGATCCAGTTCCAAACAAGTTCCTGGCTACTGCCATGGTATAGGAGGTAGGGCAGGATGTAGGTGCACACTTACATACTTTGCTGGACTTTCTGGACTCATCACAGTCACTGTACTGCACTGTATTCATGATGCTGCTGCACTACTGGCACTTTAAATGCTTTTGAAGACATGCTCACTCACTCTCACTCACTTGCTGCTCTTTTTGGTTTATTTTTATTGTATATATTATTTTATGGTGTTGTTTTAAAGGAGATGTATACTGCAGGAGGGAATGGGGAGTAAGCATTCCTATGTACTTATCCTATGTACAAATAGCCAATCAAATATCTTGTATCTTGTATCTTGAGGGAGGGAGGGAGGGAGAAGGGTGCCTAGGTAGGTAGGAAGGTAGGTAGGAAGGTAGGTAGGTGGGTGGGTGGGTGGGTGAGCAGATAGAGCAGTAGATAAGGAGGGATGGAGGTAGATAGTAGAGCCCAACCGTTTTTATCGGTCAGACGATTTTATCGGCCCATATGGGCCGACCACAGATATATATCGGTAGAAATTCCACCAAAGAATGGCTTGATAGTCTCCTTCAATTTCACATAAGAAACAACGTAGACCTAATTTGAAGGCTTTATAGGACCAGATCAAATGACATTTTTTTTGTTTATGTCATAGTTTTCCCATTTAATTTCTGAAACGGTTCAGTGGATTCAAATACGTTTTTATTTTAGTCACGCTTCAAAAAGCAAAACTACAATATCACGAGGGAAGGAGTCTGTGGCTTCCGGATCCACTCTTGGTCAGAGGCCCACTAGGTTACGGCAGAGCTTTAATGTAAAGCAGGTCTAACGCCAGACGGGGCAACTGAGGGCTGCATAGCCGAAAGGACAACACGCGTCGGAAGATTACACTTTAGGTCTTGTTCTGTGCTAATATAATGGGTGGTACAATGGATAAAGTTTTTTTGCAGTGCTGATATAAGTTCTAGCGTGGCTGTATGGCGGCGCTGGTGTGAGGAGCACTCTGATTGGAAACACGACCCACTTAAGTTCTTATTAAGACACACGGCTTTGAGCGTATGAGAGTACTTCAAATTATCATAAAACAAAAAAGGGAATTAGTAGGTAGTTAGTAGTGCAAGGTTTTAGTTCAATTAAAGAATGAACACACACACACTATTCTGGATGACGGATCGCCAGATTGCCAGTCTGTTATTTTTAGTATATAGAGCTTTTTGATATATTTTGCACTCAAAGAAACATTTCCCATATTTATTGTATTAATTTAAATAGTAGTTTTTTCTTTATTCAGTAATGTATGTGTACATATATGATCAAATTGCACTTTGGTACAGCTAAGTAGCGTTCATTTATTTTTTCTGAGTCATGGTGCTGATTGTAGGTACTTGAGTAGAAGTCTAGATCGTGACAAGAAATAATTGCTGAATAGTAAGTATAAGCCAAGCCTATTCTAGGTGGTTATACACTCACATCCACTCACTTTAAAGTCTTATAAGGCTTCTGGCTGTATATCATCTCCGTTACCAATACAGCAATTGCTGCAGTTTGCAGCGTGCATGTGTGTGTGTGGGGAGTGTGGGTTGTGCGTGCGTGTGTGTGAACAGCTGTTGACTCCTGGATTGGGGATTCCTGTCAGACAGAAGGAACAGATGGATCTCGACATTCAGACAGCTCCTGTCTTAGCCCTGACACTCACACACGCACATGCACACAGATGCACATACACACACATACACACGTTCAGATTTATACCCACACACACACACACACACATCTACGTCTATCAAAAACAGTGATTTATTTGTTTGTTGTGTTTCATTCTGCAATAATATATCCTATTTCTTTTCACCTGACAAATAACCGCTAATTGTTATGGAAGATCATAACCTGATCATAACCTCTAGCTGTCATGATGACCAGAGCAGTAACTTCTTGTTAGATCATAACCTGTAGTTGTCACGACGGCCAGATCATAACCTGTAGTTGTCATGACGACCAGATCTTAACCTGTCAATGTCATGACAGCCAGAGCGATAACCTTGTGGCTCATATATCTTGCAGTTCTCCCTGCTGTTTGCACCCCCCCCCCCCAACTCATCTGTAGATGGTCATATCTAGAGGACCCTTTCATCTCTGGAAGTCAGAGGTTAGTGGAGAAACCCCCCCCCCCCCCTGTGAGGAGCCTCTGGTAGTTCTTTCAAACCTCCGCTCGGTGTGTGTAAGCTCCTGTTTCATTACACTCTGTCTGATAGCATCGCCGACACCGAGACCGTCCAGGGCCATCCCTTTTTATTATTTCACTCTGGAAATGTTGTCCGGTGCACCGCAGACTCAAATGAATTTGGAGTTAAAAGAGACACAGGGACGGCAGGCAGCGCACACACAGAAACATGTTTCCTTTTGAAGCTAAATGATAAAACGTTCCTTTTGAGCTTCCTTGTCAATCAGAATGGCTCCGCTGTAGATTTGATCTCATGTTTTTTTTCCCGAAAGCTGGAATCGGTGTGTGTGTGTGTGTGTGTGTGTGTGTGTGTGTGTGTGTGTGTGTGTGTGTGTGTGTGTGTGTGTGTGTGTGTGTGTGTGTGTGTGTGTGTGTGTGTGTGTGTGTGTGTGTGTGTGTGTGTGTGTGTGTGTGTGTGTGTGTGTTGGTGCACACGTGTTGATATCTCAACACAAAAACGATTAACTTAAGGGCTTTGAGAGGAGGAGCGGCGCTGGTCATTTCTGAGCGACACGTCACTTATCCGCGTCATCGCCGTCGCCTCGCTGTGTTTTTTTCACCAGGACTACCGACACGAGTGTGAACCAGGTGGCACGCGCGGTGTACCCGTGCACCTGTGTGTGTGTGTGTGTGTGTGTGTGTGTGTGTGTGTGTGTGTGTGTGTGTGTGTGTGTGTGTGTGTGTGTGTGTGTGTGTGTGTGTGTGTGTGTGTGTGTGTGTGTGTGTGTGTGTGTGTGTGTGTGTGTGTGTGTGTGTGTGTGTGTGTGTGTGCGCGCGCGCGCGCATGTGTGTGTGGACATGCACATGACTGCAATACACACCTGAGACTAATATATAGGACCGGCGAACGGGAGGAAGATGAAAGGAGAGGGTTTAGGGTCGGGAGGTGACCTTCTAATACCAGCCCAAGGTGTGTATAGCCGGGAGGCCCAAGGTCACAGGGGTGGGAAAAAAAGTCGAATCTGCGGCGAGAGCCTTTTACATAATTCGCGATTCACCGATTTTAATCTCATTATCGGCCGATAATACGAGAGGTCGCCTATTGAGGCTGTGTGTTGGGAAAATTGCCTTTCCGCCATCGGAGCTACTCATGCTTGACAGTGGATTATCATTAGTGGGCATCCACTCATTTATATTTCATCAGGACCGCGGCTGGCAGCCATACTGAGTGTTCACATGCTCTCTCTCTCTCTCTCTCTCTTTCTCCCCTCTCTATCTTCATCCCTCTCTCTACCCCTCTCTCTGTCTTGGTAGGCAGGTAGGAGAGAAGGTACGTTTATAGGTAGGGTGTAGGTATAAGGGTACGTTGGTAGGTAGGAGGATAAGGAGTGAGGTAGGTATGCAGATATGGGTAGTGAATAGGTTAGTAGGTAGGTCCTAGACAGGCCTTTGGTACCAAGGCTGTGAATGACTCCTTGTCAAGGTCATCACACCATCACAGCAGCTTCTAGCTACTCAATGCATCTAATGGTTTATTTCCACTGAACTCTCCCATCTCCACCTCCGTATGTAACTTTAGATTAGATGCAGTCACGCTACAGACACATTAGCGTGTGCAGGTCATACGTGAGGAACCTAAATCACATCATCTCTGGCGGCTGCTGCTCTGTTTCCCCCCCCCCCCCAGAACATCGTTTCACGTCTTCCCCCATCTGTGGGGTTTCTCTGACAAACCTCATAAACTGCGTGAGCGGCCTGTGAAGTGGCGCTTTTAAACCCAGAAACGGTGTGAAACATCTAAGCGGGGAGGAATTAACTTTGTTAATGTCACCAGCGGGGCTCTTCATGCCGCTTGATGTCCGCTTCATGCGCTGCCGTAATGACACGTCTAGCGGTGTTTCAGCGCTGCTCTTTATCCCGACGAGCGCTCTACTTCTCATCCTCCCTTCTGTTTGTATGGCACTGGTGTCTCCGTGAATCGGAATGGTGATTCTTTATTCTCTGTCGCAGAGATTTAATCATCTCTGTGACATATGGCGTTTGGATGAGCTGAGGAATGAGAGAAGTCATTCTCCGGGACATTATTCCTCCCAGGATACCGAGACTTTATTCCTCCCCAGGAGCGAGGCAGAGGTGTGCCTGGGCCAGGTATACCGAGCTATGCTTTCATTTGTATTTCACAAAGAAACTCGTTTATGTCTGAATGGACTCGGACAATATTTGGGGGAGAGAGTCAATAAGGAGAGAGGGAGTGATTGAATCTTGGGTGGTTTCCTTCGAGCCGCCTGCAGATATGATATGATTGTCCGTGTTATGCGGGAGGCCTACAGGGATCAGCCATCCCCAGACACTGAGTACCTGAGCACTCGGGATGGAACAAATGGACCCTAGACAAGCAGGTGTGTGCTGCGCTAGACTCGGTTTCTATACTGCCCTCTGTTTGATTCCAGTACCATTCACATCAAAATGATGAGATTATTTCCAAAGGTTCTCTCATCTTAGAAAATAAAAATATATTTTCCTGCTATAACACATCCTGGGAGATATTGATTGATCACAAGCCGAGCCATGGATTCACTTGAATGTGAACCGTGGCTATGTCTAATCCGTTGACCTCTCTCCCCTGATGTCCTCTTGACCGCCTCTCTTGAGCCATCCTTAATGTCAGATTGAGATTCAAACATGAACCACCAGGTTGAAGTGTGAGGAACTGAAATGATTCTCAATCAGCTTATGATCCTCATCAATACTGCTGATTACTCGTAATTGCAAGAGTTTCTCACAGCTCTGGCTTTTAAACAAAATGGTCACCTTTAGTTGCCTCCGCAAGGATAAAGCCTATTTCATACAGCCTGTGGTACAGTTTAAAGCAGCAACATAGACTTAGACATATTTTACACGTACACCCATCCAAGATAATCTCATATTGATGAATGTTGTGAAGTTGTCAGTCATACCAGAATGTTTTGATGGATGTAGTTTCCTACCAGGATATGAGAAGATGTCTCATCTGTCCCACAACTCATCCAACATCTGATTCAATCATCTTCCTGGTGCCTTCAACAGGGTTTCTTCTCTTCTCAACTTCATTAGACATCTGTTGTAAACAGATCCTCTGCCAGCCCCACATTATTAGTATTTTTTCTCCTGCTAGTCTAGTGATGAGGGTGTTTGTCTCACAGCCCAAAGGTTCTGGATTCAATCCCCAATCTCTGCTGTCTATCTGTAGACGTCCTTTAGCAAATACTAATGCCTAACCCCCCTACCTCCTTAATGAAATATATATCTCAAGAAAAAGGATTCACTGTAAGTCGCTTTTAGACGAGTCTGCCAAATTACTCAATAGCGATTCAACTGAATGGGTTCTACTTTCTGTTCATCAGTCATGAAAGTACTTATGATATGAGTTTAATGTAGAAAACACTGTACTTTCATGTCTTCTTTCAACCTTGGCTCGAGGATAAGGTTTGAATCCATCTACCACCTGCTCTCAAAGATTGGAAACTGCTAAAAGGATTGTTTGCTTATTTTTGTTCACTGGTTTTAAGAAAGTCTCACAGATGGAACTAGAAAGCACTTTGAGGTCAGATTGAAACTCTGTCTCGTGTCAAGATAAATCCGGTCTTGTTTCTTCACCACCATTAGTTTAGCTATCTATTACCTTCCAGGAATGATATATTATCTCCTGCCACTACAATATGTACAAATATTTTTGGACACATCTAGTGACCCCCCCCCCCCCCCCCCCCCGTCCACTCTCACATGCAGCAGAGCCCCTGAAATAAAAAATAGAAACCATGGTTACCAGACATAAAATCATGATTCATTATTTATTTCATTTTTTGTTGAAGGCAGAAAATAATCCTTTAGAAATGTGGAAAAGGTAAATGGAAATCTGGTTCAGAATACATTGTTGGCCGTCTCTCTAGGAGATATAAGCTCTGGTCTCTACGTTACAGGGACACCCTCCTCACACCGGAGTCGGTCTTGTCTTGTTCCCTGGCTGCCGTTGTACTTTCCCATTTTACCGTCTTTGAGTAATAGAATATCGAGTGAGTATGGAGCAGGTATAGGCTAAATTAGTTTAATAACTATGTATTTTATTCACGCACGCACACACACACACACACACACACACACACACACACACACACACACACACACACACACACACACACACACACACACACACACACACACACAGCACTAGCTTGCCCATCACACCAACAGAGGCCTCAGTAATCCCAGTAATTAGCAGAACTGCTGCTTCTCACTAGCCCTAAACAGCTGAGCTTATTTCAGCAGTTCTAGCCCCCCACGCCTACGCAATTTTAAGGAGAAATATCACTAAATACACACAGATAACAGTAACTGTGTTTAATAGTTTATTATATTTGAATTCATCTAATATATAATGTACTGTTGTGCGTTTGTCTCCGTTTACTGTAGGAATTCAAAAATCTGATTTAAAAGTATTACTGGCATTAGTAATTGTAGCAGACTATGCTGCCACTAGCTATTAACATGGCTTCTTGAGGGCTCCTCCCGAAGACAAGGACACAGGTTGATGAGGAATCCTGTTTATTGCAAGAGTTTGAATAATAGTGAACAGAGCAGATGGAACATGCTAGAGCTCTCTCCTCGAGTGTGTGTGTGTGTGTGTGTGTGTGTGGTGGCTGTTTTAACCTGTGGCTCTTGATTAACAATGACCCACAGGTGTGCAGCCTCACCAGCCAATCAGTCTAACTCAGGCCAGGTGAGGCTGCTTAAACCAGCCACCAACCACGCACACACTCCACCGTTATCTAATAAATGCATTCATATATACTGTATATACTGTATATATACTTGCCGTTATGAAACGGAACGTTGTGGAGCTCCATATCATCTCTGTAGGTTCTAGTCTTGTCAGGGGGTTAGCATTGTGATGAACATCGAGGCTGAGGCCATCTCACCCTCTGTCCCTCTGAATTACCAACAACCAAGTGGGCCAGAGATCCCAGAGCTGGCTGGGAGAGAGGGGGATAGAGAGTCCCAAACGCTGGCCAAGAGAGAAGAGGTTTTTATTTTATTTGTTTTAATGTTAATCTTTTTTCGTTAAATATTAGAAAAAATTGTGCTTTGACGTATCCATGCCAACATACATATAAAGAGAGAGAGAGAGAGAGAGATTTCGGTTGATGCCCCCCCGACCCCCATCATCCCCCAGTCCCCCGCCCCCTCGGCTCACTATGACCTTGAATTAACTCAGAGAAGCAGCAAAGGATCTTGGGAGATTCCCAGATTCCCTCTTGGAGTTGAATATATTATCATGAATATATTATCATCCAGGTGTTAACATACGAGAGCGGGCCGTTTTTTTTAAACAGAAATGTGTTTATTTATTTATTTATTTATTTATTTATTTATACCGAGATATAACAGTCAATACCGCAAAACACAGACACACTTCTGTGTTGATAAAATATAGTATACTGGTAGCCTGGTGCTACTGTGAAGGGCAAGATAATGACGGCTAGGGTGTTTGACCCCCAGATGAAAGGTTCAATCCCTTATGTGCCCCCTACCTGCTCCTTTAATAAAATGTAATTTGAACATAAAAATTGTCCTCTCCGAACATGACTAGATGTTTCCATAGCAAACTGATACTGCAGCAGACAGCCGCTTCTGTACCGCAAACGGATGTCGTCACCTGAAAGGTGTAATTCTCCTGACGGCGATGACCTCAGTGACTCCGCTGATTTTTGAACACTTTTATACTAACACGCCTTGTTTCCGCCGGGCCGTAACTAAAGAGGAGCCGAACATTTAATTGAAAGCGAGCAGAGCGTCCCTGCTCTCCTATCTCATCCCGTTGCCTTCTCATTGCATTCTCTTCCACACTCCATCAAGCCAACAACACACGCACGGCACTCCCTGCGTCTCGGCGGAGGCGCCCGGTTCTGAGGACCCGTGAGGGGCCTGTGAAGCCCCCTTGCCGTCGGGGAGTTGAGAGAGGGGAGGGGAGGGGGAGGGGAGGGACGAACAATGGTGGACGAACGCCAGCGTTCCCCGGGAGTTTAAAAGAGCCGGGGAGCTGTTTTAGTTACCGTCTGATGTCACGCCGCACTTTCACCAACCCCCCTGAACAAAAAAAAAAGGAAATGTTTTTTAGTTTCCTGGCTCCCTGAGTACAGGGCTATGTTTAGAATACAAACAAGAAGTTAAAAAAATGGAACCGTTTTCCCTTCCCACTTTTAGCTCATCTCGCTGTTGTTTAGTTGTTTAGTTGTTTATGCACGTGAAAGGCATTTTTCCAACATTCATGCTTCTCCTATTAAAAACTGTTTCACCTAAACTCTGTTATTATTATGTCATCAGGTAATGTATGCTAATAATTTCCAGGCGTACATCCCAGAGATATATGCAGATCTGACTCGAGACTTTACGGTGGTGGGGTCAGACCCAACCGGAATATAAATTCTATATGTATCAGTGGATTAGCCTCCATTAGCTCCATGCTATTAATATTTATATGTTGACAGGTGCTAGCACTAGCGCTAACACTATCATAACCAGATGAGAGGCAGCCGGGGGGGGGTGTGACTCATCCCAAGTCCAATATTGATGACCTGCGGCCCTGTGATGCTAGGCTAACCTAGTGTAGCCTAGCTAGCCACTACAGCGCTTCAAAGTGTTAGCAATCAGCAAGCGGGACCTACAATGGCATGGGCATGTGGGGGCAGAAAGAGAGAGAGGGAAGAATAAGGAGAGAGAGATAGCGATAGAGGAAGAGATGAACATACAAACCAGATTGATGGATTGAGACTGTGTGTGTGTGTGTGTGTGTGTGTGTGTGTGTGTGTGTGTGTGTGTGTGTGTGTGTGTGTGTGTGTGTGTGTGTGTGTGTGTGTGTGTGTGTGTGTGTGTGTGTGTGTGTGTGTGTGTGTGTGTGTGTGTCCCACCCCTGCTGAATTTCAAACACACGACCCTCTGGGCCACAAAGGAGCAGTACTATCCACTATCTTCATCATCATCATTATCATCACCATTCTCTTCACCATCAGGGCTCCTCCCCCTATTGCTCTTTATCCTTCTCTTCATCCTCTTCCTTCTTCTCCTCTTCCTTCTCTCTCTTCCTCTTTCACCCTCCTCCTCATCATCCTCCATCACCGTCCTCCTTCTACTGATCCCCGTTCTCTTCGTCCCCCTCCCCCCATCTCATACTCCTCCTCTTCCATTCTGGGAGAAGTTTGCTTGATCTCTGAATATTTCACTATGCCCATGCTTCTCCTCTCCCTCTCCTTCCCTCCTGACCTGAGTGGACAAACCGGGCCATACCATACACACCATGAAGAGAGAGAGAGGGAGAGAAGGAGAGAGAGAGAAGGAATGATGATGAATTCATGTGCTATCTCGCCCGCGGGCCTCTCTCTCTCTCTCTCGCTCTCTCTCTCTCTCTCTCTCTCTGTTCGTTTGTATGGGCCGATGTGGAATTCCACAACATGGAGAATGAATTCTTGTGGGCTGTGAATCCCATTCATGGTGTGAATCCATTACAGGCAAAGACCAGGGAAGCCAGCTCTCCATTCCTTCTGCTGGCATTGGTGAAGCCGTCCAGAACCAATCACTTATGCCTATGATAACCTATACTGCCGTCCAAAGGCTAACCATAGTAACTACATTTTTTTGGTCCAATTTTTGTTATACACAAAAATAACTTCTTGATAACTGTTTTATCTTGTGACCGACTTCATTTAAATGTTGCTTTGTTTTGGAGAAAGAACTATAAAATCTGCAGTAATTACAAAATCGGTCTGAAACCCATGTCAGTCTGCCTTGGGATCCCCCCGGCCGATTTCACTCGACCCGTCTAACCTCATGTCGATTTATACTGCCGTTCATCCCTGTTGGTCTTAAGGAGCTTCTTGAAAATAATTCTGTTGAAAATGACCAGATTGGCAGTACAGAATTGAGGCGGAAAGATGTGCTTTGGTTGTTGATCGTTAGCCACGTTGCTGTTTGGGTTGAATTCGAGTGGAGACCTTGGCTCTGTGTCGATATTTCATTAGCATCACCTGATCAGTAAGACTATCCACATGTTCACTGCATCTTAACCCGTCCTTGGTCCATATCCAACACATCCTGGAGCTGCCAGGATTAGATTCACAGGTAGAATACCGCCTGTGAATCGTACCAGGCAGCCCAAGGTCACAGTTCGTCGTCTCAAAGCTCAAAGTTGTACAGTCGAATAATTAAATGACCTATTAAGTGCTTATTAACTATACAGTTATACTATATACTACAGTATATGGTAAATTAAACCGCCAGCATTCAAAATGTACCAGAAGCGGGATACAGAAACAACATACATTAATGATGAACCACACACACCATACACGTCATATGCATACATTCAGGCATTTGCCACTCGCTTTAAATGCAGAGCCACTTATTAACTGTACGGAGTGTAGAGTAGCCATTTAGGAATCAGAACACGGTTTAGCAGAATTACATGTTTTATTTATATGTGTAGGCCAGTGGTTCTCAAATGGGGGTACGCGGACCCCTAGGGGTACGTTGGAGTACTGCAGGGGGTACGTGAGATTTTTTTAAAATGTTAATTAAAAAAAACATCAGTCGTGCATAATTCCTAAAATAATGATACTACAATACATTAAATTAAAATGTAAATTCAAATTCGGTAAAAAACATTTGATATTCAATATTTCTGTTTTTAATGAAATCGTTACTGCCGTAAACTGTGCTAACAACATAAGGTTAGGCTACGCAATCACGTTCAATTGTGAGCGGGAAGACAGTTTTTTCAAAATGGATTTGTGGTTGAAAAAACGTAGCAGCGATACAGCTGAAAACACTGAGAAAGAAGTAAAAAAGAAAGCGAAAACAGAGCCAACAAAATACCGTCAGTATCAGGAGGAATATGTTTTAATGGGATTTACCTCAACTAGCTGCAACCCTCCCAAGGCACTGTGCTTTTTTTGTGGGGAGAAATTAGCCAACAGTTCCATGAAGCCAGCACACCTTCAACGACATCTCAGCACAAAACATCCATGTCATGTTGGTAAGCCACCAGAGTTTTTTAAAAGAAAATTTTCGGACTTCAGATCATCTCAAGAAACGATCCGAAAAGTCTCCACAACATCAGCCAAAGCACTGCAGGCGTCTTATGCGGTGTCTTTGCTCATAGCTAAAGCCAAAAAGCCATTCACCATAGCTGAAGACCTTTTACTTCCAGCCGCTGTTGTATTGGCCGAGACTATGCTGGACAAAAACGCGGCGGATAAGTTAAAAACTGTGCCTTTGTCAAATGACACCGTTGGTCGCAGAATAGAAACCATGGGAACAGACATTGTTGATCAGGTTGTGGGAAAACTCGGCGAATCCTTTTCCCTCCAGCTTGATGAATCGACAGATGTCAGTGGAAACGCACAGCTTGTTGCGTTTGTGAGATACGTTGACACTGACGACATTCGCGAACACATACTTTTCTGCAAGAGTTTGGAGGGGAAAACAACTGGGGAGGACATTTTTAATGTTGTTAATGCGTTTTTTGGTGAAAACAGTCTGAACTGGAAATCCTGCACCAGTGTCTGTACTGATGCAGCTGCGTCTATGACCGGCCGCGTTAAAGGGCTCATGGCGCGGATTCGAAATGAAAACCCTGAAGTGCAGTGGGCTCACTGTGTCATACACAGGGAAGCACTGGCGTCCAAGAAAATGAGTCCTGTGTTGCATGACGTTTTGAACGACAGTGTAAAAGTAATCAACTTTATTAAGTCAAGGCCACTTAATGCGCGACTGTTTCGCCGCTTGTGTGAAAACATGGGAGCGGAACACACACAACTGCTATTACACACAGAAGTGCGCTGGCTCTCTCGAGGGAGAATACTCAACAGGCTGTTGGAATTACGATCTGAAGTGCGCACCTTTCTGTCAGAGCACGGATCTCCCCATGCCATCTTGTTTGAGGACACAGACTGGCTTGCAAAGCTTAGCTATCTGGCAGATATATTCAGCAAACTCAACGAACTGAATGTGTGTCTGCAGGGCAAGGACACCAACATTCTGAACCTGTATGACAAGGTGGGCGGTTTTCTGAAGAAAGTAGAGCTGTGGAAAAGGGCATGTGCAGAGGGGGATTTCACCTGCTTTCCTCAGGTGGATGCTTTCCTTTCCAGTGAGGATGTGGAGATAGGTCCAGTGAAGTTAATCATAGAAGGACATTTGACCAACTTGATTTCTAGTTTTCATTCTTACTTCCCTGACATGGAGGAGAAATCTTCACAGTTGGATTGGGTGAGAAACCCATTTCTCTTGTCTGATGCAAATAGCAGAAAGCTTTCTGTCAGTCATCAGGAAACTCTCTTGGATGTGTCATCTGACCGTGGCCTACAGATGAAGTTTGACACATCTACTCTCACACAGTGTTGGGTGTGTGTGAAGAAGGAGCACCCTGAGCTGGGAAAGAAAGCTTTGGAGCTGCTTTTACCATTTGGTTCCACATATTTATGTGAGGCCTCCTTTTCTGCAATGACATTGATAAAAAACAAGCAAAGAAACAGACTGTGCCTGGAAAAAAGTTTAATAACTGCAGTTGCCTCCCTGTCACCGAGAATGACAAAGATCCTCAGTGAAGCACAAGCCCATGTTTCTCACTAAATTACTTAAATTAAATGACTTATTAAAAGGATCAGTTCAATGCAACTAATCGTCTTGGTGTTATTGCATGATGTCTAAATTGATTTGCCATGAATTTAGTGATGGATTTAAAACATTTGAAATGTAGCATTAAAGTGTTTCTCAGTTACAAGGTTGTTGTTTTAGTAAATCAGACACGGATGGTGCAGCGCTGTACTAGACCTCTTTATATTGACTTTTGTCCCCTACCAAATAGTTTTTGCACTGCTCAGGGGGTACTTGGCTGACATTTTTTTTCAAAGGGGGTACATTATTGAAAAAAGTTTGAGAACCACTGGTGTAGGCAATGCATAGAATCACATTGTCACATGTAGAAGGGCCCACATTTAGCAGTGTGTTTCCAAAGCCAACGTGAGGGCTGGAACTACAAAACCTGCACAGTTGTGTGTGTGTGTGACATGGGTTCTGTGATGTACGTACTGTACTGTGTGTACTGTGTTGTACTGACACTCATCCACCGGGCCGGATATTCTCCTGGTTCTACAGGGGGTCCGTTTCTTCAAGGCGAGGGGGCAAAGGGTTTGTTCCTGGGTGGTAGAGAGAGAGAGAGAGAGAGAGAGAGAGAGAGAGAGAGGGAGAGAGAGAGAGAGAGAGAGAGAGAGAGAGAGAGAGAGAGAGAGAGAGAGAGAGAGAGACCCCCAGAGCTGTAGACTGACTGGGTGTCAAGTCAGGGAGGGGGGACGGGGGGGGTGTGTGCTCTGGATTGGGTAGTAGCTTGTGGTGAAGTTTGACTCGGACCAATAGAGGGGGACCTGCTGGACCTGGGGGTTAGTGGTGGGGGGAGGGAGGAGGAGGGGCAGGGGGGGGGGGGGGGGGGGGGGGTAGGGAGGTCCCGGCTCTAATTGGCTTCCTCTCCTGAGGCGTCCGCTGCTCTCTTTTTCACTCTCCTCCCTTCTATTTCTCCCTACTGCTCTTTCTCTCATCACTCCCTCTCCCCTTAGTATCTCTCTCTGTCTTCATCCCTCTGTCTCATCTCTGCCTCTCTTAGTCCCTCCTTAGTCTTTTTCTTTCTCGCTCTCTCTCTCATCTATCCCTCTCCCATTAGTCTCTCTCCCCCTTTGTCTCTTTCTCCCTCTCTCTCGCGCTCATTCTCTTGCTCTCTTATGTCTCCCTCCCCCCTAAGTCTCTCTTTCCCTCTCTCTCCCCTTAGTCTCTCTCTCTCTCACTCTATTGCTCATCTCTTCCTCCCTCCTAAGTCTCTCTCTCTGTCTCTCTCCCCCCTTCGTCGCTCTAGACTGATGTAGAAGCTAAATTAATTACGCTATTATGTTAAGACTGAGACTTGCGTTGCAAAAAATCTGATCTGTATTTGATTAGGGACCACATGTGAAAGTGGCTCAAATCAGAATTGTTCAGATTCCATGCGATTTGTGCTGTTCACACTGAAAAGATCGGATATGTTTTGCTTCCAGTGTGCTTTGCTTAGTGTCTCTGTTTCTCCTCACTCTTCTTCCCTCTCTCCCCTGTTGTTCTTTCTCCCTCCCTCTGTTTCTACCATCACCGTATCTCTATCTTCCGTATATGCCTCTCCATACCCTCGCTCTCTCTCAATCTCTCTCAATCTCTCTCTCTCTCTCTGGCCAGTGGATGAAAGCACAGAGCACAAGAGTATTCTCTGGTTAAACCAAAGCTGGATCTTAGGCTGGCTTCTGCCAGGGTGAGGTGTTTGTGTGTGACAGAGACAGAGTATGTATGAGTGTGACTGTATATAGAGTATATACATTGTGTTTGTTTGTGGGAGAGAGAGAGAGAGAGAGAGAGAGAGAGAGAGAGAGAATGAGAGGTCTATGGGAGTGAGGGTGGGCTTCATATTCAATAATTCATAGGGCTTCTCAAGCTGGTAGCTCTGTTCTCTCACAGCGAAGGACCTCACAAGGTTGAAGTCTCCACATGTCTAAAGTCTCCCCATGTCTAAAGTCGCCACAAGGCTAAAGTCGCCACAAGGCTAAAGTCCTCACATGGCTGGTATACACACCGAACGCAACCAAAATCAAATCATCAATTTTGATCGCAGGCATTCGCAGAGAATTATTGAACATGTTCAAAATGTTCGAACTTACTCTGCGTGTGTCTGCGTGCTTGTTGCGTACTTCAAACCTACAAAACCTATTAGTTGCGTGTGAGTTGCGTTCGGAACTTATGACCAGTATTTTTTGATTCGCAACCATACGCAACTGGTGATCGCTATGGTGTGAGGGCACCATTTGTCCTGCGAGTGTTTTTTCCGCACACTTAGGGACACACACCATCGGGGAGAGCCTTGGTTGACGTTATCTCCCGAGAACACAGGAGACCACGCAGTGTTTCAGTCCGCCTGTACCACAGTTAGCGACAACGATTGGATATTATTTACTTTCACCTTTTAAACGTTTTTATTTGATTTTGTCGTCTTTAATCAGCGGAATTAAAAGATTGTTCTGCGACGGGAAACCGCATTGAAGGAAACATCTGGTCGTTAGTTGTATTTGAACGTCGGTTTAATGTTGGATTTTGGAACTGTTGAAAGGCAGATGCGTCCCGTTATTGAAAAATAATGCTGCACAGCACACCCTTGAATGGTTATTGACCAGGATCAAGTTCTAGTTACAGTTAATCATAATAAAGTCACAGAGTTGAATAAACACAAATGTACGCATGTAGTATAATCCAGTGAATATGTGAATAATATTGTATACATGCAACTGTGTGTGTGTGTGTGTGTGTGTGTGTGTGTGTGGTGTGTGTGTGTGTGTGTGTGTGTTCCGTAGCTCTGCAGGTGTCTCTGCAGCACATGGGTGTGTGTGAGTTGACTGATAACTAGCGTTGGTCAGGTCTCTCTCTCTCTCTCTCTCTCTCTCTCTCTCTCTCTCTCTCTCTCTCTCTCTCTCTCTCTCTCTCTCTCTCTCTCTGTGGTGTAGCTAGTGGTCTCTTTCTCCCTCCTGGCGGCTGCAGCTGCACATCATTAAGAGCAGATGAATTACACAGAGGTCCCCCATCATCTCCACGCGGTTCCTTTGGATGCTCTCTTCTCCTTATACTCCTCCTCACCTCCTCCACCGCTGCACTCCCTCAGCAGTCACCTTCTCCCCCTCCTCCCTCTCCTTCTTCACTCTTTCTATTCCTCCTCTCCTGTTCATCTACTCATTCTCCATCAACGCTCCATCCTCGCTCCTTTTGTCCTTCTCCTCTACTCCCCTACTCCTGTACACTCTGCACACTCGTCCCCACTCAATTCTTCCACTCTTCTCTTCACCTCCCCTCATCTCCCCCTCTTTTTCTCCTCGTTTTGAGAGAGAGAGAGAGAGAGAGAGAGAGAGAGAGAGAGAGAGAGAGAGAGAGAGAGAGAGAGAGAGAGAGAGAGAGAGAGAGAGAGAGAGAGAGAGAGAGAGAGAGAGAGAGAGAGAGAGAGAGAGAGAGAGAGAGAGAGGAAAAGAGAGGGAGAAGAGAGAGAGAGAGAGAGAGCTAGTAGACAAAGCCAGAGGAACAGAGAGAGAGATAGTAGCCAGAGCGAGAGGAAGAGAGAGAGAGACAGTAGCCAGAGCGAGAGGAAGAGAGAGAGCTAGTAGACCGAGTGAGAGAGATAGTAGCCAGAGTGAGAAGAAGAAAGAGAAGAGAGAGGATAGAAAGGCAGAGAGAAGGGGAGAGAGACAGATAGAGGGAGAGAGAGATAGTAGCCAGAGATAGGAGAGAGAGAGAGAGAGAGAGAGAGAGAGAGAGAGAGAGAGAGAGAGAGAGAGAGAGAGAGAGAGAGAGAGAGAGAGAGAGAGAGAGAGAGAGAGAGAGAGAGAGAGAGAGAGAGAGAGAGAGAGAGAGAGAGAGAGAATAGACAGTCCAAGAGAGAGAGAGAGAGAGAGAGATAGTGTTATCTCACTTTAAGTGAATCTACAAATATCTCGACAAATATGAGCCAGGTTTTTTTTCCCCTACTACGCATTTCACCCTTTTCATTATTTAAATATGGCCGTTCCCCTTGCAATGATGAATCTCATTCTGACTCCATTATTAATAAGCAGCTAGGCCTCAGCGGGGGGGATGTATGGCAGGAGGGAGGGAGGGAGGGAGGAAGGGAGGGAGGGGGGGGGTCTGCGTGGCGCTGGGGTGGACCGGCGAGCAGGTAGGGGGTCAGTAGGGGAAACAGATAAACACTGATTACACTGGCGGTGATGAATGGCGAGGCAGACAGCCAATGAGAGAGCACTTTTACTCGCCATAGATCACAATTTGTTAGCGCGGCTCGCGCGCCGTGGCAGAGACGCTCCCGGGCCCGCTCCTCCTCGCACTGAATCAATAAGCCTTTATGCACGCTGACTGCGTGCACACACCCCTCACGCACACGCAGCTCTCCGCACACACCTTCCTCTCCCCCGAGCTAGAGCCTTGTCACCCTCTACATCAGTGAACGGGCAATGTAACGGCTAACGGCGGTAGCTCGGAAGGTAGAGCGGGTTTGTCTGGCAACCGGAAGGTTGCTGGTTTCGATCCCCCTGGCTCCCCCTAGCCAAGTGTCGAGGTGTCCCTGAGCAAGACACTTAGCCCTAACTGCTCTTGGCCTGCTGGCTATCGCCTTGCATGGCTGACCCTACCGTCGGTGTATGAATGGGTGAACCTGAGGCATAAATTGTGCAAAAGCGCTTTAGTTAAAATCGTTATAAGGACGCAGTCCGTCTACCATTACCATGATCCCTTCGCCTCAATTATTTAAGTCCAGACCTCTTTGTGACCTGAACATTCGTTGTTGTGAATCCGCTTCCCCCACACATCATTTTACCCCAATTAGTATCTGCCCTTATTGGTTGGTGGTAGTTCACTAACTGGTTGGTAGTAGTTCACTAAGTGGTTAGTAGTAGTCCACTAAGTGGTGAGTAGTAGTTCACTTTATTTTAAGTGTTAGTGTTAGAGTAGTTCACTAAGTGGTGAAAAGTAGTTCACGAAGAGGTTAGTGGTAGTTTACTAAGGGGTTAGTAGTAGTTCACTAAGTGATTAGTAGTAGTCCACTAATACTGTGTTTCCACCAAGCTTTTTTGACCAGTTTTTTTAACCAGTTCTTTACCTTTCCACCGCGAAAGAACCGGTTTTTGGCCCGATAGCCTTGATAATAATAGCTACCGTCAGAATGCTACTTTCTAAAAACAGTGAAGTGTAGTGGAGACATGTTTTAATGCACTTTTCTCTTGTTTTAGTTTATGAAGTCATGTTTTAATGCACTTTTGTTTAGTTTTAGTTGATGGAGTCGTCTGTCCTCGATGTCGATGCGGAGCTACCGCCACCACTGGGCTGCAGCTCGCCAGGAGCCCCTCGGAGCTTTATTGACATTGACTTATTGCACTGCACTCTACACTTTTACATTTTGTGATTATTGTATATTGTGTATTTAATTGTGTAAGCAAATTTCGAAATATAAATGTCTGCTTCATTATGCTTTATCAACCGAGAAACATAATACAAGATGACCGTTTTGAAGAAGAAAAGGCCAATGGTCCCTTCTGTGGAAGTACTCCATTAATGCAGCTCTAATGCAGCTCATTTTTACATACCACATGTAATCCGCCACTGTTGTGGAAGTTGGCGCCTAGCGTTGCTGGGAAAGCAGAGACGTATCCAGACGTTAACAGTGACGTCATGACGTGGCTCTCTCCGTCAAAATGTTTGTGGAAATGCAAACAGGTTCTTAGACGGTTCGCCAGTTGAACCAACTGCAAATCGGCTCTAGCACCAGGCCAGAGCTAGAACTAGGCTTGTGTTGGTGGAAACGAGGCATTATAAGTGGTTAGAAGTAGTTAACCAAAGTGATTAGTAGTAGTTCACTAAGCGGTGAGTAGTAGTTCACAAAGAGGTTAGTAGTGGTTCACAAAGAGGTGAGTAGTTCACTAAGTGGTGAGTATTAGTTCACTAAGTGGTTGGTAGTTGTTCACTAAGTGGTTAGTAGAAGTTCACTAAGTTAGTCATTTGTTCGTAGCCATAGTAATAATCATAAGATTATGTTTAGATTTGTTTTGGTGACTCGTGTGTTTATGGATGTTTGAACATATATCTTCTGCTGGGTTTTCTTTTGTAGTGCAGTCCAGTAGTGGAAAGCCATGTTGTGCATCTCCAGTATTTATATTTTGTGTACTACCTTCTGGCTTACTACCGATTTACTACGGGATTTCATATTTGTGTTGTTGTTGTTGTTTCTCCAAACTTTTGAAGCCGTCTCCACTCAAACTCATGTTTATTAAAGCTCGATCCATATCATCCAGCATATACTATATCATTATGGATCCATGGATCCAAATGGTTTTCCCCTCAAGGTGATGCGCTTGAATGTGATTTCATCACAAATGCCCTTTGATTCGTACCGGCGGAGTGGAGCCTGTCGATAGTGACGGTGATGGTGGTGGTTTTGCCCCCGCGGACCGACGGTGGATAAAACGTGAATGGTAAAGGGAAAAGGTTGTTGTTGTTTTTCTGCGTGCATGGCGGGAAAAAACGGCAACACTTAATTTAGGAAAGGAAGAACATGAAACAAATCAACACAGCGGAGAAGGTTGTACACTATGCTGCCGTGTGTACCATGTCAAGCTGTTCATTAGGCGGAGAATGCATGCAGAATACATATATATATATATATATAGAGAGAGAGAGAGAGAGAGAGAGAGAGAGAGAGAGAGAGAGAGAGAGAGAGAGAGAGAGAGAGAGAGAGAGAGAGAGAGAGAGAGAGAGAGAGAGAGAGAGAGAGAGAGAGAGAGAGAGAGAGAGAGGTACTGTAGATGGACAGAGACGGATGGAGGTATCGACAGAGAGAGCGTTACCTCCTCACGCACACTTTATTTTTCCTAGTGAACTCCGTGAGTAGCGGATCACAGCCGTTAAACCGATTCAACTGTATCCGCGTGCGGTATGAATACCTCGTTTGTATCCATTCACCGCCGCCGTCTGACTTCTCTGATTCCCTGTCGTGTCCGGACCTGATCAGTGGAACGTGAAGAACCCATTGTGTGAATGAATCACACCCCGAGATAGGATTTAAAACCCAGTTACATTTTCTTTCAAATAACGTAAAACATCTCGGAACCAGAAGAGAGAGGTGTGAGAGCAGAGCGCCACACCGGAACAAACCCAGTCCCCCCCCTCCCCCCCCCACCCACCCCCTATGACCACCAGCAGTTACCGCCCCACAGAGGACATTTTATTATATATATATATAAATATATTTAGATATATTTATTTATTTATTTATTATTATTTATTAGGATTCATTTTTGGATCATCTCTCTCTAATCTTCACCATCATGATCAACCGATGGGTTGAGTTTCTTCCTCATTTCACCTGTTTGACTTCAAACTCATACTGCCTGTTGAATTGGTTCTCTGATGTATAATTCAATGTGTCTGTTGATTTATTAAAGATTGCGAGTGCAGAAAGAGAAGAGAAAAGTAGCTGGGTGGTTCTCTGGAGGGTGGGCAGAGTGTCGAGGGATAAAGGACTGCACCCACCCTGGGCATCATCTCTTCTCCCCCCTACCGTCTGGTTGATGGTTGCGCAGCATCCGTACAAGTACTACCAGGTTTAAGGATAGTATTTATCCACAGGCAGTGCGCCTAATGAACTGCTAGGAGTGCTGCCACTTTCACTTTCATAACATTGTCATTAACATTACACTTACATACTTTGCTGGACCGTCTGGACTCATCACAGTTGCTGCACTGTACTGCACTGTATTCATGATGCTGCTGCACTACTGGCACTTGCTTTTAAAGATTTTTGTAAAAAATATATTTTTAAAAACATGTCAAACATTCAACACATATCATATCATTTAACAGTCACTTTGCTGCTCTTTTTTTGTTTATCTTTATTGTATATATTATTTTTATTTGCATGGTATTGTTTTGTATATGTATACTGCAGGAGGGAATGGGGAGTAAGCATTCCAATTGACTTACAAATGGCCGATAAAAATATCTTGTATCTTGAGTCCCATAGAGACTCAGATAGACCAGCATAGACCCAGATTGACCCAGAGAGACCAGCAGAGAGGCCACCAGTGACCACCAGAGACCCAGAGAGACCAGCAGAGACCCAAACTGACTGGCAGAAACCACCATAGAAGAGACCCTGGGGGACCAGCAGAGACCACCCGAGAGACCAGCTGAAAGACCTAGTAGGATCCAGAGAGACCAGCAGAGACCCTGATATACCAGCAGAGACCTTAAGAGTGCAGCAGACACCTAGATAGGGACCACCAGAGAGACCACTTAAAACCAGCAGAGACCAGAGACACCAGCAGAGACCTAGAACCACCACCAAAGAGACCACTTAAAACAACAGAGAGACCCAGCGAGACCACTAAGGACCCATATTGACCTAGAGAGACCCAGATGTCAGCTGCCCTGACAAGATATGAAGCAAACTGTTCCATCTCCAAATGAATAACACAGTTGGAACTTATTCACAATTACGAATAGATCTTCGACAGGATTATGAATGCATTGAATGATGATTCAAGGAGTTCTGCATATACTAGATATGTGCATTTTCTTTATGGCTAAAGACCTTGAGCCTTTGATGTTTAGAGGTAAAGACCGGTCATGAAATGTAAATGTGCGTCTATAAATTTGTCCGGTAGAAATGCGTCGCTAAGCCTTCAAGTCAGGCCGCTGTTCCTGCCTTTGAAAGTTTGTTTGGCCGGCCCGGAATTAGTGAAACATGGAACATTAAAGCTTCTTTGTGCAACAGAAAGATATTTCCAAATTATCTTTCACAACACAGAGACATTAGACGTTTGTTTGCCACGGAAATTAAGCAGACTTTGTTTATCGGAAACCCTCTGAATGTGTTATTCCCTTTGAAGTAATGAAGTGCAGCAACATGAAAACACGTTTATTCTTCTTCTGTTCGCCGCTACACGCTAACCCTCGGGCATTAGCCAGTTTTCAACTGCTCTTTTATATATTTTTTTAGATGAACAACAAAACAATCTTTCTCTTTAGAATTTATGTTTCTTTACTTGTACTTTAACTTTAGCGTAATGTACATTTTTAGATTTCTATTCTGCCTTGATATTCAGGAGGTTGCAGCCCATTCCATCCATCCATCCATTCCAGCCAATGAGCAATGATGGTCAACAGGAAGTCCAAACATGGTCACCTGGGAAGTCTTAACATGGTCATCAAGAAGTCCTTACATGGTCATCAGGAAGTCCTTACATGGTCCACAGACTGACCTGATGCAGTGGTTGTTTATGCGAGCATCACTTCATAAGGCATCTATCTCCTCTTTCACTTTCTGCGAGGCAGGAAGAAACATTTCAGAGCTGCTCTCGTTCGCAATACAGGCCTACGGTGTATATACATTAAAATAAATGCATATATTATGATCAATGGGACAGAACCGGCGGAAGCAGGGCTGTCAGAAGCCCTGTGCTTGCGCTCTTACAGTATCATCTCAGGCAAGCTAAACAGTGTATTGTTAACGCAGGCCGGCCCTGTCTGGCTAAGTAATGCTTCCCTCTGTGTCAGCAGCACTGTGCCTGGGGTTTCTGCCAGCCCCCCCCCCCCCAACACACACACACACACACACACACACACACACACACACACACACACACACACACACACACACGCTCGTGCCAACGCCCACGTGCGCACACACACACACACACACACACACACACACACACACACACACACACACACACACACACACACACACACACACACACACACACACACACACACACACACCCGCCACGGACAGAAGTGAAAAATGGCCACTCTTTTCTTCTCCCCAGCCTCTTCGGGACAATGTTACTTCATAAAAGGCTGCCTGACACTAAGCAGTTAAACAGCCTCTCCTCGTTTACCCCGAGAAGTTTTCCTTCCATTAACCTTCTATCATCGTTTTGTGGCGGAGTCTTGGAGAGAAGGTGGTGGTGGTGGTGGTGAGGGGCAGCGGGGGTTAGTAACAGCAAGTGTGACACAGAGCTGTGTGATGTGTTAAGGTTGGCGTACCTAAATGAAAGCCACGTGGTTAATATTAGAGGGGTTTTTTTTTTTTTACGCTGCCGTACTTCATGTCTGGAGTTTCAGCTTATCTTAACTGGGCTCTGTCTGCTAAGAGAGGGTGAGGAGGAGGAGGAGGAGGAGGAGGAGGAGGAGGAGGAGGAGGAGGAGGAGGAGGAGGAGGAGGAGGAGGAGGAGGAGGAGGAGGAGGAGGAGGAGGAGGAGGAGGAGGAGGAGGAGGAGGAGGAGGAGGAGAGAGAGAGAGAGAGAGAGAGAGAGAGAGAGAGAGAGAGAGAGAGAGAGAGAGAGAGGTGGTAGTGGGAGAGGGAGAGGGGGGAGACAGTTGTTTAATATAAATAGCTTGACTTCCTGCTGCGATGTGTAGTGTGTTAGTCAGTGTTTCCTGTCAGAGCTTGTTTACAACACAAACACACACACACACACACACACACACTCTCTCTGTCTCTCTGTGTCTCTCTCTACTGAGGTCCAGAGTCCAAATACTGTCACCTGGGATCATCCAACTAGGGAGTGAGAGAGAGAGAGAGAGAGAGAGAGAGAGAGAGAGAGAGAGAGAGAGAGAGAGAGAGAGAGAGAGAGAGAGAGAGAGAGAGAGAGAGAGAGAGAGAGAGAGAGAGAGAGAGGAGAGAGAGAGAGAGAGAGAGAGAGAGAGCTGCAATAGAGGGGAAATGATTTAGACGGAGAGAAAAATATGCTAAGGAAGAGAGGAAGAGACAGACTATGAGGGCAGGAGACTGATAGAGAGAGAAGGAGAGACAGAGAGAGAGAGAGGGAGAGAGGGAGAGAGGATGTGGAGTTTGCTCGCCATTAGATTTGTGGATGCCAGCATAGATGGATGTGATGGTTGATGGATGAGATGGGGGGTGTGGGGGGTGTCTGACAGAACAGCAGATATCTGGGGAGACGTCCTGGCAATGGTACCGTGACCCCCCCTCATCCCCTCTCCACACACACACACACACACACACACACACACACACACACACACACACACACACACACACACACACACACACACACACACACACACACACACACACACACACACACACACACACACACACCTCTGTCAGGCTCTGTTACTGCTTAGAGAGACCACAGTCACATCCAGAGCACCACTATACGTGCTCGGGATGTACGTGGCTCTATGTTACACCACCCTTACACCCACTCTACCTCCCACACTACAACACTACAACACTGCACAGCCATCTATCCTCCTAACCCCCCCCCCCCCCACCCCCTTCAAAACTAGAGGCCGGTGCAATGAATAGTTAGTATTAAGTTAGTATTAGTAGTAAAGTATTTGTGTACTAATATATAATTTTTTTATAATACTTTTGTACTCACAGCCTGTTAACGTCAGCGTACTCAGGGAGGTGGCGGACGGAGGAAAAAAAAATATCCGCGTGTGTTTTGTAGCGTCAACATAGGCCCGCGTTTCAAAGCATTGTCAAAGCATTGTACCCAAGCTATCATGGAACCACAGCCACAACAGGCTTGTTAAGTAAGTCAAGAGAAGATATTCAGGTCATGTCATGATTATTAAGACGGCGGTGGTAGTGTTTTTCTTTCCAGCGACGCGTAAGGAAGCTGTACTGATGTTGAACATAATAGACGTGAACAATTGCTCAGGGTTTAATGTGATGTGTTTTCTGTTGTGGATTAATTGCTTTTTCGCTTGTGCATTTTGATCTGGGATTGACTAGTGGAGTCTGGGGGAGTAAAAAGTAAAGTTTACATAAACTATTTGACTGAATATGTGGCTCTTATTCACCAAAGATAACTAATGTAACATAGTATGTTGATTTATATCTAAATTGCATCAGATCAACTGTTTTGGGTTTATTTATGATATTTGAAGCCTTATACGCACACTTGTAATTGCTCGATTTTCGTTATACAATTTTCATATCACCATTGAATAAATTACAGACTGCGTTAATGTTGCTATGGAGATAGTATGTCTTTATTGCTGTACATCAAGCCTTTAGTAGATCATATTAGAGCTCTTATACAGCTCTAATATTACAGCTGTACAATATGTTTCTGAAACACGAATGGACATTGATTCATAATCCTTTGTAGCAGTCGACACTGCCACAAGCCATTAAAACGGCTGCTTGAGGGCTCCTCCCGTAGACAAGGTCACAGGGTGAATCAGAACTCCGGTATATTGTAGAGTTTGGTCGATAATGGTGAGCAGAGCAGATGGTACATGCTAGAGCTCTCTCCTCCTGAGTGTGTGCGGTGGTGGCTGCTTTAACCTGTGCAGCCTCACCCGGCCCCAGTGTAATCAGTCTGACTGGGGCCAAGCTGCTTAAACCAGCCACAAACCACATACACTCTACATCCTTGTGACTGATTCTGTATTTTGTTAACTGTAGTAAAAATTCTGAATTGTGTCTTTAGCTCTAAATAGCTGTTTCTACACGGTAAAAGACAAGTGCTTGCAGCTGTCTGGTACATTGCTTCAATACATTTCTGACAAAATAGCACTGGTGTGAGTACACTTTTCCAAAATAACTATCCAACTAAGTCTCTGTAAGATCACAAAGCTCCATATCCATTCTACCTCCCACCCCTCCACACACCCCCAAACAGAAACACACACACACACACACACACACACACACACACACACACACACACACACACACACACACACACACACACACACACACACACACACACAGCTGTGACCTTTAACCTTTGTGATGGACCCCGCCAAGCAGGTATGCAGTTCACTTCTCGTCGTCACTAAGACAAATCGTTATGGTATTGATCTGTTCCTCCACCCCGATACCATCTCAGGAGGTTGTGGTAGGATCTTGGCCGTGATCTCAAAGTAGGAGGAGGAGCGGGGGGGAAGGCTGACTGGCTGACTGGCTGACTGGCTGACTGGCTGGCTAACAGGCTGGCTGGCTGACTGGATGACTGGCTGGCTAGCTGGCTGGCTGGCTGGATGACTGGCTGGCTAGCTGGCTGGCTGGCTGGCTGGCTGGCTGGCTGGCTGGCTGGATGACTGGCTAGCTGGATGACTGGCTGGCTGGCTGGCGTGCATCAGAACCTGCCTGGGTTCACCTGATTCTCAAAGTGGCCCATTCACGTGTCACCCCATGAATGCGGGGCTTGATCAAGCGGAGGTTGTCGTCATGACAACTGCTGGGAGGGAGGGGGAGGTTTAGCGCAGGTAAGGGCACGGATGATTGGACGAGCTGAAGAGAGTCTGATGAGCGCCGCGCCGTACAATCACGGGCAGGCGAGGCAGGCCTTCGGCAACGGCGACATTGTTTAGCGGAACGCCACGTGCGCTAACTGCAAAGAATAAGGTGCAATCTGCCTTGATTGGCCGGCTTCTTTCTGTCACTACATAGCTCAACATCTGCTAGTTAACTCCCAGCAAACGCGAGACACATGGGGATGTCACCTCTCCAAAAAAGAAAGCGGCAAACACACAGCATCCCGTGAGTCCAGTAAAACTGCACCTCAGACTCTGACTCTGCTACTGATATGGTGATACCTGCCCCCCTACTCACACCCCCACACTCACCTCATAACCATCACCCTCTACCCTGGCTGTACTTTACAGCAACCCCACATGATCACCTCCTCGCGGCGTATTAACCTTGTGCAGGGTGGTCCCGGGTGCTGGGGGGTTGAAATATGAGCCTGGTGTTGGATTAGGGTTCTAATGGACCCCCCTGTGCCCTGGGTATCGATCCTCCCCCACTCAGCCAGTCAGCGGCAGGCTCTACGGAGAAACCTAGCAGCTTATCCCTGACATATTCATTCAAATTGATGTCTTTTCCCCGGCCGATAGACGATGGTGGTCTTGTTTGAGGCCTCGTGTGTTGCATTGTGGGATGTAGCGATGACAGTGGACTGACATGTGGACTCTTCCCTTGTCTCTCTTCTTTATCTCCCCCCTCTTTGTCAATTTCCCTCCACCCCCTGTCTCTTTCGCCACCTCCTATCTCTTGTCTCCCCTACTCTTCCCCTCTTTCTTTCACTCTCTCCTTCTCTCTGTCTCCCTCACATCACCCCCTTCTCTATTGTTTCTCTCCCTCTCAATTTATCTTATGTTCCCTGTTGCTCCCTGTCCCGCTTCCCTTTTCTCTCTCTCTGCCCCCCTCTCTGTTTTTCTCAATCTCCCCCCCCCCCCCCCCACCCTCACCCCCACCCCCACCCCCACCCCCTCCTCTCCAAGTCACCAGCAGCCCAAGGATGAAGAGGGTCTATGTGTGGGACGACTGCTGTATCTGACACCCCGGGTGTCAGATACGTGGCACTCCCAGCTGGTGGTGGAAAGGATTCAGCCCCCTTCGAATAATGAACAACACTTAAGCCAAAAGAACAAACACAAAATCATGTTTTTTTTAATTGTTGTGCCAAAAATATACTCAAAAGTCCTGTGTCATTCCGTTCTGTGTGCTCTGCTTTGTTCCAACAACGGGATTCTAGGCATGTTCCCCACGGGTTCGATTCCGGCCAATTAATTAAGTTTGAATTTTGTTGAAATACGTGCAAATCCCTCTGTCCTTCAGCCTACTTTATTGTGTCTTCACTGCACTGTCCATGAAGGCACAGGAACAACTAGTATATGGTTTTGTACACACAGTTCAGAGGTTGTGTTGACTCTCTGATGTCTATAGGCGTTTGAACTCCCTCTGACGGATCTCTGTTAATGGTTTGTTTGTATTTAGAAACTAAATGTTTCCACATATTTCTGCACCCGGCACTCCAGTTATAATATATAATTAACCTTGTTTATGTCTATTACTGTGTTAGAATTTTGAGAGCTCATTTGATATCATTGAATTATCAACAAACGCTTTTTTTTGTGAGATGTATTCAGTTGTACACGTAATTAAAGTAACACAGGGATTCCAAAACAGCAAAGAGATTTCTTTCCTGGGGGTACCTGCGGTTGAATTCCCTGTAATGTGTGATCGTCAGGCTTGCCACTGTAATTATAAACCTGGTGTACACCTACTGTGATAAATGGAATATGAATGTAATGTTTGGCTTTGTGGATGTGGATGTGTGTGTGTACATGTATGTGTGTGTATGTTTCTACAGAGGGGTGTGTGTGTGTGTGTGTGTGTGTGTGTGTGTGTGTGTGTGTGTGTGTGTGTGTGTGTGTGTGTGTGTGTGTGTGTGTGTGTGTGTGTGTGTGTGTGTGTGTGTGTGTGTGTGTGTGTGTGTGTGTGTGTGTGTTTTTTGGGGTGTGTGTGTGTGTGTGTGTGCACGGTGTACCAGGGTACATCAGCGGCTATAAACTATTGGGGATCCATTAAGCGGTTTTATATTTACAATGCAGTATTTATTTATTTTATTGCCCACTTCCAATTATGAATCCATCAAGTCCATGGCAGCCACATACAGAGATGGAAACATGTAGCAGTGAGAGGTCATGAATATTCATGAAGCCCACTGAGCATTCACTGTGTCCGTTTATTCACACACACACACACACACACACACACACACACACACACACACACACACACACACACACACACACACACACACACACACACACACACACACACACACACACACACACACACACGTATACATGTGTGTGTGTGTGTGTGTGTGTGTGTGTGTGTGTGTGTGTGTGTGTGTGTGTGTGTGTGTGTGTGTGTGTGTGTGTGTGTGTGTGTGTGTGTGTGTGTGTGTGTGTGTGTGTGTGTGTGTGTGTGTGTTTGTGCTGCTGTGTAGTGTAAATGTGCATTTTTGCGTACATGCATTGGTGTAACATGCATGAGCATTAGCAGAGCAACAAATGAATGAACAAATGTTTCATTAGGTATTTTTAATGTAGAAGGTGGAAATAAATATGACTAGATAGATAGATAGATGGATACTTTATTAATCCCGAGGGAAATTTAGTCTTCCAGCAGCTTATACAAATAGCAAACAAACACTTATTCAGTTATAAAAACAAAGACTATGTATCATATTTGAACTGGGTATTACCTACCTGCCTTTCTACCTGGTTGATGTGATTGAACATTTGGGTAAATGCGTCCGCCTTTATGATTTAGCAAATCTATATAATAGTGGTGGTGGTCTAGTCTAGTGTCTTCCATCAGGTGTGTGTGGTCACCCAGCTGTGCTCAGATCACACACTGAGTCGGAGGCCCCTGCTGCGCCTCCGGCCTCGGCCCCCTGGGGCTCCTCTCTCTCTCTGATGAACCATCACTTGCTGAAGAGGGAGGGCCTCTCTGGCCAGATCACAGTAACCCTATGCCCCTCCAGCGACCACCCACCACCACCCACCCACCACCCACCCACCCCTGGAGTGAAGACAGGCAACGGCTCCATCCCTCCGCTCCTCAGATCCCCTTTTACATACCTCACTGTCTCTAATCCTGATAATTAGCATGTCCGCCCACCCACCCGTTAGGCTTTAAGGAGACAACTTTAATTCCTCATGCATGGGCTGATTGTTGGCTCCAGAATGGTTAATTAAAGCTCTACATTTCCACATCGACGCCAAGCACATCATTACAAGCTCCTCGGGGTCCTTTTAATAAACCCCCGCCAGCGGCAACTCGGAGGAGAACCGGAAGGTGGGGCTTGGGTTCGGCGAATCAAGCGCCTTGACCTGTGATTAAGTGCGGAGGCGGAGAAGGAAGAGAAGCGCTTCTAAACATCGGGACCCAGCATTCGAAACCGACCCCTGGTTGTTCGCAGCTCTGTAGATATATATATACACTGTAAACTGTACCTCACCAGAATTGCTGAGATTTTCGGAGATCTCAGCACGCCTAAATGCAGATCAATTATGGATTCCGAGTGGATGGCACAGAGTGTGTGAGACATAATTAATACCTTGTTGTGAGGGGGGCGAGTGCGTACATCTAAATATTCAGTATTGACAGGATGAACTGCATATACACTGACATACTCCCGCACGGAGGCAGAGTGAATTAGAAAGGCCCAGCACTATATCAATGCTATTTGTTTAGCGTCATAAATATGTCATTATCTGTCTGCCCTCCCGTGTGATTTATGCTGATCTGCGTCTGCACACGGGGGGGGGGGGGGGGTCCCCTCCGTGGACCGCCGTGTAACTCAATAGCAATGATCACCGATCCTGGAATCAATTACGGCCTTATTTCCCCACTTGTAAGTATTGGCATCTTGATAGATCTCATAACTCCAGGGCGATCGCGCGTAATTAAGAGGAGAGGGAGGGGGGTGGGAAGGACCTTGCGATGGCGTGGCGCTGCATCTTAAATGACCTCCTCCCAGCGACACGCAAATCGATCTCACCTTGAACGTTTTGAAACACCGGCCGGGCGACCGAGGGAGGAGGATAGGCTCTCTCTCTCTCTCTCTCTCTCTCTCTCTCTCTCTCTCTCTCTCTCTCTCTCTCTCTCTCTCTCTCTCTCTCTCTCTCTCTCTCTCTCTCTCTCTCTCTTTGTTTAACCGAGCATCCCCGACATAACACCACAGAGGCCCCGTCACCTTTTATGAGTGCTCACAGGCCACTGACTCCCGAGACGGTGGCATACCGTGAGTGACGGGGTTTGGGGGCCCTAAGTAGGGGTGCACCGGCCTCTCTTGCGTGGGCCGGCCGCCTGCGGAGCGGTGGAACAAACAGGTCACAGGTCACTTTAGGTCACAAATCAAATAAAAGTCCTGATTGTATCGCAGGATCCGCCATTGATTTGGGGTGTAAGGATGACCAAAAAGTCAATATTTGGTCACTGATTAAAGATCGGCGGCGGGGCCCCCTTGACGAAGTGGAAGGCGATGATATCGCCGGATCCCGTCGCCCCCCCGCAAATTGTTAAGTGGCGGAGTCAGGAGGAGGTGGAGGAGGAGGAGGAGGAGGTGGAGGTGGAGGTGGAGGAGGTGGAGGTGGAGGTGGAGGAGGAGGAACTCCTCATGTCTTGTTGGAACCTTATCTCTTGAGCTCTGCATGGGCGGACCTCTAAAGACCAAGGGTTCTGGTTCTGGTTCTGGTCTGTGTGGGGAGAGCCTGTTCCTAGTGTGAGTTCCGAGGACCTTCTCCCACTCCTTCTCCCACTCCTCACTTATATTTAAGCGTTTGCAACAAAGTGTTTCTTCACGTCTGCAAAAGGTAACGATACGTTACGATTACAATCGTAAAAAGAATAATAAAACACACAAATACTAAATCATACACAAATAGAAACCTGTTGGCAGAACAGGTTGGTGGGTTTAGCAGGTGGGTGATGGATTTCACAACCGAAAGGACGCTGGTTCGATCCCCGGCTCCTCCTAGCAAAAACTGTCGGTGTCCTTGAGCAAGACACCCTAACCCTGACTGCTCCTGACGTGCTAGCTGTCTCCTTGCATGGCTGACTCCGCCGTCGGTGTATGAATGGGTAATGTGAGGACTTTACATGACTTGTAAAGCGCTTTGGATAAAAGCGCTATATAAAAGCCGGCATTATTATTATTTCAGATTTCCCGGGAAATAACATGTTTCTCTTCAGACCCCATTAAAGGATCATCTTCTCCTGCCGTCACGTGACATCATTCGATAATCACATGACATATTGCAGTCGTGATCGCGCATTTTGTTTTTATGTAAATGTACCGTGCATATGTAGACTCGCATTGGAACATGTAGGGATGAACAGGTTCACCCGAGGCTGCTGTATATGTGAACAGAGCCCAATAAATAAAAGACTGCCTCCATCACTCGACACGCCGCAGCATTTGCCCTGACTTCCGGTGAGAGAGAGCGAGAGCGAGAGCGAGAGCGAGAGAGAGAGAGAGAGAGAGAGAGAGAGAGAGAGAGAGAGAGAGAGAGAGAGAGAGAGAGAGAGAGAGAGAGAGAGAGAGAGAGAGAGAGAGAGAGAGAGAGAGAGAGAGAGAGAGAGAGAGAGAGAGGGAGAGGGAGAGGGAGAGGCAGAGGTTAGCGGTAAAGGCGGGAGGGATAGATAGGGCAGAGGGTGGATCTTGGAGAAGGGTAGAGACGGGGGGGATACAGGGTTTTCTGGGTAGCCATCGGAGGCTAACTAATAAGCGGACGCTTGGCGGAGCATTGAGACAGACGTGTGTGTGTGTGGGTGTGGGTGTGGGGTGGGGGGGCGAGGGGGAAGAAATGTGACACCTAGAAATTACACAATGTAATGGAACCAGCCAAGTGGTAAATGTAGCTCTTAAATAGGTTCTGTGTTCTCCATTAACTTCGGAGACACTGATTGGTCCTGACAGCGCCGGAAAGAGAGACGGTCAGCATGTTTCTTCTCCTCTCTCCCGCGCACATGCACACACACACACGCACGCACGCACACACACATGCACGCACACACACGCACACGCGCACACGCGCGCACGCACGCACACACACGCACGCACGCACACACACACATGCACGCACACTCACACACGCGCACACGCACGCACGCACGCACACACACGCACGCACACACACACACACGCGCTCACGCTCACACGCACGCACGCACACACACACACACACACGCACACACACACTTGGCCACAGCTGGACAAGAAAGTTCTATGTAGTTTAAGAAGGTTTTTAAATCGAAGGTGTGATTGTCTGAGGAGGTCTGACGGTCCCTAAAATGTTAAGTGAAACTCAAAAAATCAGTCTTCTTTTTACTCTCGACTGCACGTTGACCCGCTGTAAAAGGAAGTTTCAGAATAATGAACAAAGATACAGATAATGAATATGCATGAATGTAGCTAGATAGACTTGGCAAATGTCAAAATAAGCAAACATGTTAGTTAACTGCATTGAAGATGTTTTTTCTGTCCATGTTTACACAGCTGCTAATATACATACATACAGTAATCTTCTGTTATGTGTCATAACATTCTTAAATCACGCTTTACTGTAGCAACTGTCGCCAAACACCAGACTAGCTCGCGAGTGCCGCACGGGCTAACTCCAAATGGCGACAGGCTTCCGACCATCTCATTTCTTGGTGATATTTGTAATCTAATTTTTCGCGGAAAGTGAATTTGATTTCCATCGTATTAAGCAGATGGCTAATCTGCTCCGAGTTCGTCCGGATCTCCTTGTCGGATGGAATGATAATGACTAATTCTATTACGTGGTTAGATGCTGAATATGTTACATTATATCTCTACTATAATAATACAACACACATACACATTAATACTAATTCCTCTTTAGGGTTTGATGCTGTATATATTAAATTACATATCTATTGTAATGATACAACCCACATACACATTCATTCTAATATCGACGAGAGGGTTTTATGCTGTTTATATTATATAACATATCTAATAGTAGTATAAGAACACACATACACATTCATACTAATTCCTCTACAGGGTTTGTTGCTGTATATATTATAGAACATCTGTACTGTAGTAATACAACAGATTAATACTACACGCACAGAAAAATACTGTTCTATTATTTGTACAAAACCCCTTTTGTCATATGTGTATTTCTGCACCCATAACACATTCGTACGCATATATTTATATGAAGGAATACATCCAAAGCCTGATATGAACAGATTTATATGGTTACATGGTTATAGGGTGAACAAATATGAGATGTACTTTATTAATCCCAGATGGAAAATGAGGGCAATAACAGTGATCTTCAAACCCGTGAAATGCACTTTGTGTAACTGATGGACTGTTGATTGTTTAAGCCAATAGTGTGTGTGTGTGTGTGTGTGTGTGTGTGTGAGTGTGTGCAGCAGGACCAATTCCCATCAGGGAATAGACACCAGATCATCTTATTATACTGTCATGATTTTTTCTATTGTGTTCTGTTCTGTTCTGTTCAATCCTATTCTACTCTATGATTATATTGTGTTCTACTGTATTCTAATGCTGTGCAACCAGTGTTTTTTTTCTATCATATTCAATTATTCTCTTCTATTATTATTATAATTATTATTATTATTATTATTATTATTATTTTATTGTTGTATTTGTATTGTATTTTCATCCTACCTTATCCTAATGCTCAGCATCAGTGTTGGGTTATTAAATTATATTCTATCCTAGTCTGTCTAGCATCAGTGATGTTCGACTATTCTATTCTATTCTATTCCACTCTATCCTAGTCTGTCCAGCATTAGTGTGTTATTCAATGATTTGTTCATTGTTGTGTTATTCTATTCTATTCTATTCTATCCTATTGTTCAGTGTTGGGTTATTCTATTCTACTCTATCCTATTGTTCAGTGTTGTGTTATTCTATTCTATTCTACTCTATCCTATTGTTCAGTGTTGGGTTATTCTATTCTATTCTACTCTATCCTATTGTTCAGTGTTGGGTTATTCTATTCTATTCTACTCTATCCTATTGTTCAGTGTTGGGTTATTCTATTCTATTCTACTCTATCCTATTGTTCAGTGTTGGGTTATTCTATTCTACTCTATCCTATTGTTCAGTGTTGGGTTATTCTATTCTATTCTACTCTATCCTATTGTTCAGTGTTGGGTTATTCTATTCTACTCTATCCTATTGTTCAGTGTTGGGTATTCTATTCTACTCTATCCTATTGTTCAGTGTTGGGTTATTCTATTCTATTCTACTCTATCCTATTGTTCAGTGTTGGGTTATTCTATTCTACTCTATCCTATTGTTCAGTGTTGGGTTATTCTATTCTACTCTATCCTATTGTTCAGTGTTGGGTTATTCTATTATATTCTATCCTATTGTTCAGTGTTGGGTTATTGTATTCTATCCTATTGTTCAGTGTTGGGTTATTCTACTCTATCCTATTGTTCAGTGTTGGGTTATTCTATTCTATCATATTGTTCAGTGTTGGGTTATTCTATTCTACTCTATCCTATTGTTCAGTGTTGGGTTATTCTATTCTATCCTATTGTTCAGTGTTGGGTTATTCTATTCTACTCTATCCTATTGTTCAGTGTTGGGTTATTCTATTCTACTCTATCATATTGTTCAGCATCAGTGTTGTGTTATTCTATTCTAATCTATTGTGCTGTACCCTATTGTTCAGCATAAGCGTTTGGTAGCGCAGCGTGAAGAGGGTTGGTGGGTGGTGGACTCGGGGGGGGGGGGGGGCTGCTGTGCGGGGGTCATCGCGGGCTGCTAATGTCCGGGGGCGTGCACCAGGGCTCACGCACAGCGCTTCAGAGTGCACGAGCGCCAGCCTTGACTCCAGCCCCGCAGTCCTTTCAATGCAAATGAGAGAGAGAGAGAGAGAGAGGAGAGAGAGAGAGAGAGAGAGAGAGAGAGAGAGAGAGAGAGAGAGAGAGAGAGAGAGAGAGAGAGAGAGAGAGAGAGAGAGAGAAGGGGAAAGAGGAGGGAGACAGGGAAAGGAGAGGGAAAGGAGAGGGAAGGATGGAGCGCTAAGCGGGCTCTGTTGCTCCATATCTGTGTTTCTGCTTTTTGCATTTCAAATGAATAAATGATAAAAGTAAATTTGAGTTGAATGCTGGATGTACTCTCTCTCTCTCTCTCTCTCTCTCTCTCTCTCTCTCTCTCTCTCTCTCTCTCTCTCTCGGCCCCGCTCCCACTCTCTCTCTTTCCCTTTATCTGTATTATCTATCTCTCTCTATACCACCCTTGTTCTCTCTCTCTCTCTCTCTCTCTCTCTCTCTCTCTCTCTCTCTCTCTCTCTCTCTCTCTCTCCTCTCTCTCTCTCTCTCTGAAAGGTTTTCTCCACATATGCATCAAAAGTGTCTTCTCCATAATATTCCAGCCTTCCATTAAAGACGTATTTGACCAGCTGTTGGAGCCATAATGGAGGCCATTATTTGCATTTACTCGAGGGCTCTTGAGTTGCTCTGTTAAACGGCTTTGACATTCTGCCTGCTCTACACAACAACAGATATAGAGTCTAGTGGTCAACTAGGTGTTCCACTACTAACCTCAAGGTCCTCTGGTTGACCCCCAGTATAACCCCCTACCTGCTCCTTAATGACCTGTCTCTGTATTCACTGTCTAACCCCTACCTGCTCCTTAATGACCTGTCTCTGTACTGTCCAACCTCTACCTGCTCCTTAATGACCTGTCTCTGTACTGTCCAACCCCTACCTGCTCCTTAATGACCTGTCTCTGTACTGTCCAACCCATACCTGCTCCTTAATGACCTGTCTCTGTACTGTCCAACTCCTACCTGCTCCTTAATGACCTGTCTCTGTACTGTCCAACCCCTACCTGCTCCTTAATGACCTGTCTCTGTACTGTCCAACCCCTACCTGCTCCTTAATGACCTGTCTCTGTACTGTCCAACCCCTACCTGCTCCTTAATGACCTGTCTCTGTACTGTCCAACCCCTACCTGCTCCTTAATGACCTGTCCATGTACTGTCTAACCCCTACCTGCTCCTTAATCACTTGTCTCTGTATTATCTGGCTAACCCCTACCTACTCCGTAATGACCTGTCTCTGTACTGTCTTACCCCTACCTGCTTCTCTCTGTATGCTCTGGCTAACCCCTATCTGCTCCGTGATTACCCAGGTCTGTGTACTAGAATAGAATTACGTTTTTGTCATCCGTCTTGATGATCTGTGTCTCCGCGACCGTCTGAACAGCTGCTCTGCATCATGGGGGAGATTTGATTGAAGGGCACTAGATGAGCTGTTTGATTTATTGATTGATTGGACAAAAAGTGAACACCTCAAACCGCCCTGTGATGACAAAGTCAACGGCACAAGAAAATGATATTCTGCAGACGCTTTTATTTTCGAAGCGACTTTCAGTGACGTATGCACGACGCCTTTTGGGAGCAGGTAGGGGTTTGATATCTTGCTCTAGGACGCTCTACAGGTATACCGCGGACATTGGGGGTTTAAAACTCGGAACCTGGGAGCCACCAAACCGCTAGACTATCCTGCCTCTGCACACCCGGTGATCCGAGTCTATCCAGGCTAGTTGCAGAGAATCTACTGGGGATGTGTTTTGTTTGAAACCTGATCCCCCTGCGTGTCGATGTGTCATGAACCTACTAAGTACACCTTTACCTCCGCCGGCCCCGTTGACAGCAAGAGACCGGGCTGGGGGGGAGCACAGAACCCCGTCCTCTGGCATCCGCTCTGTCCGGGGCCGGCGGCGCTTCACCAGCCTGTCTGGAAATAATGGCCCATTACCGCGTCCCCTCCGCAGAGAACACGGGAACTGGGTGGAGAGCAGCAATACCGAAGGGGAGGGGGGGGGGAGGGGGGGGGAAGGGGGTTGGTAGCGCTGCACGGATGGAGCGCTGCACGGCCTCCTGGGATATGAGGGGGTGGAGAAGAATATGTTGAAGTCAACCACCAATTACCGCAGGCACTGAACTCTGTGTAATTCACAGGAAGAGGAACACCAGCTACAGGACTCGTGTTTCAAGGTGGGGAAGGCTGATAATCGGGCGTTGATTTGGTTTAAGTTACACACATTGGGAGGGAGTTGAGAGTCTGGGAGACAATGTGATCTGATGAGGGAAATTCAAAACATTAGATATTTTGGCAGAAGAGTTAGCAAGAAACTGGAAATCTAGCGCAATTTCATGCAATATTAATCCAGCTTTTATTTCCAAACTAATTTCTGGTTTGATTATCTGCTTTCTCATGTGACTGTGTTCATTGGCCTCGAAAGATGAATTATTCAGACGCGATTCTAGTAAGACTCCGAACCCAGACTTTTTCAGCAGCCTGTTGCTGTGTGATGGCTGTTGTGTGTCTCCTCTGGGGAGGAACACTTGGTGTTCTACTTTATCCCCCTGTTACATGAACTCCTTTGGGTTTCCACTGTGAGCTTTTGCCTAAGCGGCAAATGACCAGAACACCGTCACCATCAATCACCATAATGCATGGCCTCTGAAATACAACAGGAGGAGATAGATGAGAGATAGATCGGTAAGATGGACTGTGATGGATATAGATAATATAAATGTATAGATGGAATAGATAGCTATATGGATAATTAGATAGACCGACAAATAAAAAGAAAATATTCCAAAAGTTCCTCCCAGCTCTTGTGATACCAGACTAAACAGTCTCACAGATGATATCCTCTAACGAGACTCGCTTTCATTTAGATCAGATTTCCCTGTGCCTCAAAGCACCAGTCAGAACTTTAGCGCGGCTGGCGCACGCCTGGTGAGATGCTGAGAGTGCACTGCAAGGCTGAGCCTTATCGGAGGAGACAGATGGGGCTGTGGATAGCCGGCAGACTGGCCGATAGCAGAACTCAACTTTTTGTTATCTCCAAGCACAAGAGAAAATCCTTACCGCTGGCCTCCTCCATGCTTCAAAAAGGCAGATGACACCTTGTTCCAGGTAATACCAGGTCTCCGAGCAGGCCTGAGGGAGGGTGGTTGTGATGAAGCTGACCATGATGATTATTGGGGGGTTTTACGATTTGCGATGAGGACGGTGTCACACCTGTACGTGGATCGTGCTCCCGACCTGCTGGCTGTCTCCTTGCGTGGCTGACTCCTCCGTCGGTGGTTGAATGTGTGTCTGAATGGGTGAATGTGAGGCATGACTTGTAAAGCGCTTGGAGTAACCAATGGTTAGAAAAGCGCTATATAAATGTCTATTTATTTACCATCCTGCATCTCACATATATGGAGATTCAGTATTATATATATATATATATATATATATATATATTAAAAAAAACATTGTTTGGGTGGAACTTTCAGTAGTCCAGAAACTCTGAGTTCAAAGCACCTTGTGCACAGCCTAACCTGTAGATCTCTGTGAGCGAGACACACTGATCTGAACTGCTCCTTATTGACGACGGCACATCAATAAGGATATTTGAATGCACTGGTAGTCGCTTAGGATATAAAAAGTGTCCGGTAAGTAGTGTGAATAGAAGGTGAAAAAAGATGATTGGCTGGCTAAAGAGGTGTTTAATGAGTTTCCTTTAAACAGATTGAAGAGATTCAATGTGTTTTTAATTAAAAAGTGGAGTTGCAGGATGTTGAGGGTTTGTTTGTTTGGGTTTAACTTCTTCTCTTCCTCTTCTCTGCCCTTCCATCTTTTACGCTGACCCCTGACCCTATTTGACCCTCAAGATGTCAACCAAAAAAACAACACGAAATACTGACTGTTGGCCCTCCAGCATCAGACTATGGTAGAAGAGACTATGGCCCAAACAGAAGATTTCAGCTGAGGAGCACATCGCCTTGACAGCTGGAAGGTTGTGGGTTTGATCCCCGACGTCCATCAAGCGGGCAACTTCTTGGGCGAGATTTGAAAGAGTTCCTGGCCAGCCCGTTGTTAGCTGCTTTGATTGACACCGCGGTGTGAAACATGCGGCATCTCTGGGAAGAAGAGAGGCCCCGGTGGATTGTGAAAAGCTGTGGAATTACATCATGGACCGCATTAATATGGTTTCATCATTACACCCGTCATTAGGGTTGTGGTTAGGAGTTATATTTCCGCATCAAATATCTCTAAACCACCGCTTGCAGTTATGGTTCTGCGTCGGTGATTCTGCACATAGACAGCTAAAAAAAAAGGATTTCTCACCACAAATTCAGATGCGGTACAAATGGACGTACATGCAAACCTCCTCGTCGCCTCTTTAATGAACCAGGACATGTAGAGGCAAAGGCAATGCCGGCTGTCTGTCCTCGTGACGTGGTGTCGTTTTAAGAGAGGTGTTTCTTTGGGCTACGCCAGTGACGTACGTAGAGACCCACAGCGTACCTCAGGGCGGATATTCGAGGCAGAAGAATAAATCATCCTCGAGTTGCAGTTTATTTTCGCTAAGCCTTGAACTAGCCTTCTATTAGAAACAGGTGACAGTAGCAGATATATCTGTCTGTCACTTCAGATAAAAGCGTCTCCTTACTCACTGGTTCATATCGAGCGCATCATTCAAATTCATTTATGCGAGGTAGCGCGGCGCTTGGCAGCCCGAAGGCGACGCAAAATGAATACGATGTCTCGCCTTGTTAGCTCATTTATCCATTCATTATGTAGTCAATATGGCAATAGTGCATGCCAAAGTTAACATGACGTTTTGTTTTTTCAAAACATACTTACTGCATTACAATCATTAAATATGGGGGTTGCAGGATAGTGTAGCGGCCACCGTGTGTTACTCCCAGTAAGAAGGTCCTTGGTTCAGTTCCCAACGTGTAGGCACCTTTGAGCAAGGTCCTTAATGGTCCTTAATGACCTGTCTCTGACCTGAATGCGCTGTACATCCGGTGAAATGGGAAAAATGTGTTCTCATTTCATCACCTACTAAAAAACTATCTCAAAAATCGCAGCCCAATAATGACACTACAAGGTTATTTGAAAATGTATTTGGAAAACCAGGGATTTATATTTCGATACGTTTTTTTGTTACGTCTGCTCTTTGACCACATGCGTCCGTCGAACTCGAGGGCTCTCACAGCCGCGTTTCCAACAACATCAACATTTTCTATCGAGCTAATGGTGACATGGCGTCACGCGGGTCCTCCTGGAGCTAAATCATTCCACCGAGGGCTCTTCAAGACTCTTCGACGCTTCTGGAGTGGACTCGCGGGCATCGATCATCAACCACGCATCTCGACACCGCAGTGTGTTTTATACATACACACACAAGTATTTCATACAAAACACAACGGACAGAAGAAGAAAAAGCGCCGCGCTGTTGATAGATTATGTACAAACGGAGAGCGCGTTTATGTGTGGGAATTGTCGGCCAGTTATGCGCGGTATTCTCTGTGGTTAATGGGAACACGTTGGGGGAAGTCTATAATTATTTCTACCAGCCAGCGGCGCTGAGATGTGCACAAATACGAACATGGAAATCCTTGGTTGTTTAGCATAAACATTTGACTGCAGGCATTGTGACTAACTGCTGGTTGGATGCTAGCGCCGCTGTTTCCATTCAGGACTCGGTGGAAGTGGTCGAGGTTAGGATATGATGAGCTTAGATTAGATTCTGGAAACCTCTAGCTAAATAGCGTAACACAAATATCGTCACAATGGAAAACACATCATGGGCTGTTTTGTAAATGTAGATACATAAAAATGTAGATACAGTAGTATATATTTATATTGTATTATATACATTATATTTGATTAGTTAACATTTTCTACAATCTTCTGTTGGGGTTGGGACATGTGACATCGTTTTACATTATATATTTATTCAGCTAAAAATATACATTTATTTAAATTGAATTAAATTAATAAAATGTTATTCATTTCATGAATTGAATGCATTAAAATGAATATGTGTATTGCTATACAATATTACAGTATTACAGTGATATTGTTTAAGCCATATATTTTCAGCAACAGATGTGTTCATGATAACTATATATGGTGCACAGCTTTGAAGAGATCAAAATATGAAATGAATCGTCTTTATTTATTATTTTATTTAGCGTGGAACGTATTCCATGGTGTTTTTATATGTCAAAATCAGATCACGGAGTACCAACCACTCCAATATAAAGGCTGCATACCAGGACCCATACCACAGAAGAAGAGTCTTCGACGGGAGAAAGTAATGAGAGGATGGACTGAGAAGAACTGAACCAGAATCAGAATCTGTCCAGTTTCCAGCAATTCTTAAAAAAAAAAAAAACTTGTTGTTTGCAAAACAAAACTAAGTTGCATTGATATTGTTATCGAATCACCCGAAAGGCGCCTTAACGATAAACGGATTATATCTCAGATTGAAATACGTCATCAGTGTGGACGCCTGATTGGTTCGCTCTCTCTCCACATGAAAGTGTCTTACATCCCTTTATGTGCCTCTCCGTGCCACTGCTTTCAGCCGCACCGGCTGTGTTCCGGAAATGTCACTAGGTCTTGAGGTGGGAAATTGGCAGTACAGATTTTCCGGGATTTCGATTCCCTGTTCCCATTCACACATTGACCCCATGCCGGAAATGTTCCGGAACATTTATGCCATAGACTGCATGTGTGAAAAGGGGCTTCAGAAAGTCTCCTCTCTTCTTGCCAACTCGTGTTGCGGTCGTGCCAGACAGTCTGTCTGACTGACTCAGAGAGTTGAGGGATAGTTGATTGGCTGTCTGTCTAAAAGACAGTCGGAGACCGATAGCCAATCAATTTCAACAACAACAAATATAAAATGACGCTGTCCTAAGGCTAGCCCCACTTGTCATCAAATGTGTGTGGATCTACATTGAAAACACTAAAACTAAACATGCGTTTTCAGTATTTTACCACAAATACACATGTCAGAGTGGGGCTAGCTAGCCCCACATTCTCGCCACATTCTGTGGACACAAATTGGAATAAAGCAGTCTGAAGTAGGCAGCAAGTGTGTACATCTGGTGATACATGCCCCTAATGCCCGGTTCGCCACTGATTCCATATTATTATTAACTTCTGCCTCTGATTGGCCAAAACTGATTGGACAACACTCATTGGTCGACACAATCTCATTGATCAGCAGCTTTTATGGAACCTCCACGTTGGAGGTGAACGACCACTGCATTATTAACCACACGAGAGAGAGAGAGAGAAAGAGAGAGAGAGAGAGAGAGAGAGAGAGAGAGAGAGAGAGAGAGAGAGAGAGAGAGAGAGAGAGAGAGAGAGAGAGAGAGAGAGAGAGAGAGAGAGAGAGAGAGAGAGAGCGAGCATGGAGAGGGTACCACCCACACCCGCTCCTATAGAGGTGTGGTCCAAGGTTGCGTGGCATCCATTTGTTTCCAACCTACCAGCTGTCAACCCCCCCAGTTTCCGCGGTAACGCTGTCCTTTTGTCGCAGCTTTGTAAGGAAACACACTTGCAGCTGCAAACTGCATTTTTAAACTCCTCCAAACATCGCTGAGCCAGGAAATGAAAATAACACACGTCTGTGTGTGTGTGTGTGTGTGTGTGTGTGTGTGTGTGTGTGTGTGTGTGTGTGTGTGTGTGTGTGTATGTGTGTTAATTCTATGAGATTGTTTGTGTGTGCATCTGTGTGTATAATTTGTGCTGTGTGTGTGTGTGTGTGTGTGTGTGTGTGTGTGTGTGTGTGTGTGTGTGTGTGTGTGTGTGTGTGTTAATTCTATGAGATTGTTTGTGTGTGCATCTGTGTGTATAATTTGCGGTGTGTGTGTGTGTGTGTGTGTGTTAATTCTGTGAGATTGTTTGTGTGCGTCTGTGTGTATAATTTGTACTGTGTGTGTGTGTGTGTGTGTGTGTGTGTGTGTGTGTGTGATGTAATTACTGCAGTGAGTTCGTCTCTAAAGTTTCCAAAGCACTGAGGGGAAAAAATGTGCTTTTCCCCACTTTATTAATATCAATAAATACGGTGGTCTTGACTATGACTTTCCATTACTCAATAAAAAAGTAAATGAATAAGTAATGTGTCGATTTGAAGAAGGCGGTCGGCGGACATTTTAGCTCATCCTCTTCTCTGTTACAGACAGAAGGCTTCTCTTCGGGCCCTCATGAATAATGCATGAGTGTACAGGACCTGTGTTGGGTTGGAAATGGTTCCATTGTACAGCAGAATAACGGCAGCACCCAGAGAGCCTTCCATTAGATGTGTTTATCATAATAATTCAACCATAGCCTCGGGCCACAGGCCTACACAATGGACAGCGCTCTGAAAAGGGACTGTGATTTAAATGGATTGGGGAAAAAATAAAATATGAAATATTTCAACTTGAAAAGGACGCTATTGGCAACGTGGGGAGACTGGTGTTTTTAACCACATAATTAATTCGATTAATTATGGAAGTATAATTTTAGGAACATTGAGGCCAGTTGGTCGGGGTCTGAGCTCTGATTGGTTCAACAAACCCAGGACTATCAGCTGTTCCAGAAGATTCTGCCAGTGTGTACATCAGGGCTGAACACTCTCTAACTCTGACACAAAACGGATTGGGAACATGTGTGTATGTGTGCAAAAAAACACAGTTTGTGTGTGTATATGTGTGCGTGTGTTTGTTTGTGAGTGTGCTTATAAATGTATGTATAAGATACTCGGGTCTGTACATGAAACTGGGTATATAGGTGTGTGTGTGTGTGTGTGTGTGTGTGAGTGTGTGCGCGCGCACCCATGGATTGCCCCCTCAGTGCACGTGTGAGTGTATCTCTCAGGCAATAAGACCTTGGACAGAGGAGTAATTGATTCGGAGAATCTTCAAATCAATTGGTGGACAGCTGGGGCCACGGAGATTAGAAGAGTCTGGGAGTGCAGTCGGGGCCCCCGGAGCCAACGGTAATCTTAGGATTATAGACCTGGGGGACATGTACCTGCTTTTTCTCATTTAGTTCCCTCTCGCTCCCCGCCACTGACAGTCTATATCCACAACTAACTGACAGTCTATATCCACAACTAACTGTCAGTCTATATCCGAATCCACAAGTAACCTAATGCCGGGGGGAATGCACTCTCTCTCCTCTGTTACTGTTCTCTTTTCTTCTTCTCTCCATTCCTCTTACATTTATCTCCTCCTCCCCTCTTCTCTCTACATCTTTCTCCTTCTTTCCTCTCCTCTCTTGTCGCTACATATTTCTCCTTCTCTTCTCTCCTCTCCTCTCTTCCCCTCTCCTCTTCATGCTCTCTCCTGCTCTCTCCTCTTCGTATATTCTTCCCTTCTTTCCCCTAATGTTCTCTCCTCTCCTCCTCTCTTTGTCTCTCTCCTCTTCTCTCTCCTCTCCTCCTCTCTTTGTCTCTCTCCTCTTCTCTCTCCTCTCCTCCTCTCTTTGTCTCTCTCCTCTTCTCTCTCCTCTCCTCCTCTCTTTGTCTCTCTCCTCTTCTCTCTCCTCTCCTCCTCTCCTTGTCTCTCTCCTCTTCTCTCCTCTCTTTGTCTCTCTCCTCTTCTCTCTCCTCTCCTCCTCTCTTTGTCTCTCTCCTCTTCTCTCTCCTCTCCTCCTCTCTTTGTCTCTCTCCTCTTCTCTCCTCTCCTCCTCTCTTTGTCTCTCTCCTCTTCTCTCTCCTCTCCTCCTCTCTTTGTCTCTCTCCTCTTCTCTCTCCTCTCCTCCTCTCTTTGTCTCTCTCCTCTCCTCCTCTCTTTGTCTCTCTCCTCTTCTCTCTCCTCTCCTCCTCTCTTTGTCTCTCTCCTCTTCTCTCTCCTCTCCTCCTCTCTTTGTCTCTCTCCTTTTCTCTCTCCTCTCCTCCTCTTTGTCTCTCTCCTCTTCTCTCTCCTCTCCTCCTCTCTTTGTCTCTCTCCTCTCCTCCTCTCTTTGTCTCTCTCCTCTTCTCTCTCCTCTCCTCCTCTCTTTGTCTCTCTCCTCTCCTCCTCTCTTTGTCTCTCTCCTCTCCTCCTCTCTTTGTCTCTCTCCTCTTTTCTCTCCTCTCCTCCTCTCTTTGTCTCTTTCCTCTTCTCTCCTCTCTTTGTCTCTCTCCTCTTCTCTCTCCTCTCCTCCTCTCTTTGTCTCTCTCCTCTCCTCCTCTCTTTGTCTCTCTCCTCTTCTCTCCTCTCCTCCTCTCTTTGTCTCTCTCCTCTTCTCTCTCCTCTCCTCCTCTCTTTGTCTCTCTCCTCTCCTCCTCTCTTTGTCTCTCTCCTCTTCTCTCTCCTCGCCTCCTCTTTGTCTCTCTCCTCTTCTCTCCTCTTCTCTCCTCTCTCTGTCTCTCTCCTCCTCTCCTCACCCACGGGAGGCGAACCCAGGGCGAACGCGGGTGTGCAGACGTCGAGGTATTACGAGAGAGCATTTGCATATTTAACGGGGGGGTCAAAGTTCACGCTAGTTTGGAAGCCCTCGTGTTTGCCTGGCGGGTGACTTTTGACCTTTCTGAGCGTTCCCCAGCGTAGGGTTTAAATAAAGATTTCTGATCCTAAATCAGCCTCCGTCAGGAGTGCCGTAAACAGTAAGGAATGTCGGGGGCCGTGTGGCCCCGCAGGAGCCACTTCCCCTAATGAAGTAAAGACCGCGTTAGCGTCCAAAGGTCATTTGTGTAATTGTTTTCCTTGGCCGCAGCGCCGGCCCGCACGAGGCGGACCTTTTGTCCCGCGGCCGGGAAAATATCTCATCGGCCGTTTCCGATTGACCCGGCTAAATCACCCGAGTAAATCCGTCTTCTTAATGGAGGAGAAATTGGCCTCAGAAGGAGGTAAGAAGAGGTAATTTCCAAGAGAGCTTTGGAACGGACGGCGCCACAGTTGGCGGCCGGGCGAGCCCGCTGTGACGCTGGGTTTGTGCCTCGTTGGCGTGTTTTTTTGAGACACCCTGTTCAGTCGTGGGGCTTCTGTGTGTGTGTGTGTGTGTGTATGTGTGTGTGTGTGTGTGTGTGTGTGTGTGTGTGTGTGTGTGTGTCTGTCTTTCTTTTGAGCAGCCACAGGGAAACGGATGGGGATGATGTTAACTACCAATTAAACTGGCTCTTCTTCTTCTTCTTCTTCTTTGTTTGTCTTCTTCTTCTTCTCCCGGTCTACCAGTTCAATTCCCTTTTCGAAAGGAGTCACACCATCACATTATCATCTTTTTTTTTTGTTGCTTTTTTGAATTCAAACGTCCACACAGTTTCTCAATCATGGCTGCTTATTAGGATCGTATATTCATCACATGCTCCTCCCTCATGGCTCTGTTGATGTACGTGTTTAGCAGGAAACAGCAAAGCCTGCAATCAAACCACATAAAACTCTAATACATTATATATTATTATTATATTATTATTATTGTAAGACATAAATAAGATAAATGCATAGAATATATATTGCTTTGAAAATACCAGCGAGTAATATTATAATGTTTTTTTTTTTTACAATAATAATCTCCGCCTAAATTGTTTGCAACTGTCAATGTTTTCAACTTCTTAAAAGCAAAAAGACATCTAAGGGGGACTCTATTATGCCATCCGCGGTGCTTCGTGAAACTTTAATTGTTTCTCGGGGGATTTTTAATGAACAATGGCACCGCTGAACAAAGGCTCGCAGGCCGGTGCCGAAAGAAAAAAGAATCACTCCAAAGTCTTCACACACCAGCCACTTTCTCCAAATTAAATAACAGCCTTTTCTTTTGTCGCTTGTCTCCGAGTGTAATATGCGGAGAACGCGGAGGTTTCGAAAAGGTCCAAGCCCAGACAGCGGAGACAGGAAGCGGGGAAATACACACTGTGTCCGTCGTGACCGCGGCGTAACGTGAAGTGACGTGTTTTCATTTGCATGTCGTGACAGAAGAAGAAGTGTTTGAATTAACAGCAAGGAGCAGCAAGAATAAATGTCACAGTGACACAGTGTACAGTAGTATCCTGCGCCTAAGGATCTCTTCAACTGTTTTCCCTCTTGGAGGAAACCTCTTGAAAAGTCAGCCATTAACCAACAACCCAAAGGTCAACAGTCAAATCCACAGCTATATTTCAGGAGTTTGTCTAGTCTCCAGGTGGGATAGAGAGAATCATCACGTTTTAAATATCACCAGATTATCATAGAACTCTTTATATAATGATCTGCTGATATTTCTAACGTGATACGGACGATGCTTCTTACAATAGAACACGTTATGCAGACCTCCTCGACTAGTCTAAAAGTGAACCAGGAAAACGTAGCAGGAAAGACAAAGTGGGCCGTCCATCAACCTGATACAAGATACAAGATACAAGATATTTTATTGGCCATTTGTAACAAGTACATAGGAGTGCTTACTCCCCATTCCCTCCCGCAGTATAAATCTCCTAAACAACACCATAAAATATAAATAATATATACAATACAAATAAACAGAGCAGCAAAGTAACTTAAATGATATGTACATGTGTTGAATGTACATGTGTTTTTGTTTACAAAACTCTTTAAAATCATTTAAAGTGCCAGTAGTGCAGCAGCATCATGAATACAGTGCAGTGCAGTGCAGTAACTGTGATGAGTCCAGAAAGTCCAGCAAGGTATGTAAGTGTAATGGTAATGACATGTTATGAAAGTGAAAGTGGCAGCACTCCGAGCAGTTCAGTAGGTGCACTGCCTGTGGATAACAACTATCCTTAAACCTGGTAGTCCTTGCTGTACGGATGCTGCGCAACCGGCGACCAGACGGCAGGGGGGAGAAGAGATGGTGCCCAGGGTGGTTGCAGTCCTTTATGGTGGACATGGCCTTCTTCCGACATCTGGTCCTAATGATCTCCTCAATGCATGGAAGTACACACCCGATGATGTGTAGTTTGACGTTTGGAGAGCTGCAGTACCGCACGTGACCTATGGCCACGGACTTTGGGCTACACCCGTGACATGGAGACATGGAGACCTGCAGCACACCTACACCGCTGGTCCCTACGCAGGAATATCATCTGGTCTTCAGAAGGTGATTCTCAGCTGGTTAACACTGTAGTCTTTAGACAGTGATTCTCAGCTGGTTAACACTGTAGTCTTTAGACAGTGATTCTCAGCTGGTTAACACTGTAGTCTTTAGACAGTGATTCTCAGCTGGTTAACACTGTAGTCTTTAGACAGTGATTCTCAGCTGGTTAACACTGCGGTCTTCAGAAGGTGATTCGTAGTAATGGCAGCGGTTCAGTTCATAACCTTCCGCAAGCACTTCTTTATGACTGCAGAGGGAGATAGAGTGTGTGTGTGCGTGTCTGTGTGTGTGTGCGTGTGCGTGTGTAGAGCGGGAGGGGAAGGGGGGGGTGCACAGTTACCCATCAGTGATACGAGGGACCACCCCCCCCCCCCCCCCCCCCCCCCCGCCCCCCGCGGCCGGGCCAGGGTCACGGCTCAGAAGCAAGTGATTAATCCTGTGTACAGTGAAGGAGTACATTAGGGCCAATTGAATTACTGAACTCTCTCTAATGGAAGTCAGCGGTCTTGCACAGAGCAGCACACTGAGCAAAGCGTTACAGGAACCAGAGCCTGTGTGATCCCGGCCCGGCCGGGGAGGCCGTACAACACACGGCGTAGCCGCATCGCTCGTCAAATGTTGCTCTCACCTTCCTGAACCTTCCAAAACCTTGTTTTTACACTTCCCAAGGATGTATTACTTCAACTTCATTACTTGGTTCTTTGTCGTTGAAATGTAATACTAGCCAGCAAGCGGCCGGAAAGAGGGGGGACGACGATGACGACGACGACAGCATTTTTTTTTTAATTTTCATGAAAGCATCCCTGTTGTTTTGCTGTACATCTTTTGATAAAGATAAAAGAAAAAGCAAGCGTTGCAAAAATGTGCATCACATGAAATAAGGAACATATGGCGATGTGTGTGTTGCCGTTTGATGCAGATTGTAAACAGATGCTGGTGGTTTTAGATGGATGATATAGTATATGGTACAGTTTGACTAGAATATACTGGTCTTCCAAGTACCAAACTTTATTAGTGTGTTTAAAAGAAGAAAAAAAAGAAAAAAAGGAAACTGTATTATTGATTGGAACTACATCGCACCGCATCCGAGATTTCTGCTTGCGTCACTGCTCAACTGTTCTGGACTCGTGCGTAGACCTCTGTCACTACTGCCAATCTGTCACTGCTGACAAGATTTCACACAAGCCTAAAAGTAGCCTACAGGAGGGCTCATTTTTTATGTTAACTTCCAAAGTACCCTTTAAAAACTGCTGCGTATGTATTTAGAGACACAATATATTCACCCGAGTACTAACGGCAGACATCAAATGCATAGGATCCCGTATGAAGGATGTATATTCAGGGAATGGATGCAGCCTGCAGAAATCCAACTTGATGAGCTGCTCCTTAAAGGTGTCTGCGTATCTCCTGCTAACAGTGGAGAGGAGGTGGTGGATGGAGGGGAGGAGGTGGTGGATGGAGGGGAGGAGGTGGTGGATGGAGGGGAGGAGGTGGTGGATGGAGGGGAGGAGGTGGTGGATGGAGGGGAGAAGGTGGTGGATGGAGGAGAGGAGGTGGTGGATGGAGGGG
>CM051008.1:16590248-16615248 GCA_027704905.1 Muraenolepis orangiensis
TTTGAGGCTGAAGCTAAAGCAGCCGTCTTTAGGAGGATTCTCTGGTGGGCTAGCCCCGCACTTTCTTTTACGCTGTTCTCCACTGTAGTCCTCACTGGAACCTGGGCTACTATCCTCTGTAGAGAGAGAGAGGGAGGGAGTGAGAGAGTATAATGGAGAGAGAGAGAGGGATGGAGAGAGATGTAGAGAGGGAGAGACAGAAAGGGATAAACAGGTGTAGGGTGGAGAGAGAGAGAGAGAGAGAGAGAGAGAGAGAGAGAGAGAGAGAGAGAGAGAGAGAGAGAGAGAGAGAGAGAGAGAGAGAGAGAGAGAGAGAGAGAGAGAGAGAGAGAGAGAGAGAGAGAGAGAGAGAGAAATAGATAATAGAGGAAAATAACCACAGCAGAAATGTATTAACAATTTATTACCAAATAAATACATTGATATTATAAATAGTGGGTAATAACCGACAGATATCGGCCAAAATGTGTAATATTGGTATCAATAGAAGATGTTAAAATTAGAATAGATTAGATTGGATTAGATCGAAAATAATTTAGCATCTAACCAGAGTTAGATGCAAATGTTGCAGTAAAGTGCATGGTAATATATAATGAACAGTGGTTCAATAAGTCAAAAACAGTCTAAAAACGATGACAAAAAACAGGTATAAAATAACTTATAGAGTAAGTGTTAAGTGTGAGATATGTGCAGAATTATAGGTATATTTATATATATATGAAGCTATCATGACACGATGACACCATCGCCGCTATCAGTCTAGGGCACTTCATGGATTTGTATTGCCTGTAAGTAGTTGGTTATAGTAGTTGGTTATAGTAGTTGGTTATAGTAGTTGGTTATAGTAGTTGGTTATAGTAGTTGGTTATAGTAGTTGGTTATAGTAGTTGGTTTCGGTATCAGCCAAGACATTTCACATCAGCAACAAATAGTTAATAGTCAATTTGGTTTAGTATTGGTATCAGCAATGCAAAAATGTAAATTGGTATTTTCTCATTTGATCATCATTTTACCATTACATGGAATATGTAGTGTGGTGCGGGAGTGTTTGACAGCTGCAGTACATCCACACATATTGTTTTGTGTATCCAAGTGCATACGCACATCTGCTAATAATAACAATAATAAGCAACACAAGTACTTGTGAGTAAGTGAGTTGCATTTCAAATATGCTTCAAACATTTAAGCCCAGTGGAAAAGAAGTTTGAAACAAAAGCCTTCATATCCACTCTTTGATACTCCCCATTAAAAAAAAAGTGTTCAAAGTTGAGGACGTCCCAGAGGGTGTTCCGAGGGGGAAGGATGGTCCGTGACGCGTCACGGGGAGCGGTGTATGGTAATGACCTCCCGGGAGAACCGCGGGGTCTTCAGACTTGATGTGGCAACAGCGTGACAACAGGCTGCGATGGCGGGGTTTTGCGTTCTGCGGCAGCCAGAGGAGCTCTCTGCCTGCGATGGATTAACTACCAGAGTTCTTCTACCCGAGTGAAAAAACCAAAGCGGTTGTTGTTGTTGCGTCGAGTCCTCTGGGCTCAGCCCTCCCCCCGGGCCACCACCACCATCAGCACCACCACCATCAGCACCACCACCATCAGCACCACCAACATCAGCACCACCAACATCAGCACCACCAACTCTCCTGGTTGTTCTTCCTCTCATGGGTCTCGCGCCACCCCTTTTTGTCTCACATTGATGATGGTGATGGTGATGGTGATGATGATGATGATGATGATGATGATGCAGCTTGAACTGTAGCTGCTGTCTATTTTGAACCAGGAGTAGGATTGTCTCGTGGGTTCGGGTGTTTGACTCTCAGGTGAAATGTTCTGTATTCGATCCACGGTCTTCTCAGCCTACCTGTAGGCTTTAATCCGGGAATACATTGTTTTGTCACGGTTGCTCTGCTCACAAGATACAAAAAAGAAAAGGACAATAGATACGTGTAATTAAAAGCAAGTGATGAATGGCTAAACAGTAAACTAGAACAGGAAGCATGGCGGTGTTTACCAGCGCTGGATGTGGTTCTGGTCCCGATACCGATACCCGCTCACAGCCACCGGGGTGCCTAATGCTCTCCTTAATCACCCTAGAGAGAGAGAGAGAGAGAGAGAGAGAGAGAGAGAGAGAGAGAGAGAGAGAGAGAGAGAGAGAGAGAGAGAGAGAGAGAGAGAGAGAGAGAGGGGAGAAAGAAAGAGAGAGCGAGGAGAGAGAGAGAGAGAGAGAGAGAGAGAGAGAGAGAGAGAGAGAGGAGAGAGAGAGAGAGAGAGAGAGAGAGAGAGAGAGAGAGAGAGAGAGAGAGAGAGAGAGAGAGAGAGAGAGAGATGGAGAGATGGAGAGAAAGAGGGAGGGGGAGAAAGAAAGAGGGAGAAAGAAAGAGAGAGAGAGAGAGAGAGAGAGAGAGAGAGAGAGAGAGAGAGAGAGAGAGAGAGAGAGAGAGAGAGAGAGAGAGAGAGAGAGAGAGAGAGAGAGAGAGAGAGAGAGAGAGAGGGAGAGATGGAGAGAAAGAGGGAGGGGGAGAAAGAAAGAGGGAGAGAGAGAGAGAGGGGGAGAAAGAAAGAGAGAGAGAGAGAGAGAGAGAGAGAGAGAGAGGAGAGAGAGAGAGAGAGAGAGAGGAGAGAGAGAGAGAGAGAGAGAGAGAGAGAGAGAGAGAGAGAGAGAGAGGGAGAGAGAGAGAGAGAGAGAGAGAGAGAGAGAGAGAGAGAGAGAGAGAGAGAGAGAGAGAGAGAGAGAGAGAGAGAGAGAGAGAGAGAGGAGAGAGAGAGAGAGAGAGAGAGAGAGAGAGAGAGAGAGAGAGAGAGAGAGAGAGAGAGAGAGAGAGAGAGAGAGAGAGAGGAGAGAGAGAGAGAGAGAGAGAGAGAGAGATGGAGAGAAAGAGGGAGAGAGAGAGAGAGAGAGAGAGAGCGAGAGAAAGCGGCGGCGAAGGCGTCGCCGAGAGGCCCGTTTGATGTTTGAAGCGAGAGAGAGAATAGAGAGAGGATAGAGAGAGGATAGAGAGAGAGAGAGAGAGGATAGAGAGAGGATAGAGAGAGGATAGAGAGAGAGAGAGAGAGAGAGAGAGAGAGAGAGAGAGAGAGAGAGAGGATAGAGAGAGAGAGAGAGAGAGAGGATAGAGAGAGGATAGAGAGAGAGCATAGAGAGAGGATAGAGAGAGGATAGAGAGAGAGAGAGAGAGAGAGGATAGAGAGAGGATAGAGAGAGGATAGAGAGAGGATAGAGAGAGAGCATAGAGAGAGGATAGAGAGAGGATAGAGAGAGCGGTGAGGAAGGCGAGGTGCCGGGGCCCGGCGGAGTCTCTCCCGTAACTCCGTATATGCAAATGGCCGGCATGCAGCGAAGGTTAGCTTGTACTTATTATGCACGTACAAGATCCCTGATTAAAGCCACGCCACTTCCGACGGCATTGATTGGATGAGCAGGTTTACGACCCCCCCCCCCCCACCCCCCCCGCTCTCTCTCTTTCTCTCTCTTCTTTACTTTATTTAAATATCTTTCATTTCCGGCAGTCAGGATTCGTTTTTTTTCCACGTTTGGCGGAGGTTCCCTCTGTGTTTTAAGGATATAGATTACACTGTGGTCAAGCGTTAAATAGGTGCTAAGTGCTAAACATGGCCTCTTGTTACATGGAATTGCACGGGCTGCTTAAACATCCATAATACATCACACTGAGTTGTGGAGACGGTGAGGCATGTGGTCCTCATGCCGATATGACGATAGAAGCCCTCCTCAGCGCCTCCTCCACCGCTGCTCATTTCATCAGGAGTCCCCCAGGAATCCTCTGTTGTCCGCAGGGATCTACTTCTCCTCTCACTCCTTCTCTCTCTCTCTCTCTCTCTCTCTCCTCATCCTCTCTCTTTCTCTCTCTCTCTCTCTCTCTCTCTCTCTCTCTCTTCTCCTCCTCCTCTCTCTCTATCCTCCTCTCTCTATATTCTCCGCCTCCTCTCTCTCTATCCTCCTCTCTCTCTTCTCCTCCTCATCTCTCTCTCGTCTCCTCCTCCTCCCTCTCTCCTCTTCATGTTCCTGTTCCAGAGCCTTATAATAAGCATTTCATAGTGGCTTCCTGGGGATGTTAACATTGGTCAGGTTGAATAATGGACACGCGTTCTGTGGCACTGGATATATCATGGTGCGCAAAGCGGCTCTTGTATTAAAGTTAGAATGGACATCTTTCAAAGATGAACTACACTTTGACATTGTTAAGATATGTCAAAGATCAATGTGCTTTGCCTGGCCCGCAGCCTCGTAAATCCAGAATGCATTTCGACTTTGCGGGGCTTGGGGCCATGATCTCTGTACAGTTACTGAGGCATATCCTTGTTCGAATAGGACAGTATATTAGTTCTGTTCTTGGAGTTGGGAGTCCAGATATGGTCGATGCGTCTGGGTTTTCGACATGCAGTCCCGGACTAGTCAGGCAGCGATTCATTGGATATCCCTTTTTCCCTTTTTCTTTGAGCATAAACTTGCTAGCCTCAACGGTAGCTGCATACCAAAATGTTCACCAAACTATTGGCTATATACTCCATGAAAGATTCATTTTTTCTTTGAGTTTTTCCCCAGAGACCAGGAGTATAGGATCGAAATCCAACTCTGAAGGACTTTGAGCCAATGGGTATTCTAGAATGCACCGCTGGCTAAGCTCAGGCTAGCTGTATAGACTTTTTTCTAATGGAAATCTAGCTTATTTTTGGTGTTTGGTGTTTGAATGATAGATTATGACCTCTATGATGATTCAAACTCGGTGAGTGACTAAGGGGACAAAGTTATCCTTAAAAAAAAAAAATCCATAATATGTATTATGAACAGTGGATATATATATATATATATATAAACACATTATAGATATACAGTTAGACATTTTCATTACCATACTATTCAAATATGTATAATAAAATATGCATCTACTCAGATATGTATCCAATATACTATGTTTATACTCAAACATTTATCCAATATATGGAAATATATGTATCTAAAATATGTATGTATACTCAAATATGTATAGTCTCAGATATGTCTACTACTACAGTACATATTTATATATACTTAAATATGTACTGTATATTCACTCAGATATGTATATAATCAGTTATGTCTACCATTATATGTATATATATTCAGATATGTTTATTATCATATAAGACTACTGGGCTTTGTATATACAGTTGCAAGAAAAGTATGTGAACCCTTTGGAATTACCTGGATTTCTGCATAAATTGGTCATAAAATGTGTTCTGACCTTCATCTAAGTCACAACAATAGACAAACACAGTCTGCTTAAACTAATACCTCACTGACAGACAACAGTTTGTACAACTCGGGAACCAAAAGTCAGGGTGTTCTGTTGCACTGGGTGTCCCCCAGGGGTCAGTACTGGGTCCACTCCTATTCATCACATATCTACTCCCCCTGGGCAAAATCCTCCGTCACCATGGGGTTCACTTTCACTGTTACGCCGACGACACACAGGTCTACATTTCCTCCAAACCCTCCACTGCCCTGCCCCCCACCTCCCTCACCACCTGTCTAGAGGACATCAGGAGCTGGATGAGCAGGAATTCCCTCAAGCTCAACGCTAGCAAAACAGAGGCCCTGCTCATCGGCTCCAAATCCACCCTCACCAAGTCACAAAACAACCCAGCTCCAAACATCATCATCGACGGCTTCCCCATTCCATTCTCTTCCCAAGTAAAAAGCCTCGGTGTCATTCTGGATGGCTCCCTCTCATTCGCACCACACATTAAAAACATCACTCGCACTGCCTTCTTCCATCTTCGGAACATCTCTAGAGTCCGCTCATCTCTGTCCCAATCCAGCACTGAAATCCTGGTCCACTCTTTTGTCACGTCCCGGATTGACTACTGCAATGCACTTCTGACTGGCCTTCCCATCAAACTCCTCAACAGACTGCAAATAATTCAGAACTCTGCTGCCCGGATCATCACCCGCACTAACTCATCTGACCACATCACCCCCGTTCTCATTCAACTACACTGGCTTCCTGTGCGCTACCGGATTGACTACAAAAACCTCTTACTCACCTACAAAGCTCTCCACAATCTAACCCCCATCTACATCACTGACCTCCTTCAGGAGTACACCCCCTCCCGCACCCTCCGCTCTTCCTCCGTTGGACTTCTCACCGTCCCCCGCTCACGCCTCAGCACCATGGGTGCTCGAGCTTTCAGTTGCTCGGCTCCCAGACTCTGGAACTCCCTGCCACTACACATCCGTCAGTCTGATTCTATAACAACCTACAAAACCCAACTAAAAACCCATCTGTTTAAACTGGCTTATCCCTTATGAACGGTACCATCTTTCTTCCTTTCTTCATTTTACTTCCTGTTGTTTTTCTTGTTTTAAACCCTGCGGACACTTTGTGAAGTCCACAGTTTTTTACTTTTTTATATTTTTTTTATAATTTTAACTTGACTATAGCATACATGCTCTGTAAGGTGTCCTTGGGTGTCTTGAAAGGCGCCGAACAAATAAAATGTATTATTAATACCACACAAACAGTTATATGTTTTCATGTTTTTATTGAACACACCATGTAAACATTCACAGTGCAGGGTGGAAAAAGTATGTGAACCCCTATGCTAATGACTTCTCCAAGAGCTAATTGGAGTCAGGAGTCAGCCAACCTGGAGTCCAATCAATGAGACGAGATTGGAGGTGTTGGTTAAAGCTGCCCTGCCCTATAAAAACACACCAGTTTTGAGTTAGCTTTTCCAAGAAGCATTGCCTGATGTGAACCATGCCTCGCACAAAAGAGCTCTTAGAAGACCTAAGATTAAGAATTGTTGACATGCATAAAGCTGGAAAGGGTTACAAAAGTATCTCTAAAAGCCTTGATGTTCATCAGTCCACGATAAGACAAATTGTCTATAAATGGAGAAAGTTCAGCACTGTTGCTACGCTCCCTAGCAGTGGCCGTCCTGTAAAGATGACTGCAAGAGCACAGCGCAGAATGCTCAATGAGGTGAGTGTCAGCTAAAGCACATACAAAAATCTTTGGCACATGCTAACATCTCTGTTGACGAATCTACAATACGTAAACACTGAACAAGAATGGAGTTCATGGGAGGACACCACGGAGGAAGCCACTGCTGTCCAAAAAAAACCATTGCTGCACATTTGAAGTTTGCAAAAGAGCACCTGGATGTTCCACAGCACTACTGGCAAAATATTCTGTGGACAGATCAAACCAAAGTTGAGTTGTTTAGAAGAAACACACAACACTATGTGTGGAGAAAAAAAGGCACAGCACACCAACATCAAAACCTCATCCCAACTGCAAAGTATGGTGGAGGGGCTTGGCATGGTTTGGGGCTGCTTCGCTGCCTCAGGGCCTGGACAGATTGCTATCATCGACGGAAAAATTTCTTAAGTTTACCAAGACATTTTGCAGGAGAAATGAAGGCCATCTGTCCACCAATTGACACTCAACAGAAGATGGGTGATGCAACAGGACAATGAACCAAAGCACAGAAGTAAAAACAGCATGGCTTCAACAGAAGAAAATAGGCCTTCTGGAGTGGCCCAGTCAGAGTCCTGACCTCAACCCGATTGAGATGCTATGGCATGACCTCAAGAGAGCGATTCACACCAGACATCCCAAGAATATTGCTGAACCAAAACAGTTTTGTAAAGATGAATGGTCCGAAATTCCTCCTGACCGTTGGTCAGGTCTGATCTGCAACTACAGGAAACGTTTGGTTGAGGTTATTGCTGCCAAAGGAGGGTCAACCAGTTATTAAATCCAAGGGTTCACATACTTTTCCCACCCTGCACTGTGAATGTTTACATGGTGTGTTCAATAAAAACATGAAAACATATAACTGTTTGTGTGGTATTAGTTTAAGCAGACTGTGTTTGTCTATTGTTGTGACTTAGATGAAGGTCAGAACACATTTTATGACCAATTTATGAAATCCAGGTAATTCCAAAGGGTTCACATACTTTTTCTTGCAACTGTATACTCAGATATGTATATAATCAGATATGACTACTCAGATATGTATATATACTCAGCTATGTATATAATCAGATATGTCTACTCAGATATGTATGTATACTCAGCTATGTATATACGATTAGATTAGATTAGATTCAAATGTATTCATTGCACAGCACAAGTACACAAGTACAGTACAGCGGAAAAAATGTGGCATTTGCATTACATTCCAGTCATTTAGCAGATGCTTTTATCCAAAGCCACTTACAATAGTGTGTTTCAACAAAGGAAGGCAAGAGAACATGAGAACTGAACCAGTGCTCAGGTAGAAGTACAATAAGTTCCGGTAAATGTACAGTAAGGGAAAAGTACAATAATCTGGCATCCAACCAGAGTGAAAATGTTGCAGTAAAGTGCATGGTAATATATAATGTACAGTGGTTAAATAAGATGTTAAAACAGTCCACCACACTCTACCAGATAGCCACGCCCCCCTCGTCAGTTGTCGCCCACAGCCGCGGTGCATTACCATTCAGGCTAGTATTTAAGTCTCCCCCTGTTCACTCGTTGCCAGATTGTTACTTGACTAATGCCAGACTCTCCAGCGTTTATTCCCGGACTGATTTCCTGTTGCCGACCCTGCCTGCCTTGGACCTGCATGTCTCACCTGTTGCCGACCCTGCCTGCCTTGGACCTGCATGTCTCACCTGTTGCCGACGCTGCCTGCCTTGGACCTGTCTTGCCTGTTTCCCGACCCCCCCCTGTCCCAGATCAACCTGCCTTGCCTGGTTCCTGGTTTTCTGCCCGACCTCGATCACGCTTCTGTGTGCTGCATCTGGGTTCTACCTCGCCCTGTGACAGTGGTATTGTGTGACGATAGCAGTGAGGTGAGGCGTGTACATGAAGTACAATGTGCCAACAGAGGTTTGTAACAACGCGACAGGCAGTGCAATCCCCATCTCGATCATTCCTCTGCTCCCCGCAGGTTGTAAGTGAACTCTGCCGTCGGTGACTCACACTGTTCCCGTTTGAGAGAGAAGGATGTATACAGAGCACAATGCCTCATTATTACGCCAGCAGCCTCCCTCTCCGTAGCTCTATTCACCTTTTACTATTGAGTCGTTCAGTCAACGCTTGGATCCAAAGAGACTCCCAGTGAATTCAGATACGTGTCATTATTAAGGAGCAGGTAGGGGTTAGAAGCGTCTTACTTGAGGACTCCTACAGACAAGCCTTGGTCTTAAGACCAATGTTTGTCTCATTTTGGTATCGGAAGGAATTTGACTCTTGGATCCGTCTCGGATAAATTGATCTTAGAAGACTTGTTCTGAGAAGAGTTCAAAGCATAGCAATTGCAAAGCTACATACCGTTGTTACCGTCATAATTGTAATCTGAGAAATTTCAAAAAAGTGCCCAGCAGCGAATGCTTAAATATTACTAAAAGTTTATATAGTATGAATAGGGTTATTCAATTCAAATAGTCTTTTTTTGTCCCGAGAGGGGAAATCAATTAAGATGTGTGGATGAAATTAATGAATTAATAATAATTTGTTTATTGTTTAATGCAACGATTCACAGATGCGGATCGGTCCCCGATTTGAATGTTCACAATGGAAGTGATCGGTTGGGGATCCATATGGAACATGCATCGGTCAGGAAATCCATTGAAACCTTATGAATCGCCCATTCACTAACATTTTGTAGGAAGTCTTTTTTACTGGTTTCTACTCTTCCAAAATACATCTCATGATGTTATCCGTAACCGTTCTGGTCGTCTGCGACAGCAACTGCTCTACAAAAATCATCATGCGCTTCCAAGCAACGAGTCCGGAACCTCTGTGTTCTGTTCCGCAATGAAAGACATTTCTATAAACACAATATAAAAAGGCAGCTCCGAAACATAAGCGTTGTCATGCAGTCGACCCGGTGAGGCATAGTACACAACTTGAGTCTTTTAACCGCATCGAAACCGCTCCTGAATTTGCATATTTCATTGAAATGACAACAGTCCTGGACTGGACTGGACTGGTTGTCTCGACGTGAAGTGGCGAGAGACAGAGAGAAGGGAGGGACCCCCATTGGATGGGATATCCTCCAAAAACATAGTTCTTCCTGTCGTTGTACTTCTTCCATATCCAATAATACTCCACAAATAGCATCCACCCCCAGACTAATACCAGTGTGCTGTGGCTTTAAGATGGATGCGTTCCATTGGCTGGCTAGCAGTGTGGTTTTTCTGTGATTGGTGCAGAGCAGCGAGGTTGTGTAAGGGGTTATGACCAGTTTAGGAGCAGTGAGGCGGTTGCACCCCCCCCACCCCCTGCGGCTGCTGCTTACTGGGGCTGACACCCGTGGGTGACACCCGTCGCTACACAGGGTCCCACTGAGGGTCCTGCGACACCAAGACCGGCCCAGACACGCTGCAGGGGGGGACTTCACACTCATCTGGAGCTGTCATCACACACACACACACACACACACACACACACACACACACACACACACACACACACACACACACACACACACACACATATAGACACACACACACACACATAGACACATAGACACATGCACACACACAGGGTAACACACATACCCACATATACAGATACAGACACACACACTTTGGCACACATGCACAAAAAATGTAATAAACACACACACACACACACACACACATAGATGCATAAATAGGGACAGACGAACACAGGGGCTCACACACATACACAGGGACAGATAGACACCGATACACACACAGACAACTCGCACATGCACATTCACACAAACATTCACAGGAAACCACATACACGCGTTCACACACACACACACACACACACACACACACACACACACACACACACACACACACACACACACACACACACACACACACACACACTATGCTCCACAGGCACAGCTGTTCCTGACACAGGTAGGTCAGGGAAAACAGAGAGGGTGTCTGGTGTCTGGGGGGGGTCCTGGCAGCTGGCTTTCTCTACCTCTCTCCTTTCTCACTGCCTCTCTCTCTCGGTCTCTCTCGCTCCTCCTGTCTCTCTTTCTCTCTGACCCTCATTCTCGATCCCTCATTCTCCATGTTTGTCTCTCCATCTCTCTCTCCCTCCATCCATCTCTTTCCATCCCTCCATTGTTTGTTCTCCATCTCTCTCTCTCTCTCTCTCTCTCTCTCTCTCTCTCTCTCTCTCTCTCTCTCTCTCTCTCTCTCTCTCTCTCTCTCTCTCTCTCTCTCTCTCTCTCTCTCTCTCTCTCTCTCTCATTTTAACAATACGGGAAGTGCTAAAATATTTGATTGCTGCCATGCCTTTGTGTTGTCTTTTTCCCATAATGATATGGTTGGCATGGTCTGCTTCAGAATCCAGGTCCATAACAATGATATTCACATATTGATTTGGCCGTGTTAGAGTTCGAGCCTCACCCATTATGGCGAGGGGATGGTGTGTTATCTGTGAACCCAGGCTGAACTAACAGACTGAAGTGAACGGGGGTTATTAAATATGGATGCCGGTATTGAGATGTGCAGCTGGGGTGCATCCTGCACCAATCTTACCCGGAGCTGTCACTCAGCACTCTGCTCGCATCTGTACACAGATCACTTAATGAGCTCCACTGACTGGGGGTAATAAGGTACACTATAGCGTACACACAGAACTTCGCCAGAGGTTCTCTCCCCTGCATCTATTTCTATCCATTTCCCCTTCAACTCCGACCAGGTGCTCGCGTTGCGCTGGAGTCAAACCTCTATTTATAAGCGGTGGGCGACCTCGGGTGCCCATTCAGCCTTGGATGTGTGTGTGACCTTCTATTTGCTGTACTATTTGTGTTTGTGGGGCGACATGCCGGGGCACTAACAGTACAAACCCTCCTCCTCCGAGGCTCTCTACAGGGTTACCACACTTTCAGTGTGACATTAACATGAACAGTCAATACCTACCCCACCCCCACCCGCCCTCCCCACCACCACAACCCACTAGAGGTAATCATACCACTAACCTGGAGAGGTTGAATACAGTGCACCCAACCACACACACACACACACACTCACTCACACACACACACACACACACACACACACACACACACACACACACACATCTCAGACCCCACTCACCACCAATCTTCTAACTCAGTGGCTCAAAACCACCATGTGTATAAGTTGACATGTGTATACAATCTTACAACCAACTACTAATTTATTTTAGGATTGTTATTTAGGATTGGCAGTTCTAGATTAGATGGCATTACATTACATTGAAATGTATTGTCATTGCACAACACAAGTACAGTACAGTACAGCTAAAATGATTTGGCAACTACATTGACATCATTAGTATATGCTAACATGGCAAACCATTTGGCAGCTAAATGGAGACTCGATAACATGCATTGCAATTTTATTGGCTTTCCCAGCATTTCCGGAACATTTAGAACATTGTGATTGGCTGTACCATCCTTTCTGTAACCGTTAATGCGGATTAGATTGGCTGAACCAGCATTTGTAGAACATTTACGATGTTCTGGTGTCCCAGGTACCTTTATGGCGTTGTGTTGGGCTGAACCATCGTTACGCTAACCTTTACGGCATTGTGATTTGGCTCTGCCCTTGTTAACATAACCTTTATGATGTCGCGTTTGGCTACCGTGTAAACCATCCTTTATAGAACCTTTACGGCGGCATCATTGGCCCCACCACTGAATGCCGAAAATCCCGATGACACCTGTTCCTTTTTTCGCCAGGGCCAATTTTTCATGACGGCGGGATATTTAATGGCCGAGTGATTTGGCAGACGCCGAGGACAACAAAGTGTAAACGCATTCTAAACCGTTTATAATGTACTTGGGCCCAGGCTCAGCCTGGAAGGATGCAGCATACAATTAATTTCTCATTGTTTGTGTAGGAAAGGGTCACCCAAGTTAATTGAGTCTCACTTCAGAAAACTCTGGCTGCGGGCCACGCATACAGTCCTTACTGTATATCCATATTAATTAATGGATGAGTAGAGTAAGCAGCTGGCCTAATGATGGGCCGACGCACTGTAAACAACAACCATGACAACACTGTGAGGCTAATGTTAGCAGACGTGGCTGGTGAGCCTAGCGCTCGCTGATAGGCTAGAACAGGAAACTTGCAATTGTGCATAATAAACTCAAAAATAAAAGTCTCCGATTTAGCAGCTGATGGGCTAGAACAATAACTTGTGTGTACTTGAGTATACACGCCTTCAAAATAAAAGCCTCAATTGAAATACCTGAACCTGGGCAACATGATTGTAGAATAGAAAAATACAATCCAAAACAAAAGGGTTTGGGGCGGCAGTTGCCTGTGCATTGAGGCTAATCTGTATTCTATGTTAACTTCCATGTTATTTACATGTCTCTTTTGCACAGTTAAATTAGGCTTTGAAGCTCCATACTAGCCTTTAGGAGACTTGGAACCCAGCTATTGATGAAGGTAAACTCAAAGCATATTTAATGTCAATGTTTTTTTTTCATTCCACTATTTTTCTGTTTTTATGATCTCTCAATTTACATTTTTTATTCAGCAAAAGTGCGAACATAAATATCCCATGAAATAACTTTAATCTTCCAAATTCAAAATCATTTAGTTTTTTTGTTCTCGATAATATAGTTCATGTGGATTTTATCTTGAGTCTTCAAGCATGGATCAGTTAAATCTAACAGCCAATTAGTTTGTAGTCTACCAAATTTCACTGTTCAACAGTCTAATGGAAAAATATATTAAACTGCTTATCAAAACACAACCGAATATGGCTTGATGTTGTTCAAAAATGCAAATTTGTAACCTCATTATAACTGTATTTTTTGATTTAACCTCTGCTTTTAATACATTTACAACACGATAAACATGACAAATAAATCTAACTGTGTATGAAAATGAAGATGAGTCAGTGTAGCATAGCAACATGCCACGTAGCATGACGTATTTCATCGACCTATCCATGTTAGCCATGCTGTGTCTGAACACAGATAATTCAGCAGTTATAGCGAGTGGGCCTTGCACTAGCATAGCGTAGTTCTCAGTCAGGATGATTAGTCTGGGGCTTGGTGAGGCTGCACACCTGTGGGTCCTGGGTAATAGAGACCCGCAGGCTAAACCATCCACCACCACACACGCTCAGGAGGAGTGCTAGCATGTACCATCTGCTCTGCATGTTAAACAATTCTCAAACCTGACAATAAACCTTACATTGCCTACCTGTGTCCTTGTCATTGGGAGGGGCCCTAAAGAAGCCAGGGTACTGGCATGTAGCAGCATCGTCTGTTACAGGAATGCTGCTGGGGACTAGCGGTAGCACACGGTGGCCACAAGGCCAAGAACTCATCATAGCAGTTCTTCAACACTTGTCTTTGTTGCTCTTAATGGTAAATGGGTTGTGTGCATAAAGTGCTTATCCAGTCGTTATACCCACTCAAAAGCACTGTGCATTTAAGTGCCTCGCATTTAAGCAAATATATGGATGGCAGTGTTAACGACGGTGGCAACTAGCTTGCTGGAGGACGCAATTACCAAAAACTTGTTTAAGGACATCAGGACATTACCATGAGGGACACGACATCCAACCAGCCACTCTCTGGTCTGGTTGCCACACAACCTTTCCACCTTCCTGAGCTCCCCTGGCTAGACTCTGACTATAAAATCCCTCTGGAAAATCCAATGACCTCGGGATTTTTTCTGATGGGGTGAAGAGTTATTTGTTGCTTGACTGAAATATTGTCCGTCCGATGCTGTGTGAGGAAAAGTAAATCCCTGGCCTCTTCTGAGTCTGGTCAGTGGGACTAGTCCGATGTCGCCTCTAACCACCGGGTTCCACTTCCATTCACAGCTAGCGATCCTTGTATCTACAACCCGTTTAAAAAGCTCCCGGGACTGGAGAGGAAAGCAGTTGATTTCAAGCTAAATGTTTCTCCGTTTTTCAGGAGGCGTTCAGCAGTTATTGAAGATAAATGCGGCGGACGGCCTGGCTGATAACACTAATAATTCAGCAGATAAATCAGCACGCTTGGAAATCTATTATAGCCCCGGTCTTCTCTCATCCATAACTGCTGGCTCCAGACCCTCTAGCAGTCATTCTCCATCTCGGCATCTGTCTGCATGACGGATCAATGTTGTGATAAGTCTTCCTCTCCTTCCTCTGACGGTGACGACAGGACATATATCTTCCCCAGCCTCCCAGTCGGAGCCATCCGGCACCCCAGTAAACGTTGTGATCAGCGGAGGAATTGGGACAATCACTCATGACCTTGTCCTGTCGCGTGGCACCTTGCCTTGGATCCCGAGTATGAGGCTGAGGTGGCAGGTGTTCAGTCTGTCACCGTACTGCCTGGCTTTAGTGAGGAAAGGGAGTAAATGGGTGTTGAATAATCTCTCTGCTGCTATTGTGTGTACAGCTGGGTGTGAGGCAGTTTTTATTTGTTGTTTTTAAACCTTCTGACATTACAATCATAGTATATTACAATCATAGCTTTGGGCCTGTCTTGAATCCATTGGCTTTCCAAGTATAGTTCTAACATACCTTACTCTGAAATAGTAATAATAACAGTGGATAGGCATGGCATTTATTTAGCCTCTATGTACCTAGGGACGGCACGCTTCAAGTCTTAAATTCTCCCTCTCAGTGGCACCCTGCTAAGTTCTCTGACATGCTGTTTGGAGTGAATCTTGCACTTTCAAAATTTCACAGGCAGGCAACAGGGTTTTACAAAAGAAAGAACTTCAATCGAAGCCAGAAGCGAAAAACAAAAAAAAGGCAGAACTCACTCTGAATCAAGCTGCTTCTGCTTCTCTCTCCTAATCAGAGGTGCTGGTAGCTTTTTGACAGAAACATTCACTTATTTTTTTTAAATAACTCTTTGACTTCTTAGATGTATACAAGCAGTGTAAGCACATTATACTTGGAGCCCAGCTTCTATTGGCACTTTTGTAGTGAGAAGTTCGATCTTCGGTATTATATTCAGTCTGGTGGAAGAGTCTTTCATATTGCTCTTGAACAAAAAAACTGAAAAATCAATGGAGAAGAATGCTTCACGTGATTTATATGTCTCTGCTCAATCTAGGCTGGGCAATTTTGCCAAATAATTATGAACAATCTTTAGTGTCTTGGATTGCGCCTTCTCAAGCCAATCATGGGCCTGTATTGCACGCAAACAGAGTGTTGTGTCCATTGATCGCCTCGCTATCATTTGGAAAGAAAAACAAAATGTACTGATCAATGACATCAAGTAAGAAAACAGTCGGCTTCACAAAGGACCCGGTTGTCAGACAAGACATTGATTTCTGGCCAGTTGCAAATGCAACAGCAATCATTTGAGCCTCGGTAGAAAGGGGAACGGAGCGTGACACACACCTGGGTGTTCGGGTTGTTTAAAAGGTGTCATCTTGGCTTATCTGTTAATTTACTCCAGTGTGGGATCCAGAGGAAAAGACACGGGGATAACGCAAAACAAAAGGATTTGTTCTTAAACAACACATTTGACAGGTATTTTATTAGCGTAGCTCCGAGTGACGTTTTTACAAGATTGAGCATAGACGTTGTTGCGCTTTTGAAATCAAAATCTTGTTCTCCGCAAAGTGTGTTTAGTCTTTGTGAAGATCCAGTTATTGTTAACATTACTGCTTTTATTACTAGGAGTCAGTATGTGTATTCGTATTAAACCGTATGGTCCACGGTGCACGGATCGGTATGTACTGTGAACGGAACAATACATTGATCAGCTATAGTAAAAAACGTAAAAGAAAATGAAAAAAGACATCCACACATCCATTACGCATATACTGAGAATAAATGGGTAAACTATCCACGCAAAGTTAAGTGCCTGGGCCCGACTCACAGATTCTGAGATGATAAGTGGTTGACCATCACCAGGTCGTACACTGTGTTCTCCAGTGTCTCAAGTTTAAAACACACAATCAGCTACAGCTCAAAACATTCAGGCTTGTTGACTTCAACTTCCGACCGACTACCCTTCCATGGCACACACAGCCCCTCCCCTACCAGAAATTGCCGAGGTGATTACTCCATAGGAAAACGATGGCATGGGTCTAAAACGTGCCTTAGCTGAACACGTCGATGAGACAATCGGCAGGATATAGCGAACAAATGAAACGGCTTCCAAACGGCAGCAAGTTCCCCCCGCAGTCTTCAAGGCAACAATATGCATCTGATTCCGGCAGGCGGTCCAAAGAGATCACCGTAGCGCATAGCGGCAGACAGAAGACCATTCTCTGTTGTAGAGCAGATCGGTGGTTCAAGAACATGTTTAAAGGGCTTGACTCACAATACACAATTACTGACTTACTCAACAAAACCAAAGAACACATTGACATGACGTCAGAAAAGCCTTCTCTCGCGCTAACTACAGACAGTTGATGTCTAGCTATAGCGCTACATTACTGCTCACACAGACAAACTGTCCGGTCAGGCTTTGTGTTAAAGTTGACTAATTGTTTGATTTGCCATATACTGCATTCCAATGCTATGCATTCCTTGTTACAATTCTATATTTTAATTATATATTTTTTTAATTATATATTTTATGGCTAGTGAACCTTTACCGTGGCACTGTAGAGAGCGTCCTGAAGAGCGGCGTCACTGTGTGGTACGGCAACACCACTGCACAGGACAAGAAAGCCATCCAGAGGGTCCTGAGGACGGCAGAGAAGATGTGTTCTTCCATGCATTGAGGAGATCTGTAGGACCAGATGTTGGAAGAAGGCCATGTCCATCATAAGGACTGCAACCACCCTGGGCACCATCTCTTCTCCCCCCTACCATCTGGTCACCGGTTCCGCAGCATCCGTACAAGGACTACCAGGTTCAAGGATAGTTTTATCCACAGGCATTGTGCCTACTGAACTGCTAGGAGTGCTGCCACTATCATAACATTGTCCTTAAAATTACACTATCATACTTTGCTGGACTTTCTGGACTCATTCCAGTGACTGCACTGTACTGCACTGTATTCACCATGCTGCTGCACTACTGGCACTTTAAATGCTTGTAAATATCATCTGTCACTATATTGTTCTTTTTATGTTCATTTATATAGTATTTTTTTATAGTATTGTTTTAGAAAATTCATACTGCGGGAGGGAATTCGGGGTAAACATTATATTGTACTTGTTGCAAATGGCAAATAAAACATCTTGTATCTTGTAACTCACATTTAATTGAACCAAAATGTGAGTTTTGTGAAGCATTAAACCTCTTCCTCGCTTTTCTCCTAAAACACTCACTCCCAAAAACACATTACTAAACATACAGTATATATATACTGTATATATATATATATCAACTATATATATGCAATACTTTTACTCCAATAGCTACACAACACATCAACCTTCTCTTTAAATGCCAGATGTTCAGATAGGCTTTGAATGTAACCTGAATGATTACTGCTGGAAATTCAAGCCATTGAGACCTGATGTGTAGGTTTTTTTGAACACAAACACTTAGAGATCATCACTGTTTTATTACCGAGCAGAGAGCTCTGCTGCCCCCGTGGCAATACAATTTAGCATAAATGAATATTATGTAAATATAGGGCATATATATAGTTTCTATCTTTTTTTAAATACACGGTACTCAGGAACCGCAAGCAGGTGTAGAGATGCAGATGTTGAATTCACACCTTAACTTTGTTTCTGACACAACCGTTGTTTTTAGTTTTCACTTTCACAACGACAAAAGTATTTGTACGATGACTCCGCCAAACACAGCCCACAGGCAGAAAAGAATTCATTAGTACGCTTAAAAATACATGTACACAGACATACTTTAATGGTTAAATTTCTAGAGCTGCTCTGCACTCTCTCCAAGTTGTTTTTTCAATCTTGCTCATACAGTTCTTGACTTTGAGTGCAGATACTCCAATTTAGATTGTATGTTTTGATTGTTCTTCAACAGTCTCTCTTGTCTCTCTTTTGTTGCTTTGGATAAAATTGCCAAATAGACTAAATGTAAAACAAGTCACAGGTTAGGTCAGAATTGCAATATTCTTCTTAATTTGACACAATTCGTCATTTGAACCTCACATATCCTGTTTTGGTTGTCAGTCAGGGCAGAGCAAAATATCCTGTTGTGTGACCTTCCACACACTTTTTAATAAAACATGTCTGCAGTGGCCTTCCTATTATTTTACCTTCCAATACTCTCATCTTACGTTTGTCTTTTAATTGATTGTCTTCATGATTGATTGTCATGATTGGCCTTTAAATGTATTTCAACGTGATTCCTATGTAGAGAACTATGAATGCCTTCGTGCTGTATAAATACTTGTACCATTTCCATACACTGGAATCTGCCTTCTTGTTGCCCTACAAACAGTAGATATTACATCCAACATCGGGTCATGTTTTTATTGAGAGATTTAAATAGAGATACAAAATAAAGCCTGACATATCCATCATATACAAGAGACTAGACACCTATCTTCGCTCTAGGTGACCATACATGGTGTTTTTTTGTATCTTCTTATGACCTTTCAGTGAGGGATTGCATAACTTCCTCTAGGGCTACACCCACCACATTGATCATTTTGTGTGTCATTTAGGCCCTCTTTCAAATGAAAGAGACACCAGACACCCTTCTTAATCTGCTTTTTGTCTGTGCTTGTGGTGATGTGGACTTATGAAACATCCTCATCAGTCACAGCCCATGTACTCTTCCGTTCAAAAGTCTGCAGTGGACTTTGGACAAACAAGTATCCCAGAATGCATTTAGCATCAAGTGGGAATGGTGGAGGAGAATCAACAGTTTTCAAAATATTTCAGGGTTTTTTTGGACAAGAATTTGGTGGTTTTAGACTTAAAATCTGTGGTTGTTTTAAGATAGAGCCTATTTCTGAATTTGCTCCGACATTTTGGGAGAGCGAGGTCAAGCTAGCCAATAGCTGGCCTGCTAGCGGGACACCCAGCATGGCTGGGTTGACCAGGTTTTTCACTAATAGCACCACCCAAGAACAGCCTTATCTCTGCAAGTCTTTTGGAAAATGTTCCGCTGGCTCTGATGTCTCTGTAGTGGTAAAACATGAGATATAGTGTGTTGTTTGTTTGGGAATATCTAATGGGAAGATATGCCCTGGAGCTCTGATTTGTTCCAGGGCAAAGGGGTTTGGCAGAGGGCAAAGTTAGGGTTCATAACTTGATATTATTATTTAACTTTATGTTGTATTACAGCGTTGTCTTGGAATGTGACATAATTGTTTGCTTGTCTTTATTTCCTATTGTACAAATGTGTTATACTTGTTATAATGGCTATTATTCTGCATTAAAACTAATATTCAAGCAACATTTTAATCAAGGGACAACTGAGGAAACCCTCATTGACTGGCAGGTTGCCAACAAAAGCCTTTTCACTGGCAAGCAAAATTTGTCAAAAACTGGATGGGAGTGAGTATTGATTTTGAGTGCTTGTATCATTGCCTGTATGTCTGGGGAAGGATTTGAGCCAGATTTGGGCAGTCTCCATTCATAATAATTAATATTTTATTGAAGTGGCAGTGTGTCACTTTTTATTTATGTTTTTGTTTCTCCCAGGGACTTTGTTACCATTTCTAGATTGGCAATAACTGCCAAACAGGCCAAAGAGAAGTGGATTTAAAAGCCAAATACAAGGTTTTCCGCCTGTTTCTCTGTTTGTTTTATTATATACTGCGAAAGCCTTCATCCAATTCCTTTAAAAAAAACTATTTTATTTTGTTTGCCAGGCCATACATGAAACCTAAGGCAGACCACAACACAGATGCAGATGTGGCCCTTGAACTATAGTGTTCTTTGGGACTGAATATATATTCACAAAAATCTATTTCACAGTGTAGTAATGAATACCTTATTGTCCGGAGCTTAGGGACCCACCCACAGGCAAAGGGGTGGAGGCCGGTAGTGTGACTGCTGCCACCTGGCAGTAGTACAGTGTAATGGACACTGCACTCCAGGGGGGAGCACTCGATTAGTCCGCCCCTGGTTGTTGCAGCAAATCTCACCGCCACTAAAGCTGGTGCGGTCAGCACACCAGAACACCCTTTTGCAGAAGAAGCTGGGGCCGGCCAGTCACACATGATGACACCCGAGGGCAGTCAGGCTCTTCTGGACTTCATGACCGAGCAAGCAGAGAGGGAAGAGGAGGGGAAGAGAGAAGCAGTGGCAAAATAAGAGGAGAGGGAAAGGGCACCCACATCACGAGCAGAGCTAAATCTGTCTCTGTCTCTGGCTCTGGCACTGGCTTTGGCTTTGGCTGGGCAGGGCAAAGAGGCAAAAAGGTGTGGTCCACTGCTGATCTTTTTACTTGGCTGCCACCTGGCCAGCCAATCAGCAGGGACCACACTCACACATCAAACACAAACACCAAATCAGCTAATCATCCAATCAACTCGAACACAAACACATCAACAGACACAGCACACAACGGAACATGAACACAGGGAGGCACATCAAAACAAACACATATAACTTAGAACTATTACACTGGTCGTTACATAGTCTAGATGTAGTCATATTCACCTCGGAATGCAGGCACTTCTTCAGGAGCAGAAAGCTGGTCAGCAAGCCTTCCTCGGACACCGTTACCCAACTCATCAGGTCCGGATGTGGAGGATGGTCATTCTTTCCTCCATAATGTTGTGTACGGTCCTGCAAACTGTGGCTAGTGGCATGGCAAATATGTCTGCAGTTACAATGAAGGGGGCTCCACAGGGAAGCCAGTAGACCACCTTCATTCCATGGCTCCATCCATGGGGCAGCATCTGAACCAGCGCGGTGGGTGCTGTCCCTGGATGGCCTAATGGCTGTCAGTTATGCCTTTTGTCTCATTTTCTCATGTCTGATGTCTTATTTTGTTTCTTCTCATTCATTCATTCACCAACAGCCTTTCAAAACTTTCTTCCCGCCACTGGCTTTTTATATGTAGGCCATATTAACATAGTATTATTATTATTATTATTATTATTATTATTATTATTATTATTATTATTATTATTAATAATAATAAAATGAAAATGAAAAGAGGCAGGGTTGTGTTTTATGTATTTTGTTTTATTGGGTGAAGAATATTAACATGTATTATAAGATAATAAGTATTTCCAAGACAAGCTGAGATGGTGACTTCACCCTGGCTTCTCCTAGCAAAAAACGGTTGAGGTGTCCTTGAGCAAGACACCCAACTGCTCCCCGGGCGCTGTATAAATAGCTGACCACTGCTCCTAATACTAGGATGGGTTAAATGCAGAGAAATTCCTTTCGCTGTACTGTACTAGCACTGTACGCTGTACTGTGCTGTACACTGACAAATTTGAATAATAATAATTATTATTATTATTATCAGGTAGGGTGCTGTTCCAGTTGCAGTTCCTCCCGTCCTTGGGGGTTTGTACTCCATGAACTTGCCATGTCCGAACTACCAGGTCTGCAATTCCAAACTTGAGGTACTTGGTATTCAGAAAGGCTCTGTGTCTCTAGCGTGTTCTCAAGTGTCCTGGACCCCTATAGGTCATCAATTGCATCACATCCTATAGGGCTACGACCCCTATAATGTTGTTAGTTTAGTCTTTAGAAAATATTTTCACTCTCACTTTGTCATGATTATCTTGTTAAACAAAATATATGTATACATTGACATACCTTTGTAAGCAATGGCAAACTTTCGGCACTCTAAAGTGTAAAGTTGTATATTGAAAGAACATCATCAAACAGTTACATAAATAAACAACGCCTAGAAATGTTATCAAAACGCATTTGAAGGACTATCTTAAAATATAGCATTTCCACTGAGAACAAAAGGAAAGTCAGCCATTTTGCTTTTTTGTTTTACGCAGACAGAAACTTGACAGAGTGTTATCCGACGCTAGTTGTACGAACCCAAAGCAGTCTGTGACCCGAACATACATTTTAATATAATGGCGACCCATAAACGTCAGTATAGGTGCATGACGCCGGGGAATCTGACCAAGTCAAGTCAATGTTATGTGTATAGCTCTTAATCACAGTTACAGTATCAAACCTTAAACCCTAGCCCCCCTAAAGGTCAAGAAATCTCTTAGGAAGCAATCTTGAGAAGGAACGCAGAGTGGAAGGGGATCCCTCCTTCCAGGGATGGTTCAGGAGTGCAATGGGTGCCATAAGTGGCATACACACCAACAAAAATTATAATAATAATACATATAATAGTAAAATGAGAATATAATTAGTGTGTGGTGCTGGCCTGTATCCTTGAGGTGGGGATCAAAGCGGCACACTGGAAAACAGAAGCAGACAGCAGTATGGTTAGATGGGGTAGGGTGGACATGGAACCTCTAGTCTAATACCTAATATCGGCAGCAGGGGTAGGCTAGTGCTGGCTAACGGGTCCATTTAGCTCTAATGAGAGCTGAGGGGCACTCATAGGAGCCAAACGACCATCTAAAAAGTGAAGATTTAAATATTATTTTTATTTTTATTATTATTATTATTATTAATATTATTACCATTATATTGACCAAAGGTCAATATAATGGGATGAGAACATGGCTGTGTATATAGAAAGCAGTCTTTTCTTATTCTGTCCGTATCTATCTGCTGTATGTAATGTATGTATATTGTGTTTTTTTCTATCTATTGGTGATTGTCTATCATACAAAATGTGTATGTCATTAGTTTTCTTTAAATGAATATACTCACTTGCTAAAATGTAATTATGTTATTAATTTAAAAAAAGACATTCGGAATGTTTAGATCTTTTTGATTCAGGATTGCATTGGCAACAGGCCTATAGTGTTCCTCTCCTACTGTAGGTGATCTATACTGTAGTGTAGTCTCTACCCGTGTGTCTATGGGCCTCCTGCTGCCTCCTATACCACAGCCTCGACCAGGCCCACGCCGTGTTCTGATTGGTTAGAATACTTGGTGACGCAATCACTAAGCCATTCTGTTTTAGAGGAGCTCGTGGAGGAAACAGTTGTTCCATGCTAGCAACAGTTTGTGCGTGCTTTGGCCAACGACGTGTCTATGGATGACATGCAAATGATGCGCTTACTAGTTATTTTAAATGTTATCATTTCAATTGACTAAAAGGATCCTGCGCAGCTGGTTGCCATTCAATGGTTAATTCTGTCTCACTGACAAAGTGAGAATGATCTGAAGAGTCAGCGTAAAGCAGGCCTATAGGCCTATCATCGTTTATACACCATCACAACCTTAAAGCCTCTATTTACGCTCATGAATTATTAAACACAAATAAAGAATTGCTGTACTGTAAATATCCGTCGCTATTCAGACAGTTGCATCAAATGGTTTGATTACAAGTCGTTTATTTTACAGTGCAATATATTTCCCAGCGAGGCCAGAAATGAGGAGAAACAAACTCAGTCTTTTTATATATTAGGCCTATATGATATTTCTCCAGCTTTCGTTTGTCGGTTCTTTGGAAGTCGGTGCCAAGAGAACGACGGGTGTTATGGAGGCTTGATCTATTGGCATATACATATATAAATATAAACCAGCATATAGAAGGAGTCACAGCTCTGCGATAAGAGCCTATCCCCCTTATATAAATCATGTTTCCCCTTCACTGCAGTTTGTCTAGATTCTTCTTTTTTTTAATCATTTTTAGGCACTCGCGTTTATAATAAGAATTAGACTTTTGGAGAATAGACGCGCATGTCTGTCTTTCCAGCTAACCGAATTGATTTGGGCATGGAGCGCAATACAAAATTGCGGACTATTTGTTGCCAATCGTGGACATGCGCATAGTATTTTCAGTCAGTGATTTCCCCTAAAATGGGGAAATTATTGTAAAAATAACCCCCGCACACTAGTATAGTGGCTGTAAAGACACGATGGCGAGGATTCATATAGCCTCTTGACCCCCCCCCCCCTGACGATCACTATATAGTATATGTCATCAAGGTTATGTTTCAGGTGCGAGACACCGGGCGACCTAATTGCTGCACTGTGTCGATATGGAAGAAGAAACAGAAAAAAACACAAAAAAAACCCAGAATTATTGATTGATTGATTGGTTGTATCGGGCAGA
>CM051008.1:16620248-16652748 GCA_027704905.1 Muraenolepis orangiensis
TCGACTAGATGTTATTACTGTGTGTGTGTGTACAGTCTAAACGTATATTGTGTAGTCCAAACATAAATACCCTAGTACTACTAGAGTTGCAGTTTTCACTTGATTACTTGAGAACAGAGAAGCGTGTAGGTTTGACTCTGTCTACACCAGATTATCACTGGGTGTTGTGCGCTCATATGGAGAATTAATCTCACTCGCAGTCTTCCAGATGAATAATTCAACACGGTATCGATTCTCCGTGCGCACACGGAGGGGCCATTTTGAAACAATATTTTGGATACAGTGGCAGTGTCAGCACTACGCGTAATACCCAGATAATTGAACAACAGGTACAAGCCGTGCACTGTCTTCTCTTTGCCCAACACTGTGGCTGTGCTGTGGTCAAAGGGAGTGGCGTCTAAAGACCCACAGCGTTGTGTGTTCCGACATTAGAAGACGCCATTAAAGTACATTGTCCCTAAACAACAACGTCGAGGAGAGGAAAGGCTCTGTGCTCTGTGTGCATATTTCTTTTTGGAAATAACTGTGTTTTTCTATCATTTTCTTTGCTAATTAGTGCTGTTAAGCGAGAGAGAGAAATGCGTTGTGAACTCCCGGAAAAAGGTGGTGCTGTACGTATGCCTTGTTAGCTTGTCGGAGTGGAGTTCTGGAAGGGAATGGAAATCCATGGCTCAGAGAACAGAAATGTGAATTTGGAGGAAAACCAAGGAAACGCCAAGATAAATTATAAAGTCCGTTATTTACAGCTTCGTTAAGTGACATTTTCTGTGCTTAAATCCTCCCCCCCTCCCCCCTTTTTCTCTTGTTATCAGTACATAAATCAGACTTTCCCCAATCAGACCCTGACTTTCACTGAAAGCACCAAAACCCAGACTAGATTAGATTAGATTAGGATGTATTCAATTGAACTGTATGGGATTTGATTGTGTCCTGGACGTGGCACAACCCCAGTGACATGTGGACATGTCCATGCATGCTCACATATCGGCTTTCCTTTTCCCATCCAATGTTCACTTGAATTCAAAGCAGCCTTTTGAACTGTCCTTCAGTTAGCAGACATACTACAAAACAGACCTACAAAAGTCAATGACGTCGTGTAAGTGCGCAGTGTGTGTGTGTGTGTGTGTGTGTGTGTGTGACTGAGTAAAGAGTGAACTATTTGCTTTCTTATCTACTGAATCAAAAGTGAGAGGTAGCGTACTGTTTTTTGGTTTATGTTGTTATTGTTGAATTATCATTTTCTGTTTGTTCAAATTTGCATACATAACACAAATAAACATCCATAATGGAAAAGAACACACAAAAACACACACACACACACACACAAACACACACACACACACACACACACACACACACACACGCAAAATACACACACACAAAAATACACACACACACACACACACACACACACACACACACACACAAAATACACACACACACAAAATACACACACACACACACACACACACACACACACACACACACACACACACACACACACACTGACATAACGAAACATTTTACATTTCTCCCTTCCAACCCTAAAATGTACCCTTTAACTGAATTACACAAGGCCTTGAATGATCCTAATGGCTCCTCATTGTGTCTAAGTGCTCTCAGAAGTAAATCAACTCAAATCCACTTTTTGGACAGCACACATTCAGCCCATCGCTCCGTGTTAGTTGGTCTAATTGTAGTCATGGTTATTGTGTGGCTGCACAGCCTCGCCGTGGCCACGTAGCCTCCTGTCAGCTTTTAAAACAGAAAGTCTCCCCCGCCCCCCCCCCCCTGATGTCTCCTTCTGACTGATGGAAGACATGCATCATCATGTCTCATTGAGGTTATTCACCCTCCACCACCCCTCCCCATGGCCACGATTTATTAAATAATCAATTACTTTATCTACTTAATACTAAAAGTACTTAATCAATGTCATTTAATCAATCTCCCCTGTGATTTCTTGTCCTTTTCATTTCCTTTACTCTGCGTCCTCCCTCCCTCCCTCCCTCCCTCCCTCCATCCCTCCTCTGCTGCAGTTGATTAAAAACCCACTCGTTTAGGTTCCCTCAACTGCTCCGACGGATCCCTCTCGGAATCCGATCTGTACCGCGTGGAAATATTTCAAATGTAATATCCACCCTCGTGAATTCTGATTGGCTCTAATGAGATGGCTGCTGCTTCATCTTTTATTGGCTATAGTTGGCTCCGACCTGGACTCCGGGCAGGGCAAAGATGCTAGATATCCTTCTTCATAGACTAAAGCTCTGCCTTTAACACAGGGCGCGCCGTCTAGAGACACCACCGACCTCACGGACCTCGGCCTCCGTGCCTCCCTGTGTCACCAGCAACCTCTTGACCCATTGACACAGGGAGGGATGGAGGCCTCAAAGGCTAAGCTTTTGGGGAGGATAGGCCGCATCACCTCCTCCTCCATAGTCCTCAACACCGAAGTCGTCCCCCCCCCCCCCCCCCAAGGGTGTGGTTTGAGCCCACTGTTTCTGATTCCATGTACGCATACGGCCGGGTGGCGAGGTACTCCGCCCACCACATTGTCAAGTTTGTGGGCGGTACAGCTGCGGCGGGTTCTGACCTCCGGAAGCGACTAGGGGGTCCGCCCCGGAGAGGCAGGGAACCCGGACGGATGTGGATAGGACACAGTGGGATGATGGTGGACCTAACAGACCATGCGCCGTCGAAAGGGGGTTCCTGCCTGAGCAGGGGGATACCTCCACGTACCTCCGATCAGAGAAGCCAGGCCACTCACACCAAGCATGTGGCAGGGCCCAGTTTCCCTCCCGCAGACGAGCGAGGAGGTGTGCTGTGGAACAGACGGGCAACTGAAGATCTTTTCCTCTCCCGGGACAGAGAGCGGTCAAGGCCGCCCAGCGCACTGACCAGACGTGATCTTGACTCCGTGGAGGACATTTACAATCGGCGCCGCCGGACAAAAGAGCTGGGAGTAGTAAACGACACTGCCCCCACACAAACTGCTACTGTGTTTTCTCTCTCTCTCTGTTGAGGTCCACCGCAGCAGCTTCAACTCCACCACAGAAAGAGTTTCTAACTGCGGATCATCCGACTACTAAACTCCCTCTGGCGGACTGCGCAGCGTGACTGATGATGTCTGACTATTTATTATAGCCTTTTACATTTTATCGTCACATATTATATTATATTACACTATACTATATTATTATATATTTTATTATTTTTGTATTTATTCATCCATATTCTCGATATATATTTCCATTCCATTCCATTTCGTGCTGTTGCACCTTTATTTCCGCATATCCATTTTGTATGAGCACTGTATAATTATTATTGTTATTTTTGTTATTGTTATAACATTATTGGTTGGTCCTGCTTAAAATTTGGATAACAATTTTTTTGTAGTTTTGCAATATTTAATTATTATTAGATAAGATTTTATAACAATTTAGTGTGTTGAATGTATGTGACAAATAAACCAAGTCTAATGAGAGCTGGCTGATTTCACGCAAACGGTGAGTGACATCGCTTGGCACCGATTTAACCAATGGCGCGCGCTGTCCGTGGAGTTTGATTTAAAGTAACTGAAGGCTTATTGACCAATTACGGATATGTGTAGGCGGGGTGAGGGGGTGTGGCCACTACGGAGACAGTTTAATGCTAGGCTATCTCCTAGGCCAGATATGTTGATGGTCGCCGTTTACGCGAGAGGGCTAACCGACACCCGGGGCTGTCCGGTATGGACGTCTGTCTGCTGTCCAAGCCCCCTCCGGAGCTTCAAATGCGTATTAAAGAACCAGAAGTCATCCTATGCAACATATTGAGAAATAACATATCCCTTTATTCTTCTTTATTGTATCCTGTGCTAACCTAAGTATTCTCCTAGGAGGAGACTTAATACTGGTCATAGTACATAGCATTAGTAAAAACTCTGTCCAGTTCTTGCAACACTGTGTGAGTATTTTGTGTGACAACTCGTTTTTTGATCGTATACTGTGATTGTACGTCGCTTTACATGACATTACATGACGGTCATTTAGCAGACGGTTATTTTGTCCAAAGCCACGTACAATAGTATGTTCAACAATGGTAGGACATCCTTAAAACGTCTGCTTAAAGACGGAAATGCAGTACATGAAATCGTGACAAGGAGGGAGCGTCGAGGGCGTTCATTCCTGCCGAGGTGGACGGGAGGAAGAGGCGGAGGCGCCGCTAAACGACACACAAGGTGCCACCTGTTGGATCACGTTAGGATCACCGACCGGTGCTTGTAATGTGAGAATGAATATTTCATCTTTCATCTCCCTCGAGACAGAGACAGAGACAGAGAGACAGAGAGAGAGGGAGAGAGAGAGAGAGGAGATGAGCTATGTCGGCTGTAGCCGGACGACCCTTCGCTGTGTGAACCGAGGTGACGTTAGAATACCGACGGTCCCCGGTGTCCTCGTCTAACTGCGACGGTGGGAGGAAACACCTTCTCCGTCTGCCTATAGGGAACATGACTAGAGACGTCCGTCTCACCTGCCGGTCTCAAGAGTCACAATGTGTTTTGTTTCCGGCTATGCTTTTGCATACCAGCAATCTGCCGCGGTGGTTTGTGTTGTGCTATCAAGACAAGTAGTACGAGATACAAAATGCAACCGTACGGGATGTTAGGTAAAACATTGTCAAATCAAAACGGTCAGATATAAAGTGCGAAATATAATGTTTCAACATGTGTGTAAAAGTCAAATATGCTCAAATGAACAGTGTGTTCTCGAGTTTCTCACACACGCACACACATTCACACACTTGATTCAAAGGAACACACAACTAAAAACCACACATTCAGACTCCGAAACAAGTATTGTCTGTCAGCATTGTGACTTAAAATTGTCATTGACGTTGCTCTCATTAAGACACAACGACACACAATATCCCCTTATAGCAGACATTAAAATGTGAAGCTTGTGCAGAATTGTTAGAAATTGTAACAGCAGTGCGAATGAAGACTTCCTTGTTAAACAAAGTGCTGTACACACACACACACACACACACACACACACACACACACACACACGCATAAACAGTTATACACACACACATGCACTAACCGCTGTACACACACACACACACATACAAACTACGTTTACACACATACACACCACTACACAACGTAACACACAGAACTGTACAAACACTCAAACATAAACCACAAACCCACTCATTCACATACCACATACCACAAACACACTCACCACTCGCAAACCACAGCCCTGTGTGCTTGTGAAGTGTGTGTGTGTGTGTGTGTGTGCGGCGTGGTCTTTCTGAGCATATGTCTGTTCTCAGCGGGCCTCTCTCCTCCGCGGTCCGTCAGCGCCGGTTGTCGTTAGTGACCGTATCCCTGATGGAGAGCAGCAGATGTGGGCTTTATTCAATGAAGCTCCCCTTCATCTGATGTCCTCTCTTGTCTCTACCTCTACCCCTCTCTCTCTCTATTTCTACCAGCCCCTCTCTCTCTCTCTCTCTCTCTCTCTCCTCTCTCTCTCTCTCTCTCTCTCTCTCTCCTCTCTCTCTCTCTCTCTCTCTCTCTGTGTCTCTCTGTTTTGGTGTGTATGCATCAACTTGAATATATTGTAACTTAAATGCATTCTGTATGTGTGTGTGTGTGTGTGTGTGTGTGGTTCTGCCGACAGCATAAGCCAGGTATGAATACATGCGCTATACTCCACAATTACTGGCTAATTCAGCTCATAACCAAACATAACCCCGTCATAGAGAAGCTGTGGGACTTAGCCCTGTGTTCAGTCACACATAATGATGAACATCCTATAATCCCTGCCACTAGGGGCTAATAGAGCGGCGCTATAGCGTCCCGCCGGCTAATCCTATGACACAGCAGGGTCCCACCCAGCCACAGCTAGCTTAGCCTAGCCTAGCCATCGATTGCGTGCCAGATGGTGTTTTTGTATCACACTACAGCAATGTACGTGGCGCGGCGTAAAGGTCTGCTACTAGCATATGCTCCTCATCGCGTCGCTTGAATAAACAAACCAGTCCGTCTTGTTACGCTAATGGCTGATATTGTTTTCATTCCTAAACAACCAGAACAACCTTGACACTGGAGTGATACTCGTACAGGATGCTTGCATACAGAATTCTGACTTATTTTACACGTTTTACGTATCGACGTAGGCGCTGTACTTTTACTTTAGTAACTTTAACACGCTTTGGTTGAAACAGTTTTTTTATTTTTAATTCTTGAATTTCCTTCGGGCTAAATAATGTAGATGTATCATCTATCTATCTGTCCATTTATCCATTATCCAAGATTTCATCTAATTTTCAAGTATTAACTATATTTTTGTTTATAATAGTTTTATTTAGTTAGTTGTTGTTTTGTTTTTTAGCTTAGGTATTAGTATTTTTGTGTGTGCATTTATTCCCCCTGTGTCAACTGTTGCACCTTAATTTCCCTCGGGATTAATAAAGTAATCTGAATCTGAATCTGAATCTGAAGTCCAACCGGCTCTATTGAGAGCTCTATGGAGAGCGACCCGGACCCGTACCATCACTTTGTCTAAGTGTGCGTGATTGGGTCTCCTGGGGGGGATCCGGTGTCCTGACCACCACCACGATGTGCTTCCTGTGCCCTGACAGCGTTTTCAAATTCATGGCCTGTCAAAATTGACTGTTACCCATGAATGTGTTGTTTTTTTTCACCGGGACGCTGAATCAAATTTCGTGCTCCGCCGTCCATTTGTCTTTATTACGTGTCCTTGTCTCTTCCACTTTCAGTCCCACGTTCGCTCTCCCATGCTGGGGAACGCCCACAACGACAGCCTCCGGTGGAGCTGGAAGGCAATCTAGTCTGGTTAGGTAGGGGGTTCCACTCCCAGATCAAATGTTCTGGGTTTCGAACCCCAAGTCCACGGTCCACCCGTAGGCATACATGGCGTAAAATGCCAGTACCCCTACCTGCTCCTGTCTCTGTATTCACTGTCTTACCTCTATCTGTTCCTTTAATGACCTGTCTCTCAACTGTCTAACCTCTACCTGTTTCTTAATGACCTGTCTCTGTATTCACTGTCTAACCCCTACCTGCTCCTTAATGATCTGTCTCTGTATTCACTGTCTAACCCCTACCTGCTCCTTAATGATCTGTCTCTGTATTCACTGCACGTGGCTTTGGATAAAGGGAATGTACGTGATGGTAAATAGCTCTTATTTGGTTTATTGGGTCATGGGTTGTAGAATAGTTAATTGAAATGGTAATTTTCGAGGTCATTTGATGGGTATTTTATGTTACGATTCTGCACATAAAGCAATCTGTGCTTAAGACTATAGACAAAGGACTATCAAATGGTTACATCTGTGTACACACACCGCGCGCGCACACACACACACACACACACACACACACACACACACACACACACACACACACACACACACACACACACACACACACACACACACATAAACAAAAACATTAACGGTAATGGGATACAGTGAAATTAAACGGCCACGCATACAAAATCGAAACAGAAGAGAAGGACAATAAAGAACGAGAGAGCGATGGATGAAAAACAAAAGAAGGAAGAAAGGGAGCAAGCAACAGATGGAGAGAGGAAGAAAGGATGAGCAAGAGTGAGATAAGGAGTGATGGAGAGAGAGAGAGGGAGAATGATGGATTAGAAAGCGAGCGAGAGGGTGATGAAGGGAGGGAGATAAGGAAAGTGAGAGCAAGAGAGAGAGAGAGAGAGAGAGAGAGAGAGAGAGAGAGAGAGAGAGAGAGAGAGAGAGAGTCTTGTGTATTGGCTTCGGGGACTCTTATTTAGTTTGTTAATTAGCTTAAACCTTTTGATCCCAATTTTAAAAACCAGCTCCATAAAAGCTGTGCTGCTTCCTTGTGTCTGTTGCCCTGAGCGAGATACAAACAAAACAAACCTTTATTTACTTTGTGTCTTGGCTGAGTTTGCCCTGGACTCACAAGGACTACAAAAACATGCAGACAAAAATGACAAGAACTACAAAAAACACACAAAGAACACACACAATACAAATACACACAAGAACCCCCCCCCCCCCCCCAGGCTTTCAATGACTCTGTGTTGATGTGTGTGTGTGTGTGTGTGTGTGTGTGTGTGCAGTCTAAAGACACGGCTGTGAGGGTACAGCTATCACAGCCAGTCTCTCTCCACATACACTCACTCACTCACACTATCTCACACACTCACACACTCACTCACTCACACACACACACACACACACACAGTAGTGGACCACTTCGATGCTCTACGTATGCCCCCCCCACCTCTCCCCCGTGCCTCCCATCTGCCTGTGTGTGTGTTATTGGCAGCACACCTAACCCCCCCACCTACCGGCCTGCCAGCTGACACCCCCACCCCTGTCCCCGCCAGCACCATCTGGTCTCCCCACCGCGGTTGACCACAGCTTGGCCACTGGCAGGTCTCTCTGGGGAGGGTTAAACACCCCCTACATCTCTGGTCCGGGGGGAGGCAAGAAAAGGGAGAGAGAGGGGAGACGGGGAAACAGCGATAGGTTCTGAGGGACAACGGGTGGGAAAAGGGAAAGTGGGAAGGGGCGGTGGCCAGGGGAGGTTGGAGAGGCTGTCCCTCCCTCCCTGGGAGCGAGGGAGGGGGAGTCGGGGGGGAGAGAGAGGGGGGGGGGGGGGGGGAGTCGGGAGAGGCTGTCCCTCCCTGGGAGCGAGGGAGGGGGAGTCGGGGGGGGAGAGAGGGAGGGGGAGTCGGGGGGGGGGGGGGTGAGGAGGGAGAGAGACCGCAGTGAGACAGGTGGAAGACATGTGGTTCGCTGGGGAACCATGCTGCCGCTTAGCGTAGCCATTACCTCGGGCTTAAGTGAATTAAGGCCGCTAATGTACTTACGGAGCGGTAGCTACGCCGCCGCTACGCTACTCACGCTAGCGCTTTATTGCGTATCGGAATGCACTAGTGGTGCAATGGTTCCGGCGAGGCTGCCATGCTAACCGCGGATCACAATTTCATCACCTCCCTAAGTCGCTGCCAGAACCAGCAAAGATTAGCAGAGATTAAACTCCCCCCCCGCCCCCCCCACACTCACACACACACACACACACACACACACACACACACACACACACACACACACACACACACACACACACACACACACACACACACACACACACACACACGCCACACCCCCTGTGTATGTGTTTAATTAATATTTCATCCAGACAATAAATAGATTTTCAGAATCACTTTCCGTCACTGAGAGCTACTGAACAATTAGGACACAAATCATATTAAGAAGCTTGACACATTTATGTGTACTTATCACATTAACGTGTTAGATTATTTTAATTGACCTTTTAGCATTTTGAACATCTGCTGCTATTACCATATTATCATATGAACATGTTTATTTTTCATCCTAATTCAGATCCATGTTTGTGACTTTGTTATTTTTCAAAACAGAATCATTTAAGGGATACATCACCATAATGGTAACTGTCTATCTCCTAGTATCTATAAAACATAAATGGTGGGTTTACTACGTCAAACGTCAGCTATTATTATTATTATTATTATTGGCAGTGTCTCCAACAGATCTTCTGTGGGATGATTGGAAACATCTAGAACCGAGTAGCCCCAACTGCTAGCTACTGCCACATTGTTCATCGCCATGATCTCCGAATGAAAGCACAGACCGCTCACACGTCACCAGGACAAGACGCCGATGGGAAACGCACTTTAGTTTTACCAACGCAGGAAATGGGACTACTTTGGAACCACAACGCCTCCAGGAACAAAGAAAAGAGTTTCACAAAAAAAAAAACAACTCTGGGGCTATTTGTTTTAAGCTCTCGTCGTCCGAGCCATGAAACGCTTGAATTAGCGTGCGGGTTTTAGAGAATCAGCCCCCTCACCTCCCTCCCCCCCCTCCCCTCCCCGCCCCCCCCCACCCTGAGAATCTGCCTTCCCTCTAATTGCCGTGCGTTGAGATCCAGAGTGGAGCACTATGCAATCTGCCCGCTGCTACTGTAGCCCGCAATCAGCGCTTATTATCTGGCCTTGGTGAAAAGAATCAATTGAAATAATGTTACAACAATCGCATGGAAATTCAACGAGACATCTGTGGCTGCAGGGGCCAGGGGCCAGGGGCCCTCGCTCAAGCCCCCTCTTCGCCCGCCCTGGAAAACAACGCGCGACCTAGCGCCTGTAGCCTATGCTAATCCAGAGCGCCACACTATGTGCAAAATTCACATCGGATATTAATTGTTTGCTGCCCTTTTTATAATTACGATGTGGATCATGTTTCACATGGAAGTAAGTGATGGAAAGAAGTTTGCTTGTGAATGTATGCACAGTTATACCTGTGCTAGCGGATAGATTAATGACTGATTCTTGTGCGTGTGTGTGTGTTTTCCTCTGGGATAACACACCACGAGCGTGTGGTGTCCTCTGGATAACACCATGCGTCTGCTTTTCGTGTGATGACATCATTTTTTTCAACGTTGCCTGTATTCAACATCCTGCCAAAAAGAGAGCGCTCCTGGCCGCCGATAAACGCTATATTTACTGTTATGATTATTCAAAACATCACAGCTTTCGGAAAGGTGTCGCCACCCCAGAATGAATACTTCAGTGAGCGTCTGTCTCTGCTTTCCGCCCGTTATTTAGGTATTTAGTCAAAGCATGTTCAACACGCCATGTGACAATTCAGTGACACAGGCGTGCCTCGTCAAGCCTCCATGTTAGAAATATAAAAAGAAACAAAAGCAAACCAACATGAAGATGAATGGGCATGTTGAATCATTAGTATTTCCCTGTGTGTTGTTATAGTATGGTGTAAGTATACAGTATTAGTATAGCACATTGTATAGTATATTGTGTTAAATTGTAGGGAATTCATACTGCAGGAGGGGAGAGAATGGGGAGTAAGCAGTCCATTGTACTGTGTTCAAATGTGTTCAAATGTGTTCAAAGCTTCCTGAACTATCTTGAAAGGCATTTTTGAAGCCGTCCACCTGACTAGCCTAGCTACCGCCGTCTACTCGCCCACTTTGGCTTAGAAATGGTGAACAGAAGCGGCCGGGTCAGGGTAGACAGTGCAGTGGTCAGGGTGTCCCACTAGACCACTAGTAGAGATGGTTAACCTCAGGCAAAGGGGTGTAGGGTGGTGGTGGTGGTGGTGGTGGATGTGGATGGGCGTGACAGGATGATAAGCGTGAGATGCAGATGGGTCCGTGTGTCCTGAGTGCAGTCCTCTAGCGGAGGGACGGCATGTTGTAAACGGTGTCGGGAGCAGTCCAGCGGATTAGCTTAAACCCTTTGTCAATATTCCACTGGAGCGCTGCAATCTGGCTCGCTCAGAACCATGGGATGGATGTGCTGTGTGTGTGTGTGTGTGTGTGTGTGTGTGTGTGTGTATGTGCACTCCTTTGTGTGTGTGTGTGTGTATGTGTGTTTTGGGGGGGGGGGGGGGTATGTGCATGCCTGTGTGTGTGTCTGCGTGTGTGTGTCTTTATTTGTGTAGGAGTAAAACACATCATTAGCCAACATTAAAGGCCCCCGAGTGCAGAGCTCAACTCTCTTCTGAAATCCCCACGTAAGGTAAAAATGGATATAGGCGATTATGCATGCAGGCCTTCATTTTCATGTATTTCTATGCCTGTGTGTGTGTGCGTGTGTGCGTGTGTGCGTGTGTGCGTGCGTGCGTGCGTGCGTGCGTGCGTGCGTGCGTGCGTGCGTGCGTGCGTGCGTGCGTGCGTGCGTGCGTGCGTGCGTGTGTGTGCGTGCGTGCGTGTGTGCGCGTGCGTGCGTGTGAAAAAGCGTTCAAAGCGGGACAGGATCTCATATTACCTCCAATTAAGCGTTGGTTCCAGTCCCTTCCAACTCCTTCAGCTGTCAGCACACTGGGCTGTGGGCTGCTCATTAACTAATTCATTTATCGCTCCGCATCGACGCAACACAGCCATAAAACAGACCGGTATCCCCTCCTCTCCTTCTGTCTCCTCTCCCCTTCTTATTCCCCTCTTATTCCCGCGCCGCTTTCGGTGCGTGAAGGCTTTTCGTCTTTCTGAGGCTGAGAGAGAGAGAGAGAGAGAGAGAGAGAGAGAGAGAGAGAGAGAGAGAGAGAGAGAGAGAGAGAGAGAGAGAGAGAGAGAGAGAGAGAGAAGAGAGAGAGAGAGAGAGAGAGAGAGAGAGAGAGAGAGAGAGAGAGAGAGAGAGAGAGAGAGAGAGAGAGAGGAGAGAGAGAGAGAGAGAGAGAGAGAGAGAGAGAGAGAGAGAGAGAGAGAGAGAGAGAGAGAGAGAGAGAGAGAGAGAGAGAGAGAGAGAGAGAGAGAGAGAGAGAGAGAGAGAGAGGAGAGAGAGAGAGAGAGAGAGAGAGAGAGAGAGAGAGAGAGAGAGAGAGAGAGAGAGAGAGAGAGAGAGAGAGAGAGAGAGAGAGAGAGAAATGTAATTTAGCTGCTTTATCCCCTCGCCGGCTCCTGTCGAGAGGAGAAGGAGCCACCGTTGGTCTGCTTGTTCTCACCGTGATAATCCTTCATTGGCAGTACAGTGAGAACCCTTTCTATCCCTGACACCTCCACCCTGTGCCCGGCACAGGGTGCCCCCCCCCCCCCCCCCCGACCCCCCCCCCCCCCCCGGGCTCAAACAACACGCCACGTACATTTAAATTCTCCGGGAGCGCCCCGCCTGGACCTCATAAAACTCTGGTTTTCTAAAAGCAATCCGGGCCTTTTCACTGTCCGGGCCCCTCACGTACCACACCGCTTCACTGTGTTAAATGAAATTGGATGAACGTCGGCGGAAATAAAACCCTAACCACATCCCTGCCCCCCCCCTGCTATAGTTTTTGGGCCGTTGCCGGCTTCTAATTGCAGCCTCCGCGCCCTTTCTCGACCCTTTCTCTACCCTTTCTCTTTTCTCTTTCATCCATCAATCCATCCATCCTTTTATTCCTTCTTCTTAGTTATACCCCCGCCCCCCCCCCCCCCCCCTCTACCTTTGCCTCTCTCTCTCCTCACTCCCTTTCCTTTATCCACTTCCATCCTTCGTCCGTCCATTCCTCTATCCATCTATACGTCCATCCCGTACTCCCCTACTCCATCGTACATTCATCGTACCTTGCCTCGGCGGTGAGAAAGCTGGGTAAAGCTGCATGGAAAGAGTTCCCTATCCTCACTCTGTTTCCTGGTACCAAAATACCCCTCCTCCCCTCCTCCCCCTCCCTCCCCTCCTCCCCTCCTCCCCTCCTCCCCTCCTTCCCCTCTCCTCCCCCTCCTCCCTCCCCCCCCCCCCCCTCTACACAGTCATACATGCACCTTGATTCGGGGGGGAAGAACGGATGATAAAGCAGCATGGAAATGGTTCTCTGATTGCTTCCCTGGACTGAGAGAGGGAGGGCTTGACAGATCTCACCCGTGGACGGAGCTCCTTCTTGGGGGCTGATTAGCCGCAGGAGCCCTGGGGCAGCCCGCTGACAAGCTGGCTGATCAGCGTCTGCTCAGCCTGTCAGGGTGCCACTGATTGCAGGGTGCTCCAAAATCATCTCTCCATTCAGCTGAGAGAGAGAGAGAGAGAGAGAGAGAGAGAGAGAGAGAGAGAGAGAGAGAGAGAGAGAGAGAGAGAGAGAGAGAGAGAGAGAGAGAGAGAGAGAGAGAGAGAGAGAGAGAGAGCTACCAGCAGCATGTGAAAGAATGCTCCCCTCTTCTTCTCGTTTAAGAAACATTCTCATTAGAAAAATTCAAAAGTCATTTTTTAATTTTGTTTGATGCTCCTTTAATGAGATTTTTTTTGGGACTGAAACTATTTCCCCTGGGATTCATATTATTATCATGTATCAAGTATTTAGAATCTTAACTCTTCATTTCCATAGAATAATTACATTAGTAGTGTTAGTACGAAACATTACTGTTTAAGTTAATCGTTAGTAATGTACAAATCAATAGGAGGCCCTTAATTCAGATTCAGATTCAGATTCAGATTACTTTATTTATCCCGAGGGAAATTAAGGTGCAACAGTTGACACAGGGGGAATAAATGCACACACAAATATACTAATACCTAAAGCTAAAAACGAAATAACAACTAACTAAACAAAACTAAGCAAAATATAACGCGAAATCTAAATGTATTGATAGATGAATTGCACAATTTACAGTATTATTACTGTAATACGTAATACGTACGTGTATTACGTACTGTAATACGTAATAATTAAGATATATGCTTTGATTACATTAATACTAAATACTAAACATTACAATTGAAATGACGGCCCTAAAATAAATCGACAGTACAGTTATCATGTCCAGGCTTCAGTGAACTAGTTTTGTGCTCTGATTCATACTACAGCTGTACATTTCAGCCCTGAAGGTATATTGTGAATACTGTTAGTGCAACACACTCCGTTACTAAGTGTATTGGGTGGGTGTAGTTCCTAACTTACCCTCAGGGATTAACAAAGTCCATTTGATCTTAACTGAGGACTTGTTTAAAAATCACCAGCTCGTGCTGTCCTCAAGTCCTCCCATGTATGTAACACCGATCAGTATGTCATCAGGCATGTTCAGCATCTCTAACATGACAGACAGCTGTTCTGCCACGTGTGTGTGTGTGAGTGTGTTCCTCTAGGTAGTACAGGTACTGATTTATGTACTGCACACATTTATAATATCCCATGATACCTCCATACATTAAAATCTGTTGCTAGAACTGCTCCGACTCCTGTATATACATTTATACTTGCCATACATTTATATATGCTCACTTGTATATACATTTACATCTATATATTTGTATCCTGCTTTCAATAATAGCATACCCTGATCACTACCTGTTAAATACTCACTTACCTGTATATACATTATTATGCTCATATCACATTTATACTTAGACTGTCTTTTAACCTGTAAATTATGTTATATTACCATGCACTTTACTGCAACATTTGCACTCTGGTTAGATGCTAAATTATTAGCATTGATGTACTGTACTTATGCTGTACAATGACAATACATTTGAATCTAATCTAATCTAATACCTTACCTACCATTGTCAACATTTGTTCACCTTCAGACGTGCAGAGTTAAAGTGTTTGCACACTGCCCCAACAAACACCAACAACACCTGACTATATACAACATTATCAGAAGTTGGCCGATGCCGGTTTGACCGACAAAACCTCTGACAACAGTGCAACCTTCCTCCGACACGGTCTGCCAGGGCGAGTATTTCCCAATGGCCCCGGGAGTTGTTGTTCTTTTGTTTTTAGTTTGCTGTTGTTTTGTTTTGTTGTTAATTAGTTTGGGCCAGCGTGCAGCAACACGCAATCGCAACGTCGGAGGAAGGTTTTTGTTGTAACTCTTCTGACAACATTGTATAGTTGGGCGGTGGGGTTGGGTCAGGGTTCTCTTGTGACATATCAGTAGTACTTGTCGTATGTCGGGATACTTTGCATTGCTCCTCTGATATTTACGCGTCCCCTGAGTAAATGTATAGATGGAATTGGATTACAACTAGCACAACGCTAGCTACCGTGCATCTGAAGATGCTACGGGATTACATGACCTTAGCTAATTGCTTTCTTAACAGCGGTTTGTGCCAAGTGATGACCAACTGATGAGCCATGACAAGAAAATTGAAAATTGAAAACAAGATACTGGACATGGATAACAATTATCTTGCTGCATTGTGCACGCACAAAAAGCTTCTAATTTGTAGAAGATGACAAAAAAGGCAGCCTTCGGCCGACAAGAAAGGTAAAACAAATTTAGTCGTCCCGAAACACTTTGGTTTGTGGAGTGTGGGATGTGGGGGGGAATGAAGGACTTGGAACAAGAAGCGAAAATGCATGACCAATTTGTTCCAAATTGTTGTTGTTGTTTTTCAGATAAATGATATTTAAAGTTCAAAGTCATCGTGTTCAAAAGAAGCACCAGCATTAAAGTTCAATAAACGCGTATGTTCTCAAATCAATGAGTAATAATCGCGTTTAATAATCGTGATGTCCATATCAATCCAAATAAAAAGAGTAGGATTTTTGACATACTCGAGCAGCCCTAGTCTGTGAGGTTCAGGGACTGGATGTCTGTTATGTCATCACATAAAATCCAACTATATTTATAGTTACAGAGAGAGTGCTTTTCGTGCCAAACAGCGATACAAATTCATCTAGATTCATCTAGACTAGATTCACGTTAATCTAGACTAGACTAGTTTTAGATCTGACATTGGTTAAAGCCGGACACTTACATGAAATGGAAACCGATGACCTTCTCATCCAATTTAGTTATTCAAAAAGATGATATTGTGAAAATAATAAAGACAAGTAATTCACATCAGAAGGCATTGCAAGAAGACACACCTGATGGGATTGGCTTAGGGGTGATTGGCTCACCTCCCCGGTCGGTCTGCTGCCATTGGTCAGCCATCAAGACCACCCGTCTCTCTCTCTCTCTCTCTCTCTCTCTCTCTCTCTCTCTCTCTCTCTCTCTCTCTCTCTCTCTCTCTCTCTCTCTCTCTGACCAATAAGAAGAATGCAAAACACAAATACATGTACACACACACACACACACAAAAACTCCAAAAACAACGAGGCTGTCAGGATTGGCGTAATGTGGTAGCGGGGATGTGGTGACCGCGGGCCTGTTCCTGGCCACTCGGGTTTAAGGGGTCGTCAGGCTGCGGGGTGTTACCGACCCCCTGGAGAGAGGGCCTCGTCCGGCCTCTCTGACGCTCTGCACTCTGCACTGTTGGAACTTATTCCTGTTCATATTGTTCCCTGTCTCTAACGGAAGTCATTTGTCCTGAGAGAGACAGCGCTTAAGAACTCCTCCAGCTCTCTGTCTCTCTCTCTGTCTCTCTCTCTCTCTCTAGGTTATGTATTTTATATCTCTGTAACTCCTGGGTTATGTAGGGTTTGTCTATTTTATATCCCTCTCTGTATTTGTTTGGTTGTGCTCCGCCATTTCAGAGCCACCACTTTCACTCCTCTCTTCATGCCAAACACCCACTACATACTTACCAGACACCCCCACACTCTCTCTCTCTCTCTCTCTTTCTCCCCTATCCCCTCCCTCTCTTGCTCTCTCTCTCTCTCTCTCTCTCTCTCTCTCTCTCTCTCTCTCTCTCTCTCTCTCTCTCTCTCTCTCTCTCTCTCTCTCTCTCTCTCTCTCTTTCTCCCCTATCCCCTCCCTCTCTCTCTCCTCTATCCTCTCCCTATTTCTCTCTCTCTCTCTTTCTCCCCTATCCCCTCCCTCTCTCTCTCTCTCTCTCTCTCTCTCTCTCTCTCTCTCTCTCTCTCTCTCTCTCTCTCTCTCTCTCTCTCTCTCTCTCTCTCTCTCTCTCTCTCTCTCTCTGTCTCTCTCTTTCTCCCCTATCCCCTCCCTCTCTCTCTCCTCTATCCTCTCCCTATTTCTCTCTCTCTCTCTCTCTCTCTCTCTCTCTCTCTCTCTCTCTCTCTCTCTCTCTCTCTCTCTCTCTCTCTCTCTCTCTCTCTCTCTCTCTCTCTCTCTCTCTCTCTCTCTCTCTCTCTCTCTCTCTCTCTCTCTCTTTCTCCCCTATCCCCTCCCTCTCTCTCTCCTCTATCCTCTCCCTATTTCTCTCTCTCTCTTTCTCCCCTATCCCCTCCCTCTCTTGCTCTCTCTCTCTCTCTCTCTCTCTCTCTCTCTCTCTCTCTCTCTCTCTCTCTCTCTCTCTCTCTCTCTCTCTCTCTCTCTCTCTCTCTCTCTCTCTCTCTCTCTCTCTCTCTCTCCTCTCTGGCTTTCTCTCTCTCTAATATACCTTCTTTCTAAATTATATGATCTTGCCCCTGTCAGCGTCCTCTCTGTCTCTCTCTCTCTCTCTCTCTCTCTCTCTCTCTCTCTCTCTCTCTCTCTCTCTCTCTCTCTCTCTCTCTCTCTCTCTCTCTCTCTCTCTCTCTCTCTCCCTCTCTCTCTCTCTCTCTCTCTCTCTCTCTCTCTCTCTCTCTACTCGCCCCTGTCGCCCTATCTCTTCCAACTCCCTATCACCCTAGTCTCTCTGTTTCTCCCCCCCCCTCCTCCCTCCACCTCCCCTCCCCTCCACTCTCTCTGTCTCTCCATGTTGTTGTTGTTGTGTTGTCTGGAGCTCTGATAGTGTCAGAGCTGGTGAATGGCGGGGGGTCTGATGGTGTCAGCCTTGTGTTTGGTAATGGGCTCAGCGGCGCCCTGTGGACGCTGAATGGAGGAGAAGTATTATCAAGGGTGTGTGTGTGTGGTGGTGGTGGTGGTGTGTATTGGTGGTGGGGGTGGTGGTGTGTGTGTTGGTGGGGGTGGTGGTGTGTGTGTGGTGGGGGTGGGGGTGGTGGTGGTGGGTGGGGGTGGTACGGCAGCCAGTGAGCGTGGAGGTGAGAGAAGGTGTCTCGTCTCACGGGTCAACAGGTGAGGCTTGAGGAGAACAGCCATCAAAGAGAAGCAGAAATCCAACGGGCAAAAAGAGAAAACTTTGGGTTTTTCTTTCATTCATCTCATCTCAGGGCGAGAGCTGCGGCGCAGGCTGCGTGGGGAAGGCGTTACGCTCTGAATGTTTTACCGGGACTACAGCCCAGTGGCCCGGGATGTTTCCCGGGGGGTCGGAAACACCATGCTCTCCTCTCCACTGCCCCCGTCAACATGATTTGTTGATGAAGATGGACAGCCGCATCCGTCTGTTAGTGTCCAGTTCTACACGGATACCACCACCATGTACAGCCCAGCCCGCACACAAAAATCCCTATCGAAATCAATTCAAACGTTACAAATCACTGATCTACTAACATTTTGTAGGAATTAAATAGTGCTAAATGCATCTCATGATTTTACCCGGACCGCAGACAGCAACTGTTCTTCAAAAATCGCCTGCGCTTCGGAGCAACAAATCCGGAGTCTCCGTGTTCTGTTCCACGATGAAAGACATCTCTATAAACACAATTTTAAAAACAGCTCCGAAACATAGAGTTTCCAACAACCTTGTGTAACCTTTCGGTGCACATGTATGCGTCTCGAATCTTGCTTGAAAGGAGGAGAGATGCCCATCCCTCGCATATGATGGTAGGACTTTGGTCTTTCATTGTGCAAAACTAAAATCTCTATCGTTAAAGGGGAATTCTTCCTTGACTGAGGAAGTAGCAGGAGGTTTAAGAGGTCATTTGGTATAGCAGGTCCTTTAGTCTCATCTTAGCTGTTACACATCCTGTGGAAAAGATTTTAAGGATAACTGCCTATCCTCCGTCTATCCACATTAGGGAAATGTGGTGTGAAAAACGTCTGCAGTCGCTGATGCTTGCTCTGTGTCTCTGGGGCGGAGCTCAGCGCAGATGCGTCATCTTTAAATGAATATGAATATCGTTTGGAACTATTTAGGAATCAGGATTATATCTCAACTCCGAAGGATGATTCCAACACATAGAAAATACTGATAGGAACAGCATTTTTTTGTTATTTGCAGGGGGGGACGGGGGGGGACAGTGCGGTCTGTGCCCCCTGCCACCCAATAGTCAGCTAATCTGAGTCAAAGTGTATACTCCCCCCCCCCCCCCATCTACCCTCCACCATCTCACATTGTGCTGACTGGAGGAGGGGGAACAAAACCAACAACAACATCAACAACAACAACACCATAGAAAATAACTGCGAGCAGAGAAGGAGCGAACTATTCAGCTGCCGCCCCCCCCCGTTCATTCATCACGCTCAAGGTTGCTCTCTTTCCTGGGTGCGTGTTCCCTGTTCGATGGCTCTCTTTCTCTGGATCGCGTGACAGAGCGTTAGATTTGGCCCGAGGCCAAAGGCAGCGGGTTTCGATCCCTAACGCCCCCAGTGTATTAACCCCCCCAGTGTATTAACCAAAGCAAAGGTTAAAAACTGAGCCTACATGACCTTCCTGGCTGTGTGTTGTGTGTCTTGTCTTGTGTGCATACATGTGGTAGTAGGTTCCTCCTCTGCTGTGTGTGTGTGTGTGTGTGTGTGTGTGTGTGTGGGTGGGTGGGTGTGTGTGTGTGCGTATGTGTGTGTGCATGTGTGTTGTGCGTGTGCGTGTGTGTGTGTGCATGTGTGTGTGTGCACGTGTGTGTGTGTGTGTCTATGTCTACGTGTGTGCGTGTGTGTGTTGGTGTGTGTCTGTGTATATGTGTGTGTGTGTGTGTGTGTGTGTGTGTGTGTGTGTGTGTGTGTGTGTGTGTGTGTGTGTGTGTGTGTGTGTGTGTGTGTGTGTGTGTTCTAGGAAAGCCTCTGAGACACGGCTGCCTGGTGTTCAGAGCAGAGCGTGTCATGGCGTGGATGGCCCTCAAGCCGCGTTGCCCGTGGGCACACGTGTGTGAGGGGGGGGGAGGGGGTTTAGGGGGAGGGGGGGCGGGGGGATAGAGGGGAGATGTTCTCCTTCAGAGAGGATCAGAGATGCGATGGCCTACGAGTGTGTGTGTGTGTGTGTGTGTGTGTGTGTGTGTGTCGGCCTACGTGAACGCCTACGTCGTCATTGGAAGTCAATGCGCTGTTTTATCTTGTTCTTCACTTAAATCCCAATGAAGAAGAATGAACAAATACAACCGAGGGGCAGTGCATTATATAGATGCTATTGTAATTTAAGGTATTCAAAAAAATCGATTTAAATACAAAGAATATGAAATCCTACAGTGTAATATAATAATATCTTCTTCTTAAGGTGTTTATTTTGTACAGTGCATTAACTATATATTAAAATAAATGAATAAAAATTTCATAAAAAAAATTAATTAAAAATATTAAAACTTTTTTGGTTAATACCACTGCAATGAAAGATGATGAGGTACGATATGAATGATTGTTAATCCTAGATAGGATTGTTAATCCTAAATAGTATTCATTGTATACGATTTGGCATTCGGTATACATCCCTATGCTTATATATCCCTATAGCATTAGTATTGTTAAATTCCTTTCTGTTGAGTTGTGTTGGGTCTGCAGTCCTGGAGCCGTGAGGGGAATGAGAATGGGTAGCGAGGTCAAGGAGAAGGCAGAGCCATTTGTTTTGCCCTGGAATCAGAGCAGAGGCTAATCATTAGCACTGGGCCATTTTGGTTAATTGCCAATTCTTCAAATTACCTTCTGAGTGAGCCTGCAAGTGTTGGCTACCTGCTGTCCTGGCTCTTTTCTCTCGCCCCTTGTTCCACTGTTCTGCTCTTTAGAGTCACCTGGTTATAGTGGACTGATATTTAACCCTTTAGGTGAACGTTTTGATTAGGTCTATGCACTTTTATCCAAAGCGAGGCAGCTAGTGTAATTGGGAATCTTGCTCAAGGACTGCGGACATTGGAGATCCAACACAGAACCTTTCAGCCTGGATGTTACATTGTATATCGATATAGCATGCTAAAACTATAGCATGCTCACACTGTGATATGTTAACTCTGTTAATGCTAAAACTGTTGCAACAATATGGTCAACTCTAAGACCTGACTCCGACCAAATGGACTCTCCAAACATGACCTTTAATTTGTATTTCCCGCCGTCCTCTGGCCCCGGCGCTTTGTGGAGTATCTGCTAACCCGCCATCTCCTTCTAGCGCGTGCAGCGGGTTCCCTGCGTGTCAACACATGGTTAGATGTGATGGTATGTAGTAGTGGCGCGGGGGAGGCTATGAATAAATAAGTGGTTATACAGTGGCAGCAATTCAAATCAACCCCGGATTCAATTTGCGGCGCGACCGGCGCTAGCAGCGTCTGAGGGATGCGGCCCACTCGCTCCAGCGGCTAATATCTGTTCCACGACAGAGCGGACCCAAACCACCCACCGATAATTCTGCTAAAAAATGAATGTGCTCTGTGCTTATACGTCTCTCCACAGCTTTATCCCATTAAGTATCTGAATTCACTGCATCGCTTTGGATAATAGCGTCTAATAAATTACTATATGCACCGATATATAAATTCAAGATTCAAGATGTTTTTATTTGCCATGTGCAAAGTACAGTGGATTGCTTACTCCCTATTCCCTCCCGCAGTATACATTTCCTACAACAATACAATACTATGCTATACTAAACTATGGAATACTATACTAAACAATACTTTACTATAAACAACACTATATGCTACTTACTATATACAATACTATATCCTTTAAACAATACTATATACTACCTAGTGTATGCTATACTATATACAACACTATACACTACCTACTGTATACTATACTATAAACAACACTATACTAGAACAAACAATACTATATACATAAAAAGAACAAAGAGACTGATGGATGATACAGTATATACATATGGCGAATGGTGCCAAAAGATATCTATGCAATGTGTGTGTGTGTGTGTGTGTGTGTGTGTGTGTGTGTGTTGTATACACAAGCAGCTCATTTAAAAAAGTAATGTTTTATCGAATAAATGTTGAGGATTGATTTTATCCAGCAGCTTTTATATGACTCAATGCCCGTGGCCCCCCCCCCCCCATGCCCTCGGGTTCCTCGCCCCGGGGCCCCTAGCCCTGGAACCCCTAGCCTTGGGGCTTCAGAGGCCCCTGTCGAGGAAGTTGAACGTCTGAAGGACCCTCCTAATCACTGTCAATAGGGGTCCTTAAAAGCCATCTTTCATGAGCCGGGAAGAGAGAGCCGGCCATCTTTATTATACCGCACACGTCTGAAATACGAACACACACACACACACACACACACACACACACACACACACACACACCCCTTGCTGGTGTAATGATACACATTAGCATTAGCCCACTGGCAAGTGTGGCGGTCTAGCGCTAGTTGCCATGTCACCCTGTCCAGATGATGGGTAAGAGCTGTGAATTATTACCCATGAATATTGTAATATAATACATTCCATTATGCCGGTCAAAAGACATCCAAAGCGGGCAAACGGTGATGTAAACCTAATACATTTTTTTTACATTTGACACATTAAACAGATGGACAGACTTTCAGGTTCAAATACAAACTCAACATCAGGGAGGTTGGAGGGTGTTTTTACTGAACAAAATGAAAGGACATCTCATTGTCATGGTGGTGTTGAGAGCTGTGAGTTTGAGTGTTGTTGTGGTCTGCTTGAAGATCCCTTATTGGGGTACAGAGACAGCCCTGGTAGATCAGATACATGGAATACCACCTACACCAGCTTGGAGACGAATGCGGAGACTGATACATTGTTATAGCTAAGGAAATAGGTTGGTGGGGGAGAGAGATGGAGAGGAGGGAGGAATGGGGGAGATAGCAAGCAGTACGAGAGAGAGAGAGAGAGAGAGAGAGAGAGAGAGAGAGAGAGAGAGAGAGAGAGAGAGAGAGAGAGAGAGAGAGAGAGAGAGAGAGAGAGAGAGAGAGAGAGAGGTGGATATGGGGAGGGAGGGCATACGATTGAGGGAGATGGAGATAAAGAGAGACATATAGTGGGGGAGATAGGGAGGCGGGTAGTTTAAGATGGAGAGAAAGATGGAGAGAGAGAGAGAGAGAGAGAGATGAAGGGAGATTAGAGTGGGGGAGATAGAGAGTGAGAGATGGGGGGGGGGGGGGGGGGGAGACACTGAACGAGACAGTGATGTCGTTTGGCTGTCACTCAAATGACACCGCTGTTTTGATGCCTTGATGCCTCCGCCTCAGAATATTTCATCGTTCAGAATGATACGCTCCATTAGAGATATCATCGAGGCTGTGGTGATTCACAAAACTACATCAACACTAACAGCCTTCAGGGAACAACATATCGAGTCATACCGAGTACAACTTAGTCACAGGTCCCTACTGTCAGGTGAACCTCTTCACTGTGTGCTTATTGTCTTTAACTGGCATCATATTCTCATTATTATAATTAAGAGCTCAATTCATGTCATCTAAATGAATGAATGAGGCAACGTCTCAAAATGCGCTTAAAGTCGATTGATTATTTTTTGAAAAACAGGTTTTGTTTAGTTTTAGTTTGATATCCTTCACCTGACCTCCTCCTCCTCCGACGCACGCAGAACACGCAGGTAGACGCCTTAAACCACTTTATTGGCACGTTGGCAAAACATTACAGGCAGAGCAGGTGTTCCATGACATATCAGAGCTCTCTCTCTCTCTGAGTGTGTGTGTGTGTGTCTGTTTGTGTGTGTGTGTGTGTGTGTGTGTGTGTGTGTGTGTGTGTGTGTGTGTGTGTGTGTGTGTGTGTGATGGCTGGCTTATCCTGTGTGCCTTGATTATTCAAATGCACCACAGATGTGCAGTCTCACCCAGCCGCCAGACTCTATTCAGTCAGACTCGGGCCAGGTGAGGCTGGTTCAACCATCCACCAACATCACACACTCCACAGTGGTCCTCAGATTTAGCTCTGAAGCAGATATCATGATATATGTAATAATAATAATAATAATAATAATAATAATAATAAATTGCATTTATATAGACACCCGAAGCACTTTACATAGTGTGTGTGGATATGACTTCACTATAGTGTAGCGCAGCTGCCATTAAAAACGTATAGCATATTCGCGCCTCGTTCCAATCAAGGGAAAGTTGCGTTGTGACGCTAAGTGGATTAGCTAAAGGGGTTGGCTAATGGAAGGAACGCGCATTAGTTGGGAGCACTCAGCAGAGCCGTTTAAAACGAGGGGCAGGGAAGCCTAACGAGCACGTGTCCAGGTAGCATCACGTTCCGGCAGCCGTGACATGTGGTTTGTCTTTCACAGAGGTCCATAAAACTAGGTTTACAACGCGTCCTAAGGTCTTGAGACGGTTTTTCTCTCTTATTTTTATTCAATTGTATTAAACATTTCTTAGAACTATTGTTGTTGTTATACATCTTATTTATATTTGTTTGTCTATATCCAGGACCGTTTTTAATCTCAGGAGTAGCTTTGACGTTTGCAGTGGTTCGCAGGAGTTTATTTTAATTAAATGCTTTTCTGATAACTGTATTTGTTATAGGTCAACAACATAGAACATTATTGCAGTATACGTAGGGATCTCTCTTCTGTGTTCCTTCTTCAGGGTTTCTTTCCTTGATAACCAGAGTTTTTCTTTGCCCTTGAGAGGGCTTAGGGTGAGGGGGCTGTCGTTGAGACTATGACTGTGATTCGGAGGTGTACGAATAAAGCTGACTTAACTTGACATGAGGTGCAGACGGGTTCCAAATCAGTTACGAATACATACTCAAAGATGATCATTCGTCAGAGGCTTGTGTTGAATGTGGTTTGTGGGGGTTTTATTAAAAGTCTTTTGAGGTCAGCTGGTAACTGATGAAAGCTCCTGGCTTCTCTCACACAGAAGGGTCTCTCCATGTCTTCCGGTTGTTGTCTTATCTCCGTGGTAACCGCTCTCCTCTTCGACCCCCATTACTCACCCGGACCGCAGGTCAGCCGGGCGTCACGGCAACCGGGATGTACGCAACGCCGTGACAACCGGGGCACACGGCCGGTAGAACAGCAGGTCAGCTCACGGCCGGAAGGTTGTCAGTTTGATGCCCTGTCTGTTCAATACTCTGCCATTCCTCCTCTTGGCAGTATGTCGGCTGACATACTGTGTGCTGAAGGTGTAATAGATGTTAAATATAACAGAATGTATATGAATCATGCAACCTGGTACACATACCCCACACACACACACACACACACTCACACTCATGCTTTGAGTGGATGTAGGGGCTAGCATTAGGATAGCCCTAGGATTGCATTAGGCTAGCATTACCCTAATGCATCACAACATCCTTGCTGTCTTGAAACAGAAGACAGCGGTACTTTATGCAGTATTTTTTATATTATATAAAATATAAATAAATATATATATAATATATTATAGTGAAGCAGCATTGTGTAGTAGACAGTTGGGTTCAGGTGGGCTGGTTGACATTCACAAGCTCTGTGGTCCTAATGTTACTCTCTCAGTCCCTGCTGTGAGATAAGACATACAATGTTTCCTTCTGGGTTCAATCCCCACTGTCCAAAGCCTACCTGGAAGCGTTCTTGACCAAGATGCCCCCTTAAACCCTTATATGCCCCCTTAAACCCCTATATGCCCCCTTAAACCCCTGTACCCGCTCCTTAGTGACACAGCATCTGAATTCACTTCTGAAGAGCAATTGTGCTCAATTTGATAATATTGTCTCACTTCATTGTTTACAAACCACCTGGAGCTCTGGTAACAAGTTAGTGTCTGCCATCTGTACATTATACTGCTCTCTGTTTCTGTGGGTGGGAACCATCATACCAGCCATACTGTATATTGATACTGATCAGGTAATATATTTATACGTATCGGGTAATACAGTGGTACTTATCTGGTAATATATAGATACTTATCTGGTAATATAGTGATTGTTATCTGGTAATAAATTGATACTTATCTGGTAATATAGCGATACTTATCTTGTTATATATTGACAATGATCTGGTAATATATTCATACTTATTGTCATATATGTATGCTGGTCATCTGGTAATGTATTGATCAAGATCTGGTAATATATTGAGAATGATCTGGTCATATATTGACAATGATCTGGTAATATATTTTAAAATATCTGGAAATATATTGATATCGATCTGGTAATATATTGATAATGATCTGGTAATATATTGAGAATGATCTGGTAGTATATTGATAATGATCTGGTAATATATTGAGAATGATCTGGTAGTATATTGATAATGATCTGGTAATATATTGAGAATCATCTGGTAGTATATTGATACAGCTTCTCTCTGTTAGTCTAGGCTCCCTGGTGGCCAGTGTTTGACATGCTAATGCTCATGCATGCGTTTAAATCCTTCACAATGTTTTATTTATCTGGTGAATTAAGTGGATCAGACGCCCGGCTGCCTTTGATGTTTACAGCCGGCCTGTATGGAAGTGTGCTGTGTTTGAACGTCCCTCTGTTATGTATTTCATAGTGTGTATCGCACTGTGCTTAGTAGTGCATGTAACAGGGCTAAGCTGAGATGTATGGAAATATCGTTTATCTAATGAGTGTTAATGTTGAAGGATTCACCCGCATTCCTCCAGTTGTGATGCAAATACAACTGCAGCTTATTTACATTTATATTACCTCCATTATGCAATATATTAATATCACCTTTCAGTATAAAGTATATGCTATGGTAATGTTGTATATGTCCGGGTTCTGCCTGACTATCTAATGCTCAGCCATGGATGCACCCAGTGACTTTTAATGACCTTGAGGTGAGGACAGAGGTGTAGACAGAAGGTGCATCAGAGAGATGAATTTCATTGTGTTTGCAGATGTTTTTTTAGAAATATGCCAATTTTAATGGTAAAAAACATCTTATCGGTCAAATCTATATGTTAAAGTAAAAAGTAAAAAGTATGTGAAAGTATTAATATAAGTATTATATGTATTTGGCCACCAGTATGCACTACAGCATGTTAATGACTGCAATAATAACCCAGACTTTACCACAATTAGTTTTCCCTATCAACTACGCATACTTTATACATGAAAGAATAAGATGTATTGAATGTATTTTTCATGGACAGTTGGTTTGCCTACAGCCAAGGTGACACGTATACCCGGAGTCAGAGGGGCCCTGAGGTTATACCGGTGGGCGCCAACATGCCCGTCTACTGACAGGCCGTTTCATTCCAAACCTATCATCACAGCAGTCAGAAACGCCTGTCGACATTTACATCTCCGTGACTTGATGGACGATTCCGTCTGCTTCAAGACGACCAATCCGATAACTCTTCGGTGGTTGTCACGTGACCTCTGCTCGGACAGCAAAGGGCCTCCACAGTCTGTATGATACATGGGGGAGTGTAGCGGATACGAGACGGATGACCACGTGTGCAGTAAAACATCTGAGGGAATCTGTGAGCCGTGGAAGCATAATGAGGAAGTAGGGCCGCGATACACACGGTGGGGGGTAATAGAATAATACAAAACAATATTATTTCATGATGCCAACAATAATTAAATATGATTCATATTTAAGATTCAGAGGTAATCCTCTCACACACACATACACACACACACACATGTGTGCACGCACGCACGCACGCACACACACACACACACACACACACACACACACACACACACACACACACACACACACACACACACACACACACACACACACACACACACACACACACACACACACACACACGCGCGCGTGCGCACACACCAGAGTCAATCCCTCCTCCCTCCCCAGTGAGGAGCAGGACAGACTGTAATTAATTTCCACATTTAACTGCGAGGCAAAACACGGGGCATCATGGGAAATGGAGGCCAGGGAGACGCTAGCTTGCTGCGGCTAATTAGCCTCGAGATGTGCCGGGACAGATGGAGGTGCCGGTGGCTTTTGCACGACCGCGGAGGACGGTCCCTCCTGTCTTTGGGCTTCTAGAAAGAAAAACACAACGCGCAAACAATATTAAAACATGTTCACAACATTTTAAACAAAGCACATACATGAACAACACTTGAACAGCATGTAAACAAGTATTTCATTCCAGATTAGAGAGACCTGAACCAAGGTCAATGATTTGCTGTTGTTCTTGGATTGTAATGTTGTCGTTATTGTTTTTTAATTGCAGCTTAAACGTGAAAGAGAGTTGATCCAGAGTTCACCTGCTGACAGCCTGGCACTAGTATCCCCTAAGACAGTGTTCCCCAACCTGCGGCTCAGAACCCCACTTAAGGTCTCCTGATTTGAATACGGAGTCACATGGGAGATTGGCGGCTCATGAGCTAGCTAGGTATTTGACGGTAGGTGTTTTGGATTCAAAAGTCTTCAAGGGCAAGAGGCCCTTTGCATACAAACACACTTCCTTTCTGATTGGTCGCCACATTAGCAACTGACCAATCACATGGTGCGGTGTGAAGCGTGGAGGATGATGGTGACGACGATGTGTGTGGAAGAAGATGCCCAAAAACCTTTGGCAACCAAAGCTGTAATACAAAAACATAGGAATATCTCAAACATACTCAGAAACTGTACTGTGTGTGTGTGTGTGTGCGTGTGCGTGTGCGTGTGCGTGTGTGTGTGTGTGTGTGTGTGTGTGTGTGTGTGTGTGTGTGTGTGTGCGTGTGTATCTGAGCATGCTCTGTTAGTAAATTCCTACTGAGCATGCTCAGTATGTTCTGCTGTACAACTCCCCCTCTCTCTCCCTCTCTCTCTCTCTCTCACTCTCTCTCTCTCTCTCTCTCTCTCTCTCTCTCTCTCTCTCTCTCTCTCTCTCTCTCTCTCTCTCTCTCTCTCTCTCTCTCTCTCTCTCTCTCTCTCTCTCTCTCTCTCTCTCTCTCTCTCTCTCTCCTAGAATCCTTCAGACGGTTAATAGAAGTACGAAAAGAGTTGTTGCAAGTTGCCGGTGCAGAAAATAAATGAACTCAGCGGAGCTTGATAATGCCACACACACACACACACACACACACACACACACACACACACACACACACACACACACACACACACACACACACACACACACACACACACACACACACACCACACACACACACACACACACACACACACACACACAATTCCTACATACATGTACTCCGAAAGTCACTCACACACAAACACACATATATATATATATACATGCACTCAGATAGATATACACACACATACACACAGTGATGGGGGGGGGGGTGGCTAGGAGGAAGGAGAGATGTGAGGAGGTGGGGGTAAGCTCGTCGGTGGAGGAGGAGGAGTAGGGGGCGGACGAGATGGTGGTGAAGCTAGAGGAGATGGGAGGAGGTGGGGGTAAGCTCGTCGGTGGAGGAGGAGGAGGAGGGGGCGGACGAGATGGTGGTGAAGCTAGAGGAGATGGGAGGAGGTGGTAGTAAGCTTGGTGGAGGAGGAGGAGGACGAGATGGTGGTGAAGCTAGAGGAGATGGGAGGAGGTGGTAGTAAGCTTGGTGGAGGAGGAGGAGGAGGAGGAGGAGGAGGAGGAGGAGATTCGAGGGGGTGAGGGAGATGGCGGGGAAGCCAGAGGAGCAAGAGGAGGAGGTGGCGGTGCAGGTGGGAGAAGGAGGAGGAGGCACAGGTAGTGTGCAAGCTGGAGGAGATGGCAGTGGCAGTGTTTGGGGGGAGGTGGTGTAAGTGCCTGCAGCGCTGCTGACAGTTAGACAGCAGGGGTGAGGAGAGAGAGGAGTCACTCCCCGGGCAAAGTGGCCCGCATTACTCTGAGTGCTATCAATGTCTGAGGGGGGGGGGGGGGGGGTATGTTCCCAGTGTCTGTGGTTTGGTAAACTACAGCGCTCAGGTTGTAGTCAGACACCCACTCACCCTGATTTCCTCCCACTTTCCCCCCCCCCCCCCCCCCCCCCCCATCCCCCCCCCTCCCACCTGACTTTCATATTTAGGTTTGACTTTGTTCGGTTTTTTTTGTGTTCAAATGGCATCGTTTCCTATTTGTATTTGAGAATAACACAAACGGGCCCATCTTATCTAAGTCTAGCCACTCATGACGTCACAAGTGGGAGTGTACACACACTAATATCACCAGCCTGAGGTGACTGGTGATATTAGTAATTAGCTTCACACCTGGTGGTAAACCATACATTTACACGTTGCATACATTTGTTTTAAACGTAAACGAAAATGTTTCCATGTTTTTGTATTGCCTTGCCGTACTTTCGCTGTTCCATATGTTTTATACCCTTCACATATTCTCTTTTCTATTTTCTTATTATCTTTGTGCTGGATGATTGCAACATAAACACCTTTTTTTTCGTGCTGGGAATCAATAAAGTAATCTTGAGGAAAAACACAACAGAAAGCGTAGATAGGAGTTTGACGATGTTACTTGAGGTGCAGCTGGCGTGTCATCTGTTCTCTGTGGATTGATGTGATTGAACCGTCTTCATCGTCATCTCCATAATACTTTGTTACCCAACCTCACTCAGGTGGAGAACTCCCCACCCGCCACAGCACGCCTCTCCTCCCGTCTGAAAGCCTGTTCATTACCCGTCCAAGGTTGATATTCATGGAAGAAGGGGGCCGAGGGGGGGGGTCCTCCGCTTTAATGAGTTAAAAAACAACAACCTCAAACTAAGTCCTACGTTTTGAAACAAACCTTCGCGCTGACGACGACGATTCCGCCTTTTGTTTTGTGATGTGAAGTCTGAGGGGAAACAGAGAGAGAGGTTGTGTGTTGTATGTATGTGTGTGTGTGTGTGTGTGTGTGTGTGTGTGTGTGTGTGTGTGTGTGTGTGTGTGTGTGTGTGTGTGTGTGTGTGTGTGTGTGTGTGTGTGTGTGTGTGTGTGTGTGATGGGTTTGGGCTGCACCTGTGTTTGGACTAAATGTAGGTCATCGTTTGAGAGGAGTGGCCGTGTTGAGTTAGCTTAATTGCTTTTTTCTTCTTCTTCAGCGGTGGCGAAGGGAAAAAAAACTAAAAACACTGGCCCCAGGGCAGCATTAAAATGCCTTTTTATGGAGAAATCTTTTAATTATCAAAATGAGAAAAATCCGCTCAATGTGACGTTTTTTTCCCATTCGACATGCCTCGAAACGCAGATCTGGGGACAGGGCGAGGAAGAACGTCATGTGAAACCTCATGCATCATCGCCATCACCGCCGCCACAGCGGGCTAAACTAAGCCGCCATTTACCTTCTGGGAAATCCACGCAGACACCACCTTCATCTAACCGCACCTGGAAGACATTACACACTCAGACGGCTCACCTGGCCTAGCGTAATGATTATGTTCTCATGATATATCGTACATTATAATTACGCCCAAGTCACCTCACTTCTTCAGACCCGACACCTCGATTAGATTCACGGTAAACATCACATCACAAACATCACATTGTTGAAGAGACAGTTCAATCTAATGTAATCAATATGGGCGGTCGATCATCTGACACGTGACCAGAGGGCGGCCCGGGAAAGTGTAGTCGTTAGTGTGTTTGATTCCCAGCCCAAAGGTTCCTGGTTCAATCCCCAAACTCAGGTGTCCTTGAGCCAGATGCCCCCCTAACTCCTACTTGCTCCTAAAGGATATGATGGAGCTGTATTTACTGCTTTAGGTAAAAGTGTCTGAGGAGGAATGACGCAATGAGGACAGGACTGTCACTCACAATTTCATTCAGCTTTCAGGTCGCTTGAATCTATAGGTTGAGGTTATGAAGTCTGGGTCTGTTAGTTCAAGTTTTATTGTCTGAATCTACAGCATGTCACCTCCATCTATAGGTTAGAGGTAATGGACTGTATACAAGCTGTCTTTGCCGTGGACGTGTGTGTGTGTGTGTGTGTTTGATTGTATATATGCTATCGAAGTGTGTGTGTGTGTGTGTAATTGCATATATGCTGTCTAAGTGTGTGAGTGTGTGTGAGTGTGTGTGTGATTGCATATATCCTGTCTGTGTGTGTGTGTGTGTATGTGTGTGTGTTTGCATATATCCTGTCTGTGTGTGTGTGTGTGTATGTGTGTGATTGCATATATGCTGTCTAAGTGTGTGTGTGTGTGTGTCTGTGTGTGTGTTTGCATATATCCTGTCTGTGTGTGTGTGTGTGTATGTGTGTGATTGCATATATGCTGTCTAAGTGTGTGAGTGTGTGTGTGATTGCATATACTGTATGCTG
>CM051008.1:16655248-16677748 GCA_027704905.1 Muraenolepis orangiensis
CGCTAACGGTAACCTGGAGAAAAGCTTTACGCCGTAATGAACTCGTCAGCGCAGCGCTCTTTACAGTTTTTCTCCTATTATTCAGTCCTGCACCTTTGCTCCCCTCTGCACCTCCCCTGTGCACCTCCCTCTTGTGCCTCCCCTTTTGGCTGACTTCTGTTCCCGAGCTCTTTGCTTAGTGGCGGTGAACTCCTCTGCTCTTTCCTTCTTTCCTCCCTTCTTCTCTTCTCTAATGTACTCTCCGTCCTCTCCTCTCCTCTCCTCTCCTCTCCTCTCCTCTCCTCTCCTCTCCTCTCCTCTCCTCTCCTCTCCTCTCCTCTCCTCTCCTCTCCTCTCCTCTCCTCTCCTCTCCTCTCCTCTCCTCTCCTCGCCCTCGCTCTCGTTTCCTCCCTGTCTGTCTCCTCTCCCTCAAAACAAACACTCGTTCCCATCAGGCCCCTTTGCTCCCGGCCTGTTCCCGCCGCGGCGGCCAAGCGGCCAAGATGGTGCCACAGCTCCGGGTGTCTGAGGTGTTAGGACCTCGGTGTGTGTAACCGTGATGAGAGCAGGGAGGACTAGCGGGAGCATCACCACAACAGGACTGCTCGCTTCTTGTTGTTATTCCCCAGAGTAAACGCCTCCAGTCTGACCCACGGGCTCCTGAATTCAATTAGAGCCATCCGACTTAGTGTCAGACAAATACCATGTCGGAAATACTACCAGGTGGGATGTTTATTGCCTCAGCTTGTGAAGCACAAGGGGGGCGTGAGACAGAAAAACACCAGACAAACACCTCTCTAAAATACCAACTACAACCACATGTGGTGATCGAAACGAAACAAACTTAGATCACCCGAGTCCTGCGGTGAGCAGTTAGGCCGGGGCGACACGTCGGTATATATGTAACCGATGTTGTTGTCAAATTGACAAATGTTGTGATGTTGTGAGGTGATGATCCTCGTTTGTTTCACACGGTCTCCTTCGCCGGATTCCGGCTTTGTATTCAGAATTGTTTACGCACTACGATGCCTTTTGCTGCAAAGGTTTTCATGCATCGCAGTAAACCGGTCGGTGTGAGTGTTTGTTCTCCAGCCGCTCCGCTGAGCCTACATCAGTAATGTACATTCAACCGTGTACACAGGGGGGGGGCGGGGGTGATGTGAGAGGTCTGTCACCCAGCCCTGCCATGGATGAGCGCTCCACCCTGGGGACAGCTCTTGATCGCCCTTCCACCCGCCCTTAACCTCTCATAACAACAAAGTGGTGCTGATTGTCCAGGTGGGTGGGTGGGTGGGGGAGAGAGAGAGAGAGGAGAGAGAGAGAGAGAGAGAGAGAGAGAGAGAGAGAGAGAGAGAGAGAGAGAGAGAGAGAGAGAGAGAGAGAGAGAGAGAGAGAGAGAGAGAGAGAGAGAGAGGGCGGGAGGGAGAGAGAGAGAGAAAAAATAAGTGAGAGACATAGAGAGAGGAATAGAGAGATGGAGACTCTCTATATAAACAGAGAGATTGGATTGATTGGAGAAACCACTCTTATTGTATTGTATTTTTTTGTATTTATTTCATTTTTGTATTATTATTTTAGATTTGTTTCATGCCAATAAAGCCCTTTGAATTTTTTTAAATGAAGACTGAGAGAGAGAGAGAGAGAGAGAGAGAGAGAGAGAGAGAGAGAGAGAGAGAGAGAGAGAGAGAGAGAGAGAGAGAGAGAGAGAGAGAGAGAGAGAGAGAGAGAGAGAGAGAGATTCAAAGAGATGGGAAACAGAGCTAGAGATCCAGAGAGAGAAAGAGAGGTAGAGAGATACTGAGAGAGAGAGAGAGAGAGAGAGAGAGAGAGAGAGAGAGAGAGAGAGAGAGAGAGAGAGAGAGAGAGAGAGAGAGAGAGAGAGAGAGAGATCTTCACGCTGCTGTCAGGGATCAGAGGAAAGGCAGCGGCACACTTTATGAGCTGCACCGAGCGTGACCGTCCCTCAGAGATGAAGGGTGGCGGGAGATGAGGAATAAAAACAAGTGTTTGTCGTCATAGTGACATGTCTCACCGTGATGAGACATGTCCCTATCTGCTCCTCCTCTCCTCTCCAGTCTGCTCCCACGTACAGGAAACATACTTATTCTCTCCGCTCCTCCTCCTCCTCCTCCTCCTCCTCCTCCTCCTCCTCCTCCCTCCTCCTCCTCCTCTCCTACAGCCTGCCTCTCTCCTCCTCCTTCTATCTTCTGCTCCTCTCCATTCCACCATTGTGCCTCCTCTCTCCTCCACTCCTCTCCTCTCATCTGCCCCTCTCCTTTCGTCCTCCTCTCTTCTTCTCGTTCTTTTTTAAAATTGTGTTTATTATTGTTATAGTATAGTGTTGTTTATAGTTTATATTATATAGTATATAGTGTTGCTGATAGTATAGTATAGTGTAGTTAAGTATAGTATTGGTGTAAATGAGGAGTGGGCATTCCATTGTACTTGTTACACATGGCAAATAACAAATCTTGAATCTTTGAATCTTCTCCTCTCCTTTCTCCTCTCTCCATCTCCACCTTCCTCTCCTCCTTCCTCTCTCTTCCCATTATTACGGGGAGGTGGATGAGTCCATGTTCAGTAGTTCCTGCTCCATGTTTTTGCTCTAGTCGTTTCCTCAGCTACAGCAGCTCATTAGTCCAGCTCGTTAGTGGGGCTCATTAGCATATCCTGCGGGTTGACTGTAAGTCCTGGGAGGATTTTCCCTTTCCAGGACCTGGAGTTTTTCAGCTCTCTCCCAGGAGTACCATTCTCGTAAAAAACAATTACTACGGCTAATTGCTACACAACCATGATGCGTTTTAAAATACGCTGACCTTCTCAAACCCCTGAAACCCAGGAATAAATGCTCATTTTAAAGACAGACAGCGAGGATACATTTCTGTGTGCCTGAATCATTCCCCAGTAAAGCGGGACTCTGGGGAGGGAAGTGTATTGGTCCCTTATTGATCCGTTAGGATTTTATTGGCAATAACAGCAGTACTTCCTTCCCGTTGTAGTCTTTGAAGGCCCACCAGAGAGAGATCCGTCAGAGAGCTGGCTGCTTGTGGGCAGGGGGGGGGGGGGGGGGTTTCAATGCCGGACATTGTTGTTGTTAAAGCTTTTCTACTTTGACTTATACTTCGCTAAAGGGGGCGTCCATTCCAGCGTGACATAAATCAAGAAGGTGCATTTCAAGAACAAACGTCTGCGCTGGGTGGTGGGTGATGGGTGGTGGGTGGTGGGTGATGGGTGGGTGGGTGGGTGGGTAGGGGTGGGGAATAATAGAGGGCAATACAAATAAAACCAAATAGATGTGAATTATTTTCTACACAGGTTGGCCGCGACTCATATTGATGTATGTGCAGGGGAAACATGTGCTCGCCGGACTCGCTCAAAGTGCTCCTAATGCTATACTTGGGCCGCTTCCAACGGTATTCAGAAAGGAATCATTGAGATGCTTAATGTTGGCGTGCGTGCGGGGGCTTTGGTCAAGGGCGTCGCCCTCGTTAACAGTATTCCCACACGTGGCGTTTGCCTGGCGTTTCCTCCCCTCCCCTCCCACCCTCCTCCCCTCCCCTCCCCTCCCCTCCCCTCCCCTCCCCTCCCCTCCCCTCCCCTCCCCTCCCCTCCCCTCCCCTCCCCTCCCTCCTCCTCCCCTCCTCCCTCCCTCCTCCCTCACTCCTCCCTCCCTCCTCCCCTCCCCTCCTCCCTCCTCCCGTCCTCACCCTCCTTCCTCCCTCCCTCCCTTCCTTCCCCTCGCCACGGGTCTTCGATTCGGAGGTTCCTTTCTCTGTTTCTTTGCCCCGGAGCAACAAAGGACTGACCAGGACCACGAGAACGGCTCCCACCACAGGGGGGGGGGGTGCCGTCTCCGCCCGGCCTGCTCCTGTGAGGGGCGATCGCCTTTGAGAAGAAGCGCAGGAATGATGTGTGTGTGTGTGTGTGTGTGTGTGTGTGTGTGTGTGTGTGTGTGTGTGTGTGTGTGTGTGTGTGTGTGTGCTGCCTCTTTTGTTATTACCGCCAGACAATAGGTTTGTACGTACGTGTTTAGAGAGAGAGAGAGAGGGGGGAGAGAGGGGGGAGAGCTGGGGGGAGGGGAGGGGGGAGAGGGGGGAGAGAGGGGGAGAGAGGGGGGGAGGGGGGAGGGAGGGGAACAAGCAGCAGGGTGATTGTGGAACCGGGGGAACGTGGGATGAACCCAGGTATGGAGAACGCGTCGCCTGGCCTTATCTCCCCGCGACGAGGAAAGCTGGTGGATTCACCAAATGCTTTACTTTATTCAAGACTTTTTTACGGCGGGTTTAATAAGATGATTCATTGTCATCGACGTCGTACACTATATTTCTATAGTCCTCCCCCCCCCCCCCGCCGCCACTGGGGCAGTTATGAGGCGCTAACTTCATACAAGGATAGAATACATGAATGTAGTTTCACAGCTAAATAGATTATTGCCAGCCTGGATTGCCTGATGTGTCATGCCCAGAGAAGACATGAGGATAGTCCACACTACCTCCTGTCTTCTCTTCTCCCCATCTTTGCTTACCTCAACACACACTCTACTCCTATGCTTTTTTACACCCATAGTTTCATATTTGTTCCATATTTATGACTGTGCTGTGGGGCTGCTCTTTGATTGTATATGGGAAGCATACTGTGTGTGTGTGTGTGTGTGTGTGTGTGTGTGTGTCTTTGGACATGAATTGACCATGGAGTGAAATCAGTATGTATTTTATGTATGTATATTCATTGACAGCAGTGTCGATATGTATGATCTGATTATGTAGGATTCCTGTACAAGTAGACTGTGGACACCGGGGATCGAACCAACAATCTTTCAGCTGGGATTCAAATACCCTTTACCACTAGACTGTCCTGTCCCTGTGTGTGTGGGGTGCGTGTGTGTGGGTGGTGTGTGTGTGTGTGTGTGTGTGTGTGTGTGGGCCTGCATGTGTGTGTGTGTGTGGGCCTGCGTGTGTGTGTGTGCCTGTGTGTGTGTGTGTGTGTGTGTGTAAGTAGGGTAGCTTCATATTTAGAAGGGGTATATTTAGTAACCCCAGCCGGTGACTTTGAAACGTGAGGTGTGGTGTAGAGGACCAGGGCGGTCCCCATGGAGCGGCCTGGTCCTCTGGCCTGTTCATCATCTGAGGAGTTTGCTGGTGTCGGGCGGAGGGCCTTGATTGAGTGCTCAACGTGTGTTTCCCTTGTTGCAGTTAAACACTCTGTCGTCTCGCCTCCGGCGCTTGGTTTACAGTGTCATACAAAAGTATGTCGAGAGGTTATGAAAAAATCCCGCCTGTTATGTCCCTTTATCACCCCTCCGTCCGAGCTAACGCTTAACAAAGCACCCACGCGCGGCTAGTAAATACACTTAGAGAGCCCTTAGTGAATGCATCCATCCAATCCATAGCCATATGTTAATGACACGTTCATGACACATTAGGAAATACAGTTAGCAGGTGCCTTAGCAATACATTAGTGATACATTAGCAAATAGACCTAGCGATACCATAGCAATATATTAGAAAATACACCTAGTGATGCCGAATGGATTACAACAGCATTTCTGATACCTAACCCATCCCCACACCTTGTTGTTACATTAGCGTCTCCCATTGTCGTTTAGATTGCAGTCTGCTAGCGGTGTGCTCCCTCAAAAGCGCACCTCAAATCTCCACCCAGGGGCTAAACACTGGGCTCAATTTTAATTGCATCTTTAGTTGTAAAATCAATGTCAATTACTCTGAAGCTAGTGGTAGCAGGCCGGGGCGCTAATCTAGCGTCTGATCTGCAGCACAGCCCATATATCCAGCTAGCGCCTGCAGGACCCACCTGCTAGCCAAAGCTAACAAGCTAGAGAGAATATAATGAAAAAAACCTGAAATTGGACGCCCATTGAACTCCCACTGACCCATCCCATAGAAACATCAAAACAACAACACCAGAGTCTTGGTGCTGGGGTACTGGTTGGTGTCTAGGATGTCTGGGTTAGGGCGGTACTGGTCAATATAAGTGTATAGGATATGGGTTATGGAGGTAGGCTTGTGGTCTATATTAGTGTCTAGGATCTGGGTTAGGGCGGTACTGGTCTATTATAGTGTCTAGGATCTGGGTTAGGGAGGTACTGGTCTATAATAGTGTCTAGGATCTGGGTTAGGGCAGTACTGGTCTATAATAGTGTCTAGGATCTTGGTTAGGGAGGTACTGGTCTAGATTAGTGTCTAGGATCTAAGTTAGGGAAGTACTGGTCTATATTAGTCTATATCATTTGGGTTAGGGAGGTTCTGGTCTGTTTTATTGTCTAGGATTTGGGTTAGGGAGGTACTGGTCTATATTAGTGTCTAGGATCTTGGTTAGGGAGGTACTGGTTTATATTACTGTCTCAGATCTGCGTTAGGAAGGTACTGGTCTATATTATTATAATATATTATACTATATTATTTTCGCTGTACTGTACTTCTGCTGTGCAATGACAATACATTTCAATCTAATTTAATTAATGTCTAGGATCTGGGGTAGGGAGGTAGTGGTCTATATTATTATACGATATATATCGCTGTGTATTTGCTTATGTATCACTAAGGAATTGCTAAAGTAGTGTGTATTTGCTAAGGTATCCCTAGGTGTATTTACTAAGGTATCCCTAGGTGTATTTACTAAGGTATCCCTAGGTGTATTTACTAAGGTATCAGGTATTATGTATTGATACAGGTGTGATAGACAGGGACATAACAGGACATGACAGGCAGGTTGTTAAGGTATAGGTATTGATAAGGTTTCACTAGGTATTGATGAAGTATTGACAGGTGTATTTGTTGAGGTATAGGTATCGATAAGGTATCAATGAAGTATTGCTCGGTGTATTTGTTGAGATATACCTAGGTATTGATAAGCTATCACTAGGTATTGATGAAGTGTGTATTTGGCTTGGGTTCTGTTCTAGCCATAGCTTCACCCCAGGAGAGAACCTATACTTTTCCTCCTTTTGAAAAGGAATGGTTTTCTCTGGTATTATTCACCTGAAAAACAAACAGTAAATCAATTGAAATATATTCAGTCGTCAGTGTAGTTCATCCAGTATAGTGGATCGTATCTTGTTTGATAGTAATATATACTGTATGGTTTTGGTGGGGAAATAAGCACAAGAGCACTAAAGCATGATTATCATTATTCATATATCAATATTATTTATATTCTGCATCTCAGCTTATCTGTCTGTTTTAGAGGGAATCATCAGTCAACATAATTGTTACATTTCCTTCAACTGTTCTCCTTCATATCTCAAAAATGACGTTGACCTGGGATTCCTGAAATCCATCCTCCGTGTGTCCGTAGTAGAAGGTGATTTGCAGTGAAGACTGGACCTGCCCTTCATACTGAATTGCAATACCTAGTGAATGCATTAGCAATTCATCAGCAGATACACAGAGCCATCCCTATTGTCATTGAGATACTGTCAAAACACCATTCATCTTTAGGATGGACAAATTATTTCTAAACAACAGGAACGGACAGTCCAAACATATTAAAATATCCCCATTTAGTGAATATAAGCCTAGGTATTTGGTTGTCCTACCTTTATTGATTGATTGATTGATAAATGTACAATGCTCAATATGTTGAGCATTGCACACTTGCAATATGCAATATGCAACCTCAAATATGTTCAAGTTCACTGTCTTTACTGTTTACATTAGAGCGGTTGACCACACGCCAAGCCAAACTAGAATAAAAGGCATGAGTGTATCAATCATCATGTTTTTATTGACCTTCATAATTCATTGTTGCCTGAGGGTTTAATAGGAGGGTTCAGAGGAGAATAAATAACATTTTGACAGAGCTCGCTTGAACCAGGTAGCTGATGAAAACAGAAATGCTCTCTTCAAGTTCGAGTTTAACCCTTTCAACCCTAACCTTGTTTTATTATTTATTATTTCTGTTCATTCCAATCTGAAAGAAAGAGAGACTTGAAGGTTTTCTTTAGTAGTAAAAACCACCAGTTGTTTACACCAGTTACCGATCTGGTGGCAGAAGGACAGACCGGCATGCAGGCAGACAGACCTGCAGACATGCGATGGGACAAACGGGCATACAGACTGACATACTGTGAGTCAGACAGACAGACAGACAGACATACTGTCAGACAGACAGACGGACATACTGTCAGACAGACAGACATACTGTGAGTCAGACAGACAGACAGACATACTGTCAGACAGACAGACGGACATACTGTCAGACAGACAGATAGACATACTGTCAGACAGACAGACAGACATACTGTCAGACAGACAGACAGACATACTATCAGACAGACAGACGGACATACTGTGAGTCAGACAGACAGACAGACAGACAGACATACTGTGAGTCAGACAGACAGACAGACATACTGTCAGACAGACAGACGGACATACTGTCAGACAGACAGACGGACATACTGTGAGTCAGACAGACAGATATACTGTCAGACAGACAGACAGACAGACATACTGTCAGACAGACAGACAGACAGACATACTGTCAGACAGACAGACAGACAGACATACTGTCAGACAGACAGACAGACAGACAGACAGACAGACAGACAGACATACTGTCAGACAGACAGACAGACAGACTGTGAGTCACACATATCAAAGCACCAGGTGTGCGAGGAGATAGAGGCAGTGGCCATCTTGCAGTAGGTGCAGGCCAGAATCTGTTCTCTCGCCTTTTGTTCCATCGTGGCAGTTTGCCATGCGTGCTTGGTCCCACAGAGGAGGAGGAGGAGGAGAGGAGGAGATGAGCGGAGGAATCAGAGGTGGACCAGAAGGAGGAGAAAAAGGAGCAGGAGGAGGAGGAGGAGGAGGAGAAGGAGTTAGGGGAGGCCAAGGAAGGAGGAGTAGAGAAAGCAGAGGATGAGATGATGGGAAGAAGAGAGAGGATGAGGATGAGATAAAGAGGATGAGGAGGGGAGGATGAAAAGCGGGGGGGGGAGGAAGATGCACCTTTTTGCTGGCCAGGCGGCTGGCAGGTGTATCTTTGGCACGTTGAGGTTCTTCCTCTGCAAGAACAAAAGCATGGCGGGCGGAGGAGGAGGAGGAGGAGGAGGAGGAGGAGGAGAGCGGTGGACAACAGAGGAGGTGTGGCGTGGAGGTGTTTTTTTGGTTTCGAGGAAACGTTATACAGTTGGTCAGGGAAAGGATGTGTCCTGTGTTCTGATTGGCTGGTCTATTCTGGGTCGCAGCTGGATTGGACCCCTTTACTCTCTTTTTCTCTCTCTCTCTCTCTCTCGCGCTCTCGCTCTCGCTCTCGCTCGCTCTCGCTCTCGCTCTCGCTCTCTGCTCTATCCCTACTTCTATCCATATCTCTCCTCTCTCCCCGTGCGTGTCTCTCTCTCTCTCTCTCTCTCTCTCTCTCTCCTCTCTCTCTCTCTCTCTCTCTCTCTCTGCTCTATCCCTACCTCTATCCATATCTCTCCTCTCTCCCTGTGTGTGTGTGTGTGTGTGTGTGTGTGTCTCTCTCTCTCTCTCTCTCTCTCTCTCTCTCTCTCTCTCTCTCTCTCTCTCTCTCTCTCTCTCTCTCTCTCTCTCTCTCTCTCTCTCTCTCTCTCTCTCTCTCTCTGCTCTATCCCTACCTCTATCCATATCTCTCCTCTCTCCCTGTGTGTGTGTGTGTGTGTCTCTCTCTCTGTCCTTCTCTCCCACTCTCTTGCTCTCCCCTATTGCTATTACCACCAACTGCTTGCTCTTTAATTCTCTCTCTGTCTCTCTCTCTATGTCTCTATCACTACCTCTCCCAAAAACTCTCCCTATCTATTATTCTCTCTTTTTCTGTCTCTGCCCTTCCTTCAGATAAGATAAGATTATTACTTTATTGATCCCAGACACGATTCTGGAAATCATGTCATCCTCTTTCTCTATCTGATATCTCTATTACTTGACTTATATCCCTAGTTCTCGATGTCCAATTCTCAATTCAATTCCATTTAGAAGAGCTTTATTGCCATCGAAAATAAGCATTTACATTGCATTCATTGATATTCACACTTTTGCCCCCCCCTTCTCTCTCTTCCAGCCTGACTCTCTCACTCACCTTTCATCTCTCTTTTCACTCTCCCTTGATCTCTCTACAAATGTGAAAAGATAAAACAAAATTATATTAATTGAATACCGCAAATAATATCCACATCTGTTGTGACTGATGTAGTGACATCTAATTGGTAACACTGGTAACTCTGGTCCCCTGGTAATTGGTCCCCTGATAAAACTGGTAAGCCTGGTCCGCTGTTAACACTGGAAACTCTGGTCCCCCGGTAACCCTGGTAACTGGTCCCCTTGTAACACTGGTAACCCTGGTCTCTTGTCCTCTGGTAACCCTGGTAACTATGGTGACTCTGGTCGGCTTGTAACACTGGTAACTCTGGTCCCCTGGTAACCCTGGTAACTTGTCCCCTGGTAACACTGGTAACTCTGGTCCCCTGGTAACTGGTCCCCTGGTAAAACTGGTTTGGGTACCAGACATGACTGGCCTGGTCATGTGTGTAGAGAATCCTGACCACGACCAGGGTCTCGGCCCACTGGTAACTCTGGATAAGGTGGAGGAATGCATGATGGAGAGAGAGAGAGAGAGAGAGAGAGAGAGAGAGAGAGAGAGAGAGAGAGAGAGAGAGAGAGAGAGAGAGAGAGAGAGAGAGAGAGAGAGAGAGAGAGAGAGAGAGAGGGAGAGAGAGAGAGAGAGAGAGAGAGAGAGAGAGAGAGAGAGTAAAAAGTAAAAGAGATACTGAAAGAAAACAAGAGATTAAAGTGAGAGAATGTGAAAGAAGGAGAGAGAGAAAGAGAGAAAGAGAGAGTGGGAGAGCGAGATAGTGAAATATATTGTGAAAGAGATAGTGAAAGAAAGCAAGAGAGAAAAGTAAGAATATGAAAGAGGGAAAAAGAGAGTGAGAGAGAGTTATTGAAAGAGATAGTGAAAGAGAAAGCGAGGGAGAAAAGTGAGAATATGAGAGAGAGAGAGAGAGAGAGAGAGAGAGAGAGAGAGAGAGAGAGAGAGAGAGAGAGAGAGAGAGAGAGAGAGAGAGAGAGAGAGAGAGAGAGAGAGAGAGAGAGAGAGAGAGAGAGAGAGCAAGGATAGAAGAGGCAAGCTGAGATAGGAATATAGATATAGAGTTACAGAGACCGTGACAGAGAGAGAGAGAGAGAGAGAGAGAGAGAGAGAGAGAGAGAGAGAGAGAGAGAGAGAGAGAGAGAGAGAGAGAGAGAGAGAGAGAGAGAGAGAGAGAGAGAGAGAGAGAGAGAGAGAGGCGAGAAATAAAAGGAGGGAGAAGAAATTAAGAATGAGACAGAGAAGTATGAAGGAGGAAAAAAACGGAGGGTGTGAGTGAGGGCGATGGGGAAGATAAATTGCATAAGCAAAACCACTTGAGCATAAAATTAGATTTTACAAATGTGTTGTTACCTGCCAGTGAGTTTGACAGGGGAGCGATGCCAGCATCAGCACCACTAATCATATCAAATAAATAAGAAGGCGGCAGAACGATGGGGATTCAGCACAGACTCGGAGCCAAACGGAGGAATAACATAATTAAAAACAACTCTTCTCATTACCCCCTCAAACATTAAAGCCAAAATTCAATTTATATGATAATGCATTAGCCCCTGTAAAAGCATCCCCAATTACAAGCCATTCTCGAGGTATTAGTATTACACTGATATCCTTTTCCTCCTGCGATATCCCTGTGTTGTGTTTATTCACACACTATACTAGATTGGAGCACTGCATTAGGGAGCTATTAATGATGTTCATTTGAAGTCTGTATTAGGTATCAACCCAGGTGTCAATATCCAAACTAATTCATAAATATAGTTTAATCCGTGTCAATATCCTTCTTGTGTGCCAGCCTGAATTGGTTTAAAAAAAGCTCATGGCGAATGCTCAGAGCTTTGCTGGAAATTGGATTCAAATACCGCTTCAGCATCAGAGCTAGCAGCGTTATCTATAACAATAGTGCTACTGAAAGTAGATCATATAAATTAAGATAATATGTCCTTTAATAATCCCAGATGGCATTTTAGGGTGTCACAGCCAAAAATATCATGATATCATGTTGTGAGCGAGGTCATGTTGGTTATTGTTGTAAGTGACAATTGTTAGAGTTAGTGTAGCCGTAAACACAGATACAGCTTTGCTAATCCTTTAGCAAAGCGCTGATGAGCCGCCTCATTAAATGTGTCGGGAGCTATTAATGAGTGGTCCTCTCAACACACATCAGAAACCTGGACAAGACAAATGTGTGTGTGTGTGTGTGTGTGTGTGTGTGTGTGTGTGGTGTGTGTGTGTGTGTGTGTGTGTGTGTGTGTGTGTGTGTGTGTGTGTGTGGTGTGTGTGTGTGTGTGTGTGTGTGTGTGTGTGTGTGTGTGTGTGTGTGTGTGTGTTTGTTCATGGAGGAAGAAGCAGCCTCCCATTGTCCGACCGCTGGCGACCCTCGGGCTCGCAGCCGGGCTAGCAGCTCTCTGGCTAACAAGCGCTTAGTTTTCTCCAAGGGATGGCTAACGTCTCAGATAGCATCATACCACTCATCTCTCTCTCTCTCTCTCTCTCTCTCTCTCTCTCTCTCTCTCTCTCTCTCTCTCTCTCTCTCTCTCTCTCTCTCTCTTTCATTAAGTCACTCACCTTCCCAAGGACACATCCACTTCTGTTTCCTAACACTTTATCCTCTCACTTTCCACTTCCAAAACATGCAACAGAGAGCTAGCATGCTAACTATCCACTAGGATAAACTAGCACACTAACTCAGCCATGGAGAACTCCTATTCCATTAACTCAGAGCTACAGGGAACTCGCTTGCTAACTAGCAACCGCCAAACGCTTAGCTATGAAAGAATGATATGCTAACAAAATCACCCACTTATGGAAAACTAGCATTTTTTATATTGTATATAGTATGTTTATATGTTGCTGTGTTGTGTGTTTTTTATCTTTCAAGGAGGGGTTGTAATAGTCGGTTTGAGATTATGCATATTTCTATTGGCCGCTGGAGAACAGCAAGCCACCACTATATTAGTGGATGCTAGTTAAAAATATAGACTATAAAGAAGGTTAAACAACATTTCCTTTAGCCTTGTATATGGATTCTTCTTTTTCAAGAGCCTAGTAAGCCTTTCTTCAGACAGACAGACAGACAGACGACAGACAGACAGACAGACAGACAGACAGACAGACAGACAGACAGTTATATACCCATGTGAGCTGAAAGGAAAATAAGCACAAATAAACAGTTGTGTTGTCTGGAGCAGGTTGTGTTGTCTGGTAATATGACCCATTTTGTTATCTTGGCAGGGCAAATACTTTGTTTGTTTATTCTGCTTCTCGGAGCAGAGGGCACTTTAAGACACAAAAATTGACAATAGCCAGTAGATTACATTGCTGGCTAAGCGAGGTTGCGGCCAAGTTGTCGTCACTGGAGTAGGTTATGTTGAATATTAGGTCTGGGTGGAAGATTCCGTCTTAAAATTACTTTTTTATTCATTGTTAAGAACTTAAAAGTTCAAATTCCATTAATTAACTCCACCACCACCCCCAACATTCTGGTGTTCATAAAATACAAAATGGTTGATGATGATTTTGTGTTGCATGTTTTGTTTATAAAATACAATAAATGCCATTCCGTGGACACTTTTATCCATAGCACTAACACAAGACTACAGTCATCACATGGAGCCTATCATTTATTGTTTCATTGTAAGACTGTTATACATTATGGTATTTACAGAACAGTACAGTTTGCCAATAGTTGGTATTTATTTATGTGTTGTATTTATATATTAAAGCTGCCTTAATGCATCATATCGTACCATGATTGCATTCCATGTCAAGCTTTACATATCAAAACAGCGGCACAAACAGCTAGGAGTGGGAGAAATACAGCCTATAGCATCGCAATATTTTGCCTGGCAATAGTGTATTGATACATAGCTGCAAGTATCAATGTTTTATTGCAAATACAAATGAAACCTTTTGGTACTGGGATTACTAATCGGAGAAAGTCTTTCTCCGTAATAACTTACGGAGAAAGACGATAATGAGGCTGGCATACTGGGATTACTAATCCCAGTATGCCAGCCTCATTATCGTCTTTCTCCGATATGTGTTACATTTGGATCTGTTGCATTTATTTACAGATGTATACATGCCTTTACTTAGTTTCCTTACATTGAAGTTTGTGACAAGTTTGTTTCATCTTGATTGATATTCAGAAGCTGTGAAACGACGGAGCTCATTAAGTATCTGATTTGTAATCAGTTTCCTGATTGAGATAAACGTTGAACAAGATCAAGTGTATATTGGTTCAACGTAGACCATGTTCACCCTGTAGTGTAGTGAGATAAAAGCCTACAGTGTTTCATGCCTATTTAGCATTGCTTTACCTGCCATCTGTTCAACCAGTGATAGTGGGTGTGACTGTGTGTTAATAGTGTAGTGCTTGAGGTGATGGTCTAATACATGTTATTGTCTCTTGCAGACCACACACACACACACACACACACACACACACCAAACCCACCTACCTAAATACATACATACACACCTGTATACCACGCTGACGTGCACACACATCTCCCACACACCCACAAGTCCAAGTGCTCATAAAGAAGATTAAAGGAAATATTGCTTCCAAGCACCTGATTCTCTGACTCGAATCTCAGTCCATCATCAGCAGCCTCAGCCAGCTAGCTTCAAACGAGGTTTCTCCTCAAATAAGAATAATAAAATCAATTGCTTTTTCAGTCCACTAGATGTGGGTGAAAGGGTTTCTTCTTTCTGGTGAGGTTGAGGTCTGAGTGTGTTAGGTTCCTTTCTGTTTTCATGATGTAAAGCTTAATTTCACACCTACCCTGAGTCTGATCGCTACATTTTGGTTCACCTCCCTGCACAAGCTGTAAAAACAAAAGAAACCGACCAGAAAAATAAACCCAGCAGAGATTTCCCCATCATCCACAATCCTGGCAGCCACCATTGAGAATTGCCCACCTGCCCAGCCTCGCTCCCCATCTGCCTAGCCCTGTTCCAGACCTGCCTAGCCCTGTTCCCAAGTGTGACCTACTTAGCCCTGTTCCAGACCTGCCTAGCCCTGTTCCCAAGTGTGACCTACTTAGCCCTGTTCCAGACCTGCCTAGTCCTGTTCCCAAGTGTGACCTGCCTAGCCCAGTTCCAGATCTGCCTAGCCCTGTTTTGAGTCCGACCTGCCTAGCCCTGTTCCAGACATGCCTAGCCCTGTTCCTGACCTGCGTAGCCCTGTTCCAGACCTGCCTAATCCTGTTCCAGACCTGCCTAGCCCTGTTCCAGTCCTGCCTAGCCCTGTTCTAGATCTGCCTAGCCCTGTTCCCAAGTCTGACCTGCCTAGCCCTGTTCCAGACCTGCTTTAGCCTTGTTTCTGACCTGCCTAGCCCTGTTCCAGACCTGCCTAGCCCTGTTCCAGACCGGCCTAGCCCTGTTCCCAAGTCTGACCTGCCTGTTCCTGACCTGCTTAGCCTTGTTCCCGAACTGGAGCTGTCTCTGATCAGTCTCCACTGCAGCCTGGAGGAACCACAGGAGTTGTTTCGGGGGGGGGGGGTTCTGTAAAGATCAAGCCCCAACCCCACTCATTACCAGTTTTTTGCTTTGTGTCGTTAGTGTCATGTTTGTCACCCGGGTTAATTAGTCATTCTGTTCACCTGTGTTCCATGTTTTTAAGTGCCTTAGTTCCTGCCCCAGTTTGTCGGTTCTGTGTTTGTGTTAGGGTGGTTTCTGTCTGTGTGTTTTCATCAAGTCAATTGTGTAATTGTCATCAAGGAAATATTTGTCTGATGGTGGCAGAGGAAGATCTAGCAAACAAACAGGCCTTCTTTGGTACACGGCGGGGGAGGGGAGGCAGGGGGGTCTCCATTTGGAGTTCACTCTGCCTAATGGAATAATAGTGCATCCTCCTCAATATCATTAGGGAGGGTTTAACGGGAGGCGAGGACCTAATTTAACGTACATTAAGATGCTTTTGTGCTTGTGGCAGAATTCTGAGAAGGCAAATTATCCACAGGATTTACCTATATATATATATATATATTCTCTCTCTCTCTTTCTGGCTCTCTTTCTCTTCCATTTCCCTCTAACTCGCTCTGTCTCTCTTTTCTCTCCCCATGTCTCTCAGCCTAATTCTGTAGAGATTCTGTATCTCTCTCTCTCTCTCTCTCTCTCTCTCTCTCTCTCTCTCTCTGACTGCATGTCTTCTCTCTCTCTCTCTCTCTCTCTCTCTCTCTCTCTCTCTCTCTCTCTCTCTCTCTCTCTCTCTCTCTCTCTCTCTCTCTCTCTCTCTCTCTCTCTCTCACACACATACACACACTCTGTCTTCCCCCCCCCCCTCCCTCCCTCCCCCCTCCTCTCGCTCTTGTTTATTAAATTTGCGTAAGTGCTTCTGAGCAATGAGCATTTTATCCTCTTAACAGTGGAATTACTAAACACGCTGGCAATTACTTAATGTACCCTAATGAGGTTTCCTGTGAAACAGGACCATTCATTTATTTCATTGTTGCAAACTCCGGCGAGGCTAACATTTAATCTGTGAGAGGAACTAGTCTGGAATTTGGAAACAATCCTTGTACTTATATTGGTTGGTTTCAGTCTACATGTACCACTGCTTACCACCTCTTCCCGTCTCCGCAAGGAACATTTTGTCATCGTGGGAACCTGAAAGAAAATGCGATATTACATTTAGATATTTTAATAATTTAATTTATTAAGACATTCTGTAATGGTGTTCGCTACCTCTTCTGGTAGTTTTGATGCTGTTATAAAAACATATTCAAGATAATGTGAACGGTCACAGTTCAGAGCTAAATCATTTGGAACAGCCTGAATATATAAATAGAGAGAGATAATTATTTATTTACCCTCAATGTCTTTTTTACTTCCTGACAGAAGTTTTTACTTCTCCTGGTTTTTATTTCAAATGGACCTGGTTCCTCTCATGGATCCATATATATGGATATAATAGTACACACATATATACACACACACTCCCACACACACACACACACACACACACACACACACACACACACACACACACACACACACACACACACACACACACACACACACACACACACACACAACCCAACAGAGACACACTCACAAACACACACACACACACACACACACACACAGGCATTCACTTTGAAATCCATTAGGACATCAGAGCCGTCGAAGATATCTATGGGTACCTACAGCCCTCTGGAGCAGAGCAGAGTGTCTGTGTTCGCCCAACAAATGGAAGCTGTTGTGTAACGTCCAACCGCGTCCGCCTCCGCGCTTGTGAAGTGCAAAAATACCCCCTGAAACGGACAATATTCCTGTTTTGCACCCCACCGCCCCCATCGTTGTGTGTGTGTGTGCGTGTGTGTGTGTGGGTATAGACCTCACCCCCTCTCCTTTGCTTCATTTCAGGGGGTATCTTTGAGCAGACAGAGGGCGGTGTTCCCCTCGTCAGTGCCGAGGAGTTGGCTTTTAAGTTTGCTGTGAACAACATCAACAGAAACCGAACTCTGCTGCCCAACACGACGCTCACCTACGACATCCAGAGGATTAATATCTACGACAGCTTCGAGGCCTCCCGGAAAGGTGAGGGATAAGTGTTTATTATGGGATGCTCCTTCTAATGTGGAGAAGGAGGGTTAGACTATGTAGTAAGATGCAGTATGCCACCTCGATTGGCATACTGTTACCGTGACGATCATTCCACTGTTACTACCACTGTCGGCAAACTGTTACCATGGCGATCAGCATACAGTTACCATGACGATCTGTATACTCTTACCACAATGCTCATCTTTCTGTTACCACGACGACCAACAGCATACTGTTAAGGCAGCGGTCATCTTGCTGTTACCACGACGACCAACAGCATACTGTTACCACAACGATCATCTTGCTGTTCCCATGACGATCAGCACAAAATGATCATGAAAATCAGCATACTGTTACCACTACGACAACCGGCATTCTGTTACCAATATGGACTCTAACAAAACCCCAAACTCCTGATATTGACTATTCGGTATAAATAAATGTTTTGAATGTTGACTGCAGTATTAATTGATGTAATGAATTTAGTCCTATTTTAATGTTTTAATAATTATTTTATCATTTGCGGTCATGCAAATTTGAGCTGATTAGACCAAGAGAGTCAAAGACTGTTTGGACTACTGTGTGTCAAATATGTCCAAAATACTTGATTGTGTTTGTGCAACACCACAAACTTCTCCACAACTTCCCAACAACTGCCACATGCAGGATTGCAGCTTTCAGACGTCATGCGGAGTAGACGTGAACGATTTGTTTAGAACTGTCTACACAATGGTCCCCTGTCATACAGTGTTGTTGTTCTGGCTGTCAACCAAACACAAACCCTCTTGATTGGCTTCAGTATTCTATTGTGGTCAGCCTCGGGGGTTTGTTCGAGCGGACGAAAGAAAAGCATTTATTTAGTTCGCTCGTTCGTAGGTCCAATACAAAATATAACTCTGTTTATAATCTTCTTACCAAGCGAGGGTCCGATTGGTCGTTCAGATGTTGATCTAAACAGGTAGCCAGGTGAGGGTGTAATTGGTGAATTAGTTAATGGTCCAACCGGGTAAGGGTCTGACTGGTTAAGGAGTAACTGATCTAACCAGATGAGGGCATGAATAACGAAACAGGGAACCAGGCAGAACTCCACTCTGCCCCTTTTTGGTTTAAATAGTCGGTTGCCCCCCCAGACTCTCTGCTCAGACCCCCCCCCCCCCCCGCCCCCAGAAGGTTCTCCTATAACATGGTCAGCCAGGTGAATCCGGCGAGGTTGTGACCGGTGCTCTGGTGTTCTCTGCAGCGTGTGACCAGCTCTCTCTAGGCGTGGTGGCGATCTTCGGCCCGTCCCACAGCTCGTCCTCCAACGCGGTGCAGTCCATCTGCAACGCCCTGGAGGTGCCTCATGTGCAGGTGCGGTGGAAGCACCACCCCTTGGACAACCGAGACACCTTCTACACCAACCTGTACCCCGACTACTCCTCCCTCAGCTACGCCATCCTGGACCTAGTGCAGTACCTCAAGTGGAAAACCGCCACCGTTGTCTATGATGACAGTACAGGTGGGTTTATTATTATTATTACTATGTACTATTTCCTAGTTTTAGCACCTCCAAGTTAGCTTAGCTCTGCCACTCTTGGTTAGCTGATCACCGCATGGTTCTTTGCTCAAAGATGCCTATACGTAGACTGAGGACATTGGGGATCGAAACAACCTAACAACAGACTATAGTTTTTCTAAAATGTTAAACAGTGCACTATGCTGCACATTACTATTTATTTGGTCTTCTAAGCGCTAAGCTCTGCATGGCTCCGCTCTCCCCCAGGCCTGATCCGGCTCCAGGAGCTCATCATGGCCCCCTCCAGGTACAACATCCGGCTGAAGATCCGCCAGCTGCCCCTGGACTCCCAGGACACCAGGCCGCTCCTCAAGGAGATGAAGAGGGGACGAGAGTTTCGCATTATCTTCGACTGCAGCCACCAGATGGCTGCGCAGGTCCTCAAGCAGGTGAGTCCATTCAATGGTCATATTCATTGTATTTACGATGATGAGTATTCATTATGATTATGATGGAGTCAATTAAATTAACGATACATGACAATGTGGTGGTGGTGGTGGTGATGATGATGATTTGCAATACTTGTATTCCTACCTCTATTCCTACCTGCTATACAAGTTTACAAATTGCTTTAGAGTAGGGAGCAAAAACAAGAGAAACAGATTGTAAATAAAGAACAACGCAATAAAGACAGAGAAAGAAAATCAATGGAAGCGACAATAAGGAATAACAGAGCTGTAGGTGGAAACTTCTTAAACACGGACAAGTTGTAATCGATGGGAAATAAAAAGCCGGGTGGGCAGATTGGATCTCCTCTCTGTGGTTCCACCTCTCAGCTGGTGTCTCACCACAGTGAGATTCTCAGAGGACCTGACGTCCTGACGCTTCCATATATGTCCATTTGGTGAAGTTGCGCACTGATGCAGGTCATCGCTCGACTGCCAGCTAAAACAAACAGCTAAAAACCCCCAGCTAAAAAACCCCAGCTAAAAAACCCCAGCTAAAACACCCAGCTAAAACACCCAGCTAAAAACCCAGGTACAACACCCTACGGAAACACCTGGCTCAACTGTACAGATACAACCCAGGTCTTAAACACCCGGCTAAATCCCAGAGCTAAAACCCTCATCGTTCTTAGTTTGTGCATATCATGCATTCTAATGAGCTCAGTACTGGCAAAACCCCTATAAGATATCGAAATCCAGGTCAATGTTTAAGCCTCTTGGATTAATAATATTTAATAAAGTTGATTGTATAATCTTATCTTTGCTTTCGGTTTACTTTGCTTTCCTGCTTTCCTGCCCTGCTAAAGGTATACCGGGGAAGATACTCCCGGTGTTCCTTTAGAGTTCTAAGAGTCCTGAATCCCTGTTTCCCCTGCCTTCCTTCAGAGCTCTAATGCAAATATTATTCATTTACAGCTCTGACTGGCTGATTTCTAGCGCTGATACCCCTAGTCTACTGTTAGAGTTCTGATGGTGCTGCAATTGGCTGGTGTTCATTCTGAGCTTTGATGCCACTGGTCTTCTGTTAAAGCTCTAATGTCCCTAAAGAGCTCTGATACATCTGGTCTTCTTTGGAGCGCTAACCACTTGGCATTCCTTTAAAGCTCTTTATACCCTGAGTATTTTTCAGAGCTCTAATATCCCTGGTGGTCCTTTTTGCGGTGTACATTTGGAGCTCTGTTATTTTAGAACTCTAAGGTCTTTTCAAGCTCTAAGCAGCTGTAAAGGGTTTCAGGTTCAGCTTGGATCCCATCCCCTCTGCCACACGTCGTTGTCTCTTATTAATGGGTGTTGAGGTGTTTGCGTGATGCATGCCGGAATTAAAGTGGAACATAGAATTTAAACGCATAATTAAGGCTCTAATATGTGCTTAATGGAATTACCAGCTATTGCTCCCACGGCAGCAGAGGTGGCTTGGATGTGTGGGCTATGGGAGGGGTTAGTCACATGATGCATGGGTTAGCATCCCACACCATACACACACGAGTACTAATGGCATTGGCAGTGGTAGATGTACCCATGCAAAGTGGATTTTTTTTAGCACAAGTGTGTCGTCGCCACATTAGCATAACCTTGGCTGCGCCGTGCAGGAGCAGATGCTACAATTAACCAGGAAGTCGGTGCGTTGAGGGGGGGCGCAGGGCCTTTTAACGTCGACGGAGTAAAAAGAAGTAGCAATGATTAGAGGGTGGGAGAATGAGGCGGAGATTAGCCAGCAGCTTTGATGGAAGGCTGCTCTCTCTCTCTCTCTCTCTCTCTCTCTCTCTCTCTCTCTCTCTCTCTCTCTCTCTCTCTCTCTCTCTCTCTCTCTCTCTCGGGACGCCGCGGGCGCAGGCTCAAAGCCATTGCTAACCATTTAAATGCATAGAAAAGCACCCGGCGTTGCCGCAGTTTCTTGTTTTAGCGGCGAGGAAAACACGTCCGCGCGCCGCCGGTCCAGACCGGTGAGCCGGAGCTGCGCAAAACCTACATCTGTCTCCAACACAACGGGACACAGTTATCCAAACCAGCGGCCCCTTCCACTTTTACAGTCTTTGTTCACTTTTACGTCTCCGTGAGAGGGATTTGTTTCTGATTCTAAACCACATGTCTGTGTCTCCTGGTCTTCTGTTGTTTTCTCTCCTGCCTCTCCTCTTTCCTCACTCCTCTCTTCTCTCTCCTGCTTCCTCTCTCCTCTCTCCTGCTTCCTCTCTCCTCTCTTTTGTCTCCTCTCTCCTCTCTCCTGCCTCCTCTCTCCTCTCTCCTGCTTCCTCTCTCCTCTCTTTTGTCTCCTCTCTCCTCTCTCCTGCCTCCTCTCTCCTCTCTCCTGCTTCCTCTCTCCTCTCTCCTGCTTCCTCTCTCCTCTCTTTTGTCTCCTCTCTCCTCTCTTCTGCCTCCTCTCTCCTCTCTCCTGCCTCCTCTCTCCTCTCTCCTGCCTCCTCTCTCCTCTCTCCTGCCTCCTCTCTCCTCTCTCCCTCCTCCAGGCCCAGATGATGGGGATGATGACAGAATACTACCACTTCCTCTTCACCACCCTGGTAAAGTACCAAGTACTACATATATACCCAGTATTACACCTAGTACTACATATATATCTAGTATTATACCTAGTACGGCATAAACAGTGGACAGTGTTGTACGAAGTACTCTATACAGACACAGTTTATATATTCACAGTATTATCACTCTGTATAGGCAATGTTATACCTAGTAATGTTACTACATATATAGGCGATGTTATATCTATTGCTGTATAGTACGTGTGGTGTGGTGTGGGGGTGTGTGTGTGGTGTGGACTCCCTGGATCTCCAGTATTGTGATGTGGGTGTGTGTGTGTGTGTGTGTGTTTACTCCCTGGATCTCTAGTATTGTGATGAGTGTGTGTGTGTGTGTGGGTGTGGTGTGTGTGTGTGTGTGGTGTGT
>CM051008.1:16680248-16685248 GCA_027704905.1 Muraenolepis orangiensis
GGGGGGGGAGAAAAGGGTGGCTTTCTTTGTGTTTCTGGGAGCCAGCGTCTTTGATCTCTATTCACCACTGGGGGCTATTGTGTGTGTGCGCAGTGAGGCCCCACGGCTCCGGGGTGCGGGGGGGGGATATACTGTACACACACACACACACACACACACACACACACACACACACACACACACACACACACACACACTGACTGGAGACACACACACTGGAGACACACACACACTGCCTCACCGCAGGGGAGCCAATCCGTGTCGGTGTTTCCCCTCGGCTGATAGAATTATCAGACCGAATCCCGTGTGTGTGTGGCTTCACCGTACTCCGGGTTCAGCTCTGAATGGGCTTCCTCCCGTCCGTCCGTCCGTCCGTCCGTCCGTCAGGAGCCGGCGGGGGGTGAGAGGGGTGAGAGGGTGAGAGGGGGGGTGTTCAGTCACCTACGCTGACCATGTGCCCGGGCCATGTGGTCCTCACCCATTTTGTGTCCACACAAGTCTCTCCGCTTGCCCCGAGCTTGACCACTTAGGGTTGTGGGCCAATCCAGAGGCCCGAGGCTCAGGTTATTTGATCCAAACTGAAGTGATTTGAAACTCCAAAAATAATTAGAGCCGGAAGTAAGGTACATATTTTTAGACAGAATCTACAAGGTTTCCCCCCTCCCTAAAACCCCATATACTGCGTTTATATTTGATATTTGTATATGTGTATGACGACTATCTAGATCTGGACCAAAACACCAGGGCTATTCTCCCCCTCTCTGTCTCTCTCTCTCACTGGTGTCTCTCTGGTATTAGTTGTGTGTCTCGCTCTCTTATATCCCTCTGTCTGTCTGTCTGTCTGTCTGTCTGTCTGGCTGTCTGTCTGTCTGTCTGTCTGTCTGTCTGTCTGTCTGTCTGTCTGCGCCTGCCTGCCTGCCTGTCTGTCTGTCTGTCTGTCTGTCTGTCTGTCTGTCTGTCTGTCTGTCTGTCTGTCTGTCTGTCTGGCTGTCCTCTGCGTCTAGTGACTCTCCTGAGCCCTGTGTTTGATATCATGTTTATTTTAGATATTTATATCATATTGTTATTTCTATCCGATTTATGTAAGATATTTATATCATATCCATGTAATACCATGTCTGAAATGTGTCTCTTTCCCCTGAGTTTAGACTCATTCCTTGTCCCCAATACAGTCGCAATGTCTATCTAGCTCTCCTCATCTCTAATACAATCACAATGTCTCTCTCTCTCTCTCTCTCTCTCTCTCTCTCTCCTCTCTCTCTCTCTCTCTCTCTCTCTCTCTCTCTCTCTCTCCTCTCTCTCTCTCTCTCTCTCTCTCTCTCTCTCTCTCTCTCTCTCTCTCTCCTTGTCCATCATACAGTCACAATGTCTCTCTAGCTCTCCTCATATCTAATACAGTCACAATGTCTCCCTCTCTCTCTCTCTCTCCTTGTCCCTCATACAGTCACAATGTCTCTCTCTCTCTCTCTCTCTCTCTCTCTCTCCTCTCCTCTCCTCTCTCTCTCTCTCTCTCTCTCTCTCCTTGTTCCTCATACAGTCACAATGTCTCTCTCTCTCTCCTTGTTCCTCATACAGTCACAATGTCTCTCTCTCTCTCTCTCTCTCTCTCTCTCTCTCTCTCTCTCCTTGTTCCTCATACAGTCACAATGTCTCTCTCTCTCTCTCCTTGTTCCTCATACAGTCACAATGTCTCTCTCTCTCTCTCCTTGTTCCTCATACAGTCACAATGTCTCTCTCTCTCTCTCCTTGTTCCTCATACAGTCACAATGTCTCTCTCTTTCTCTCTCTCTCTCCTTGTTCCTCATACAGTCACAATGTCTCTCTCTCTCTCCTCTCTCTCTCTCTCCTCTCTCTCTCCTTGTTCCTCATACAGTACCATATGTTCCACCAGGACGACCACCTGTCCCTTTATGGAAAGGACAGTGGGTTGAAAGGGAGAGAAAATGTCATCATCCTATGTATCACATGACCTTAGTTGGGGCACAATGTCTACGCGGGTAGCCATCGATACTCCACACTAAACAGGTTAGCTTGTGGCTACAAATCATTAGTCTATGTTCATATACGCAGGAGCATAATAAGATCTCTCAAGCCTAATTAATGAAAAAGATTTAAAAAAATGCATTGAATAAGTCGGCAATCTCCCACGCCCTCCGATACGCATATCAGACGACCCCGGAGTGGACTCCCGGTCTCTCTCAGGTTGGGAACCAGCGCTGCCGGGGCCCCAGAGGTCAAGAGTGGGAGAAAAAAAACAACCACGAAGAGCTCAGCCCCGCCGGACCCATCGAGCGCTCTGTTTAATGAGCGTTCGGGTCAGCTTTAGTATCCGGCTGGGAAGCGCTGGGCGGGAATCGATGGGACGGGCTGCCGTCCGCCGGCCTTGGAGCGTGTCTGATAGCTCCGTTCACCCCCCCCCCACCTCACCCCGTACATTATGAATGGAGGACAGAAACACTTTTGAGCAGAGCCCCAGCGTAACTCCCGCTCTCCCTCTCTCCTTCTCCTTCTCTCTCCTCTCTTCACCTCTCTCTTCTCCTCTCTCTTCTCCCTTCTCTCTCTCTCTCACTCTCTTCCTCTCTCCCTCCCTTTTTCTCCTCTCTCCTCCTCACTCTTTTTCTCCCTCCCTCTCTCTCTCTCTCTCTCTCTCTCTCTCTCTCTCTCTCTCTCTCTCTCTCTCGCTCTCGCTCTCACTCTCTCTCTCTCTCTCGCTCTCGCTCTCACTCTCTCTCTCTCTCTCTCTGCCTCTCTCCCCCTCCCAGGACATGATGGCCATTGACCTGGATCCGTACCGCTTCTGCGGGGTCAACCTCACGGGCTTCCGCATCCTGAACGTGGACAACCCCCAGGTGGCCTCCATCGTGGAGAAGTGGTCCACGGAGCGGCAGATGCCCCACAAGCCGGACTCCGGGCTGCTGGAGGGCGTCATGACGGTATACGCTCTCTCTCAGTGCAACCTTTTACATCCGGTTGACATTGGGGTTCACACTCGTGGTTTGTGTGGTTGTCTTTGGATGACCTGGAGGTCCTGTTTTTTAAGGATGGGAGTCGTGGGAGTCGTGGATGGGGGGGGGGGGGGGGTGGGGGGTGGCATGTCCACAGTGGAACCTGGGGTCATCCTAGAGCACCGCGGCCATAACTACCATAACTGCCGGGCCTCCTTAGAAACAGACTTCTCAGTTGCTTGGAATAAAAGTGTCTGCTTAATGATCTCAGTAAATAGTCATCTTAAACTGTAACTAACTCACCATTCAATATCAAATATGGAAAGATGGATATTAGGGTGCAGGTGCAAAAAGGTTGCCCGCATTACAATATACCAGTTCTTATAACGGGTAGATTTAGTCATATATTCACGTATATATATATCTATCAAATCTTCCTGATATGTCTGCGATACTGCGAGATAACGATATGCATATTGGAAGTCCTGATCCTAATAACAGTAACTTAATAAACCTTTTCCCCCTTCAGGATATTAACTTTAGAGCACATTAATGAGTAACTAAACTCTCTCGTTAGCCCAGAGCTTATTAAAGCCAGACAGTAAGGAGGCATATTTGATCACCAGAGCTCAGCTTACTCAAATCCCTTATTTCCAATCTCGCCGTCAACAGTTTAAAGCCAATAGGCGCAGGCGGTAGGTGTTTTATTAATAGGGCTCATAACAATGGAGATAATTATGCTCCCCAAATAGTTGTACTAATTTTTCTATTGGAGCCGTTCGTAGTAGCGTAGCTTCTTACGAGATTGAAATATTTTGCATTCAAATACAAACAAATGTCCTTAAATGAAGTCATTTTATTCCATTGTATTCCTTTTTTTTTAATTCTTAAAACATTTTTTTATTATTAAATATTATATTGTCTTTTTATTATAAAAAAAAAAAAAGTGTGATTAAAATGTGACATCAATTGAATTCATTGATTGAAAACATTGCAGCTGATTTTAACTGCTCAAACTGTGTCATCAAGGTAACACTAGTAGTGACACCGTGTCACCCCCCCCCCCCCTCACCACCCCTCACCACCCCTCACCCCCCCTCACCCCCCCACCACCCCTCACCCCCCCCTCACCACCCCTCACCCCCCCTCACCCCCCCCTCACCACCCCTCACCCCCCCCTCACCCCCCCCCCCCCGCGCGCCGCTGTGTGCTGAAGTGTGGTTGATATCCAGACAGACGCGGCCCTGACCTACGACGCGGTCCACATCGTGTCCGTCTCCTACCAGCACGCGCCCCAGATGACCGTCAACTCGCTGCAGTGTCACCGGCACAAGCCCTGGCGCTTCGGCGGACGCTTCATGACCTTCATCAAGGAGGTGACCGCACTCTTCCCCCCAGAGTCAACTCCAATCGGAATGGGAATCCGAACGGCTTCGTTGTCGTTGCGTACCGTCAGTGTGAAATCGTCAATTTTCGTGGCTCGCGCAAATCCTCCAGCCACTCTAAAATGATTAAAAAAACCGAATAAATAGGTTAAACATCTCACATCTCTATCTCTCCTGTCTATCTCTCTTGTTTATCTCTTGTTTATCTCTTGTTTATCTCTCTCTATATCCACATCTCTATCTCTCCTGTCTATCTCTCTTGTTTATCTCTTGTTTATCTCTCTCTATATCCACATCTCTATCTCTCCTGTCTATCTCTCTTGTTTATCTCTTGTTTATCTCTCTCTATATGTACATATCTGTCTCTCTGTCTATCTCTCTTGTTTATCTCTTGTTTATCTCTTGTTTATCTCTCTCTATATGTACATATCTGTCTCTCTGTCTATCTCTCTTGTTTATCTCTTGTTTATCTCTCTCTATATGTACATATCTGTCTCTCCTGTCTATCTCTCTTGTTTATCTCTTGTTTATCTCTTTCTATATCCACATCTCTGTCTCTCCTGTCTATCTCTCTTGTTTATCTCTTGTCTATCTCTTGTTTATCTCTTGTTTATCTCTCTCTATATGTACATATCTGTCTCTCTGTCTATCTCTCTTGTTTATCTCTTGT
>CM051008.1:16687748-16692748 GCA_027704905.1 Muraenolepis orangiensis
TGTCTCTGATGTACACACTAACAAAAATGAACACGGGCGTCTGTGTGTCCTGTGTGATAAACACCACCCTGCTTACGACACTATCGCCAAAACCATCAACCGCGCCACAAACAGACGATCGATGGGGCGACGCGCATCCCGGACGGTCTGTGAGCAGGTTGGAATGTGACAGTATCACTTAGCCGCTAACAAGCAGGGCTAATAGTTGTGTTTTGAGCCAGTGCTGGGGATCATAAAGCAGATTGGATTAGGTTCACATTAGGGTGTTAATTGCGCTCTCCTCTTAATGGTGGTTTGAGGTAAGGATGGATCCCCACTCAGCGCTAATGATGCGCGGAGGAGGGAGGAAGGAGATGGAGGAAGAGGAAGTCGTACACGTCGAACTGAAATAGGTTATTAGCGTGTCAAACACACACACCCCACGATCCTGTATTTTATACATAATTTATTAATCATTGAGTACATTATGGATTCATCATGTTATACATTATGAATAGATGATCTAATACATTTTGAATACATGATGATGTCACCGTTCCAAAATGATTATAAAAGCAATAATATCATGTAATAACATATTATAAGAGCAGCGTATCACTCCCTCTCATTCCAGCATCTCCAATGAGCCCTTGCTAGCTGAGCTCGCTATGTCCGGCAGCCAATCACAGTGTTTATCTCACTCAAGAGAGTTGGATTGTAGGATTTCCAACCATGTAGCCACGGAAGCAGGTCTGAGAGCACACTGGAAGGAAGACACGGGTGACAGTTATCCAGGCTAAGTTATCCATGCTAAGTTATCCTAAGTCAGGGCTAATCCTAGGCTAATTGAATATTAGCCCCAGTTTGGAAGTGATAGAGCAGGTCGCCAGGGTTTTAATGGGTTGCTGGGTAGTGTGTCTCTGAAAGGGACAGCGCGAGCGAGCGAGAGAGAGAGAGAGAGAGAGAGAGAGAGAGAGAGAGAGAGAGAGAGAGAGAGAGAGAGAGAGAGAGAGAGAGAGAGAGAGAGAGAGAGAGAGAGAGAGAGAGAGAGAGAGAGAGAGAGAGAGAGAGAGAAATAGGGGGGGGAGCTGGGAGGGAGAGGTAGAAAGAGGGAGGGAGAGAGAGAGAGAGAGAGAGAGAGAGAGAGAGATTGAGAGGCCCTCAAAGAAAATAACACCCCAGCGGTTTTTAAAACTAAGTACCTTAAATTAGTTCAGCTTTTTTGTAATTGGAGGCAATTATAAAGAATATTCCAGCGGAAATCACTTACTAAGGCAGCTGGGATGTCCCTGTGGCAGAAAGATGGTGAAACTGCTTCAGAAACACTCTAACATTAGAGCCTTGCTTTCACTGAATATATATATAGGAAAAACGAAAATAAATGAGTACATAAGGAAAGTGGGGAATAGAAGAGAGTGGAATAGAAAATTATAATATAGAAATTATATAAATCATATTTGTTTTCGGATGTATATATTTAGGATCTATATAATTGTATATGATATATTTGAATGGAATGAAATGGAAAAAAAAATCGAAAGAACAATACACTAGGATAGGATAGAATAAAGCACAATTCAATGGCATGGAAAAGAGCAGCACACAAAAGCAAAATACAATAGAACACACAAGAGTTGAATAAATGTTTGGAAAAGAACAGAGCAGACTAAAACACCGCAGAACATAATAGAAGAGGAACAAAATGGAAATATAACACAATGGAAGAACAGAACAGAACAGAACAGAACTTGATGCTCGTTTGCGTCGTCGGGAATCATTCTGAAGAGGAGAAGTCGCAGGGAACACACATTTACACTTTAATGCCGGGTTTTTTTTCTTGGGGAATGGATTTGAGGCAGAGAGAGAGAGAGAGAGAGAGAGAGAGAGAGAGAGAGAGAGAGAGAGAGTAGAGAGAGAGAGGAGAGAGAGAGAGAGAGAGAGAGAGAGAGAGAGAGAGAGAGGAAGCGAGAGAGGAAGCGTGCCTTGCAAATGGAAATTGTTAGCGACAGCCACAGGACTATTTGTGGTAATAATATGTTGCAGAGTGTCTCTCTGCGCCACACACAGTCTTACCCCAGGGCAATCTTCCCGGATTTGTTCAAATGGCGGGGACGCTCAACGCTGGATGGATGAGTCACACAGCATCCGACGCCCCTGTGATCCAACCTCCCGTCGCACACGCTCCTCCTACCGCCACCAATCAGCGTGCGGGCCGCCGAGCTGCTAGAATGTTCCTCGGAGGGAAACATTGCTTTGCTTCCAGACTCTAAATAGCTGGCGTGTTTCACCAGCCAGTCTACGCGTCTTTAATTCTTCTTCCTGGCAGGGATTAGAAAGTCTTTCACGCCGTGAATAAAACACTGTGTTTTCTTACGTTTCTCACTCAATCACAGCTTCACCTATTGAGTCGCGAAACACAACAAAATACTGAATTCACCCTACTTCTCCGAGATAATAAATGCCATTGTGCTAGTGTTTTTATCTTGTTGTTTTTCTATTTCAGGGGTAGTCATTTACAGTGTGGTTTACCCTGTAGTGTAAGTTTAGCTATAAGTTTAGGCTGCAGATTGCCCTGCAGTTGAGTCTGTAGCTGACTGACTGTGCAGTGGAGCCTGTGTCCTGTCTGTATGGCTACAGTGTGGGGCTGCGGCACAGCTGGTGTTCCCACTAAATCCATCAGCTAAACATCCACTTCCCTTTGCCCTTCACGCCTCAGGGGGATCTTCTCCTGCCGACCTGCCGACCTGACGGGGGTGGGGTTGGGGGAGAGGTCCCCCAGCCAATCAGCTAATGCGACTTGAGAAAGGCCTTACCTGGCACTAATGCAGCGGGGCTAGTGTGGGGTCGTGGGTCACCAGGGGGGGGGGAAGGGGAGGACAGTACGAAACACTTAGCCACATGCTCCTATGCTTCTTCATGGTCCCCAGGTGGGCAAGTGGAGTGTGTCCGGAGGCCTGAACATCACAGACGTGCCGAAGCGCAAAGGGGTGAACATCACCGACTCCCTGGCCAACCGGTCCCTCGTCGTCTCCACCATCCTGGTAGGTCCCGTGGTCACATCGCCACACACACACGCATGCACGTGTGCGCATGCGCACAGCGCACACGCACACAGACGCACACACACACACACACACACACGCACACACACACACACACACACACACACACACACACACACACACACACACACACACACACACAAACACACACACACGCGCACAGACATGCACACACACACACACAGCACACACACACGCACACACACACACACACACACACACACACACACACACACACACACACACACACACACACACACACACACACACACACACACACACACACACACACACACCGCCCTTCATCTGACCTTGGTGTGTTGTTTTCCTTCTCACTAACGAACAGGAGGAATATCAGCATTATTAGAAATATTTGCAACATTAGAATACAATAACAAACAATATCCATCATTATGTGATCATCATAATGTCATTAAGCTTCCGTAAGCCTTCTGATCATATCTTTGGTTTGACTGTTGAGATTTCATCTTCCTGTTTTAAAGATACACGTGTACTTGTTTTCTTGTGTACCTTTATAAAAAAAAAATCATCAAGACATCAAATGACTTTACCCGTCAATATATATATATATATATATATATATATATATATATATATATATATATATATATTTAATTATTTATTCTTAAAACATCTTCAGCTTTCACTCATACAGTAATTTACAAGGAGAGAAGATAGTGTGTGTGTGTGTGTGTGTGTGTGTGTGTGTGTGTGTGTGTGTGTGTGTGTGTGTGTGTGTGTGTGTGTGTGTGTGTGTGTGTGTGTGTGTGTGTGTGTGTGTGTGTCCCCTTTCAAACCGCGCGTGATCAATACGGGCGGTTCAGGAGCCGAGGAGGTTAACCCGTCTCCCGCGGAGACGGGGAGGTGTAAAGTGACTGAGCGCTGTATAAATAACTGCCAGCTCCTCCGACCGGCTGCTCCTCTATCCGCCGCTTCTCCATTGTGTTTAATCCTGCCTGCCGCTGACAGATTATGCACGGCTCTTTGTGAGAGGCTCTCTCCGGGGGCCGGGGCGACACAGGTCCCTTTCTAAAAAAAACACAATCAACACCAACAATGGTAAATACTGTCATTACGCCTGCCCGCCCGAAACCGCCAGCACTGTAATTACGACCGGCGCGCGAGGTCCTCTCGCCAAGGCTTGTAATCAACGTCGGTCCGCTCCCCGCCGCGCTAATTCCACCTTCCACAGACAACAGAGACCCGAGGAGGGCTGATGAACACGGAGCTCAGCTGCGCCGCGGGGGTCGGAGGACTGCGAAATAGAACCCAAGAGAACTGAGTTAGGAATCAGGTGTAAAATCATAGGGAATCGGAATCAGGTTGATGTCCAACTAAGTCAGGTGATGAGTAAAAAACAATCTGGTGATGTGAAACGGAATCAGGTGATGTGAAACGGAATCAGGTGATGTGAAATGGAGTCAGGTGATGCCATATGGAATCAGATGACGTCATTTGGAATCAGATGATGTCATATGTATTCACGTGGCATAAAGCAGAATCAGATGTCATATGGATCCGATTTTGGAAGACAGAATCAGGCGATCTAATTTGGAAGAATCAGATGATGTCATATGGAATTAGATGATGGCATATGCAATCAGATGATGTCATGTGGAATCAGATGATGTCATATGGAATCAGATGATGCATATGGAATCAGATGATGTCATGTTGATTCTCGTGGTGTAAAACAAAATCAGATGTCAAATGGAATCAGATGATGTCAAATGAGGTATAATTTAGAATAATGTGAGGGTGTTTTAAAACTTGTTTTACAAAAGTTTCAACATTTGAACATATCCAAAGGACATGCATCTTAATTTTGAGCGTCCCGGTGGTGTCATTACCACGATTCATAAAACTCAATCATAAAAACGTGATATTTTCTCGGTCGCCGCAGAGCGCTCGACGCGGAATATAATTTCCCGACCGACT
>CM051008.1:16697748-16717748 GCA_027704905.1 Muraenolepis orangiensis
ACCAGTAGAAGCTCTTGACGTCCTCCGCCGGTCGCCGACACCCATCCCACAGGTGCAGCAAGGCTTTTTTAAATAGAAAGCCCTCCAACGGAACCTAAGAGACTGACGCTCTCTTCGAAAAAAGCGAAAAATTCACTGTCCGCCGGGTGAAATAAATCCTATTCTTTTCGTTGGAACCTTTCTTGGCGATGTTCACATGGGCAAAGCCATGGCAATCGCTCAGCTTCTTGGTATCTCCCCATCGCACCGCTGGTGTCATTGATGCATTCAGAGGGCGGGTAGGTGACGGAGCAGGCCTTGTTAAACTTGATTAAGTTACAATAGATTTGTCAGTTTAATCATGTTGACTGTTGGCGTTAATAGGAGGCTCCACACTCAATTTGGTGTGTGGTCGGTAATGATTAAGGATGCTACCCTCCTCCAGGGCAGCTCCTAACCAGGTTGGGCTGACGGAGAACGCTAAATATACCTCGCTTTAGCGCGCAGCACTTAAACAGTCTCATCCATTCAGAAGATATGTGCTATGTTTTTTTATATTTCTTACCTGACGTTAACGCTAACCGTTGCTCTTTCCAGGCGTGGGCGTGCAAGTCAAGACATTACATAATACGAGAAAAGGAACATCAACAGAGCATTCCCAGTCATTAATTCATCCCTACAGAAATATTGTTGTTGTCGTTTGACATTAGAGATCTAAGCTCTCAAAATCATATCAGACACTGTTCTCAAAATGTTCTCTTTGCATCATTGCAAGGTTAGAAGAATAGTTATTTCGTAGCAGTAGTAGAAGTGGAAGTAGTGCCTTAGACCACTATGAGGTAAGAACTAGGTGTTGTTTGGCCCTACATGGTGTCTGCTTACTGAGCAATAGGTGTAGGTGGTGGTGGTGGAGGGGGGGGGGGTGTCTAGATGTATGTGTGGATGTGTGGGTGTAGAGGTCTAGGTAGTGAGGGGTCTGGGTGTGTAGGTGTAGAGGTCTAGGTAGTGAGGGATCTGGGTGTGTGGGTGTAGAGGTATGGGTGGTGAGGGATCTGGGTGTGTGGGTGTAGAGGTCTGGGTGGTGAGGGATCTGGGTGTAGAGGTCTAGGTGGTGAGGGATCTGGGTGTGTGGGTGTAGAGGTCTAGGTGGTGAGGGGTCTGGGTGTGTGGGTGTAGAGGTCTGGGTGGTGAGGGATCTGGGTGTGTGGGTGTAGAGGTCTGGGTGGTGAGGGATCTGGGTGTGTGGGTGTAGAGGTCTGGGTGGTGAGGGGTCTGGGTGTGTGGGTGTAGAGGTCTAGGTGGTGAGGGGTCTGGGTGTGTGGGTGTAGAGGTCTAGGTGGTGAGGGATCTGGGTGTGTGGGTGTAGAGGTCTAGGTGGTGAGGGGTCTGGGTGTGTGGGTGTAGAGGTCTAGGTGGTGAGGGGTCTGGGTGTGTGGGTGTAGAGGTCTAGGTAGTGAGGGGTCTGGGTGTGTAGGTGTAGAGGTCTAGGTGGTGAGGGATCTGGGTGTGTGGGTGTAGAGGTCTGGGTGGTGAGGGATCTGGGTGTGTAGGTGTAGAGGTCTAGGTGGTGAGGGGTATGGGTGTGTGGGTGTAGAGGTCGAGGTGCTGTGGCAGTCTGAGAGGAAGTGTGTCTGATCTGCTTCCCTCCCTGCCCTGCTTGGCAGCTCACTGAGCATCAGGGCGTCTATCCTCACGGGACTAGAATATACAAAGCGCTATACAGATAAAGTTGGATTGATTGATGGGTTGGTTGGCGTGCACCAATAGGCCATCATCATCCCCACCATTCACATATACATGTAGGCCTTCAAATTCATTTTATGTTAAGGCTCAAACATTGGCAACGCTCGCTGTCACAATATTTTTCCCCATCCAACAGTTTATCTGTTCATCTCGTGCGGCGGTTTCAGACTGACCAAACAGACGTTTCATCGACACACTTCGCCTGCCTCCTCTTCTGACAGCCAGCGCACCAGCGAGGATGCACCACTTCTGAGGACGCCCCTCTTCTGAGGACGCCCCTCTTCTGAGGACGCCCCTCTTCTGAGGACTACCCCTCTTCTGAGGACGCCCCTCTTCTGAGGACCCCCCATCTAGTGTTTGTTTCCTGCACGCTGCGGGGGAGACCGACGGTTGCCTCGTCGCTGATGAAAGGTTGAACGTCAAGCTGAGCAGCGTTGGTTCGTTCTGGGCGTTTTAGTCCCACCGTCCTGGCGCCAGACGCCATCAGACCATCGCCGATAAAAGCTGTGTTGAGAGCGTTTGAAGGAGGAGGGGCGCCCAGGCGTTTGATGATACCAGGTTCACAATAAGACACGCGCCGTTCTCTGTCTGTTTGAAGCTGGAGCACGGCAACCCTCCCACCCCCCCCTCCCCCCCCCCCCCAACCATCTATACACAGCTAACTGTGCTAACAACGTCTTACGTATTCATGTTGAATGGGGTCATAACTGTTTTATAGTTGTAGCCTAGCGTAGCCTCTGCTGTGTGGCTTCTGTTGGCTCGGTTGGGAGAGGAAGGAAATAATGAGATACAGAGATATAGAGAAATAGAGAAATAAACGAATATAGAGAGAGATAAGAGAGAGAGAGAGGAGAGAGAGAGAGAGAGAGAGAGAGAGAGAGAGAGGAGAGAGAGAGAGAGAGAGAGAGAGCATACAGAGAGAAAGCGATAGAGAATGAGGCAGAGAGTGGGATTAAGAGAGAAGAAGTAACTAACATAAAATGTTAGTTACTAGCACGGTAGAGAGAGAAAGAGATAGAGCGAGATATAGAGAGAGAGAGATGATTAATGATTAATTGTTGTCATTATAATAATTCAAAGCCCTCTTATAATGTTTTATTTATATGATATTGTTATGGGCTTTTGCGAGACAATAGTTTGTCATGCCAATAAAGCAATCGAAATTGAAACTGAATTAGGTGAGGTGGAGAAAGAGAGAGAGAATCAAAATGAGAGAGAGACACTAGAGAGAGAATGTAGTTAATTGTACTCTCTATCTAGCGATAGCCTGGTGGCTCCAGCACGTGATTAGCGTGGGCCGCAGCTGTGGCTAATCCTTAACGCTGCACGCCATAAGGAACACTTCCTATTTGACCTTTGACACGTGACCAGGATCAAAGCACCCCGCGGTTCAGATAGTGCCGGTGTCAAACCAAGCGCCGCCCGAGTCCGGGATACTGACTGTGTGTGTGTTTTGATGAACGCATCAAAAGATCATATTGTGGTGAGTTTCATCCACCCGAACGTGTCGAGTGGGGAAAGTGATTTTATGCACGTTACCTGATGACCGATTTGACTTCCGCAACTGTCGACATTGAGTGTATCTAAAATGGCTGCCAGGGTTTCATATTATTTAGGTTGCATCCCTGTCCTCATTTAGACCTTGTCTAAATGAGAGTCGTCTCCTTTTTCCTCTCTCCCCGTCTCCCTCTGCATCTCTTCTGTCTACCTCTCTACGCCCTCTATCTCCCTCGCCTTCTCTATCTCTCGATCTCCCTCTCTCCCTTTCCTTTCTTCCTCTTTCCCTGTCTTCCTTTCTCCCTCTGTCTCGCTCTCTACCCCTTTGCCTCTCTCCCACTCTCCCCCTTTCTCCTGCTCTCCTCTTCTGCCTTTCTCTCCTCTCTATTTCTCCTCCTCTCTCTTCTCTCTCTCCTCTTCCCTCCCTGGCCTATCTTCCTCTATATATATCCTTCCATCTCTCCATCTCTCCCTCTCCCCCCTTCCTTCCTCTCTCCTTCTCTCCCCTCCCTCCTTCCCTTCCCTCCCTCTTTCCATCACTCCCTCTCTCCCTCTCTTCTCTACCTTCCTTTCTCCCTCTCGCCCCTCTTTTCCTCTCCACCTCTCCGAGTGGGGAGGAGGGAGTGAGGAGACTTCCTGTGAGAAGGAGGAGGAGGAGGAGGAGGAGGAGGGAGTGAGAATGAGGAGGGGAGTAGAGGAGTGGTCCTCAGAGGAGGAGGGAGGAGGTGGAGCGTGAAGCCAGCAGCTGGTTTCATTAACCTCGTGCTCGGCCCAGTGTCAGCGAGACACGGAGGCCTGCGATGTAAGCGCTGACCTTCTGAATATTCAGCCGTACGTACATAATCTGGAACCCCAGACTCGCCTGTCGACCTCCTCCTCCTCCTCCCTCCTCCTCCTCCTCCTCCTCCTCCTCTTAATTTCTCCTCTCCGATATATAACTGGCTGCTCTGGCAGGAAGTGGCTGTGATATTGTGACGGCGTGTGATTCTTCTGGGAAGTGGGACTTATAATTAAGTAATTAACTCAAATTCTTGGAAGGCAGAGGAAGTAGTCTCACCTCCACATCCTCCTACCCCCTCTCATTGTATCCTGTTGGCTTTCATTTCATTGGAAATCTTTTGCACCGATTGAATAGTACATTTCTTTTCCAATGTATGAATGTAATGGACGCTGAGCAACCATATCTAACACCTGTGTCTCTTATCGTTTGGTTGGTCATGAGTTCTGAGACCGTAGGTCTCTGACAAAGACAAGGTTTACTACATAGTACAAACTGTATGATTGCAACTATCTACACCACAATCTAAGATCACTTTTTTTGTGATGAAACATTATTTATTATACAAAACATACACACCGTTTGTGTACGGTTTACAACATTGTTTGCTTCCATGGCTGCAGGGTGGGGGTGGGGGGGGGGGGGGGGGGGGTACACTGGCTGTTGCCTCGTCGACCCTCGTCTTGCAGCGCTGATGAAAGTTTGAACGTTGGTTCAAACGGCGTTTGTTCTTTCGTTTGTTCGTTCTGACTGTGTACGATCACACGCCTATTCCACACCTTCACATTCATGAATAAATAACGTCAAAAAAGCAATGAACCATTTCCACCCTTGTGATCATACTCTCTCTCTCTCTCTCTCTCTCTCTCTCTCTCTCCCTCTCCCTCTCCCTCTCTCTCTCTCGCTCTCTCTCTCTCTCTTCCTGTCTCTCCCCCCCCCCCCCCCCCCCCCAGCGGGCTGACCTGGCCGTGGCACCACTCACCATCACCTACATGAGGGAGAAGGTGGTGGACTTCTCCAAGCCCTTCATGGGCATGGGCATCAGCATCCTCTACCGCAAGCCCAACACGACCAACGCCGGCTTCTTCTCCTTCCTCAACCCCATGACGCCCGACATCTGGGTCTACATCCTGCTGGCCTACCTGGGGGTCAGCTGCGTGCTCTTTGTCATCGCCAGGTACGTAAGCAAGAAACCACGTCCACAACCCCCTTCTTCTTCTTCTGCTCCTTTTAATGTCCCGTACCTGCCTTGGTTACAGCAGATGGGCCGTGGATGAAAGTGTTCTATATACGGCTAAATATATACTTAATAGCAGCCGTTAAATCACAGACGTCCGTCGGTGCGGAGTTAATGGTCCATATCCTTTGTTGCTAATGCTGCTAAGACATCTGCATAGTGTTTTTATACGCAGTCTTTGATACGGGTTTGTGTTTTGGAAGCACACCTCGTTCTGGCCTTATGTCCTCGATCTCCCCTTAAAGTCGGAAGTATCCTCTTTGACTCAACGGTCGAATCTCAGAAGACGTAATGCCACACGACCTCGTCTTCAGATGTCCCTTTGGCTAGTCTCGTCATCCTGTTGACGTGTTCAGTGCGAGACCACGAGAGAGTGGAGCAGGCGGACCGGTTCTCGTTTACCTGAGTTCAATCTGTTCTCTCTGCGCTCCTCCTGGTTCTCTCTCTCTCTGGTGGCGGGTTCTCTGTTCCCCCCCCCTGTTTTGAGTTGGAAGAGATTCAAGCCTTTTCCCCTCTTTGCGGTGGCAGAGAACCAAAAACCAAACCACCAGCTGAGCTCTTATCTCCATTCACTCTCATTTTACCATTTCCTGAATCTATTATGGGATAGAAACGTTAAAAGAAAAATAAATATACATACCTGCAAAGCAAAAATAAAAATTTAAATAAAAAAAGAGCTTTGACATTTAAGTATTATTTTGGAAACTAAAAATCACCCCGTTTCTCCGAGGGGTAATTTCTCTCAGCAGGCAGGGAGACGTTTTTGGATCTGCATTTGCTTAAAAACATCCATGGCATTAATCAGTCGTAAATATATAATGATGGGAGATGATGGCTTTAATTGGCTAAAAGTGATTTACATTTAGCACACTTTTGTAGCTTGCAGCCGCCCCACACACCGACACACCGACACACCGACACACACGACACACACACACACACACACACACACACACACACACACACACACACACACACACACACACACACACACACACACACACACAAAAAGCCATTTTATGAATATTCCGGAAAGAGAAAAGAGGCGGTAATTCAGTGAAATGTCACCAGCTTCCTTCTCGTCATGGAAGGCTATTGTTGGGCGATTCAGCCGCCGTTCATTCCGAGTGGCTCTCGAGGAAGTTTAGATCTGCGTGTAGTTGTGCAGCTGAGAGCAAACAGCTGCACGGTTCAAACCTCCAAAGTGTATTAATTTGAGTGCGCGCACGTGCACACGATTCCTTGTTTTTGTGTTGTTTTTGAAGAGGCCATCGGAGACAGCTGGGAACTCCAGGGAGAGATGGAGATGTCTTCCAGGGGACAGGGAATAGAAAGTGACGGCTAAGAGGAGACAGAGTCAGAGTGGTGAAATATTAATGTTCGGCCGAGGAGAAATAGTGACTTAGTAGTGCAGCCTTTTGTTATACATCAAACTAAACCTTTGAATCACTCATACAGTTAAACTCTATCCGCGCCAAAGATTTCCTCCTGACTTAAAACTGATCTTTTCTCTGCCGCTGTTCTGCAGCACGCGAGTGGCTAGTTGTGTTTGATCAAAATGGCTCCACCTGTAAGGCCAACTGTACCCGTAGCGTGTGTCAGCTTGTTATTCTATCTGCCGTCTTCACCTCCTCCTCCTCCTCACCTACTTCACCTCCTCCTCCTCCTCCTCCCTACTTCACCTCCTCCCCTCCTCCCTACTTCACCTCCTCCTCCTCCTCCTCTCCTACTTCACCTCCTCCTCCTCCTCCTCTCCTACTTCACCTCCTCCTCCTCCTCCTCCTCTCCTACTTCACCTCCTCCTCCTCCTCCTCTCCTACTTCACCTCCTCTCCTCCTCCTCTCCTCCTCTCCTACTTCACCTCCTCCTCCTCCTCCTCTCCTACTTCACCTCCTCCTCCTCCTCCTCTCCTACTTCACCTCCTCCTCCTCCTCCTCCTCTCCTACTTCACCTCCTCCTCCTCCTCCTCTCCTACTTCACCTCCTCCTCCTCCTCCTCTCCTACTTCACCTCCTCCTCCTCCTCCTCCTCTCCTACTTCACCTCCTCCTCCTCCTCCTCTCCTACTTCACCTCCTCCTCCTCCTCCTCTCCTACTTCACCTCCTCCTCCTCCTCCTCTCCTACTTCACCTCCTCCTCCTCCTCCTCTCCTACTTCACCTCCTCCTCCTCCTCCTCTCCTACTTCACCTCCTCCTCCTCCTCCTCTCCTACTTCACCTCCTCCTCCTCCTCCTCTCCTACTTCACCTCCTCCTCCTCCTCCTCTCCTACTTCACCTCCTCCTCCTCCTCCTCCTCTCCTACTTCACCTCCTCCTCCTCCTCCTCTCCTACTTCACCTCCTCCTCCTCCTCCTCTCCTACTTCACCTCCTCCTCCTCCTCCTCTCCTACTTCACCTCCTCCTCCTCCTCCTCTCCTACTTCACCTCCTCCTCCTCCTCCTCTCCTACTTCACCTCCTCCTCCTCCTCCTCTCCTACTTCACCTCCTCCTCCTCCTCCTCTCCTACTTCACCACCTCCTCCTCCTCCTCTCCTACTTCACCTCCTCCTCCTCCTCCTCTCCTACTTCACCTCCTCCTCCTCCTCCTCTCCTACTTCACCTCCTCCTCCTCCTCCTCCTCTCCTACTTCACCTCCTCCTCCTCCTCCTCTCCTACTTCACCTCCTCCTCCTCCTCCTCTCCTACTTCACCTCCTCCTCCTCCTCCTCTCCTACTTCACCTCCTCCTCCTCCTCCTCTCCTACTTCACCTCCTCCTCCTCCTCCTCCTCCTCTCCTACTTCACCTCCTCCTCCTCCTCCTCTCCTACTTCACCTCCTCCTCCTCCTCCTCTCCTACTTCACCTCCTCCTCCTCCTCCTCTCCTACTTCACCTCCTCCTCCTCCTCCTCCTCTCCTACTTCACCTCCTCCTCCTCCTCCTCTCCTACTTCACCTCCTCCTCCTCCTCCTCTCCTACTTCACCTCCTCCTCCTCCTCCTCTCCTACTTCACCTCCTCCTCCTCCTCCTCTCCTACTTCACCTCCTCCTCCTCCTCCTCTCCTACTTCACCTCCTCCTCCTCCTCCTCTCCTACTTCACCTCCTCCTCCTCCTCCTCCTCCTCTCCTACTTCACCTCCTCCTCCTCCTCCTCTCCTACTTCACCTCCTCCTCCTCCTCCTCCTCCTCTCCTACTTCACCTCCTCCTCCTCCTCCTCTCCTACTTCACCTCCTCCTCCTCCTCCTCTCCTACTTCACCTCCTCCTCCTCCTCCTCTCCTACTTCACCTCCTCCTCCTCCTCCTCTCCTACTTCACCTCCTCCTCCTCCTCCTCTCCTACTTCACCTCCTCCTCCTCCTCCTCTCCTACTTCACCTCCTCCTCCTCCTCCTCCTCCTCTCCTACTTCTGATAAAGCGTTGGTCTTATGTCTCGGGGGAACATCACAGGGTCTCAAAAAATCTCCTCTAACAACTAGTCAAGCGGTGTGTGTGTGTGTGTGTGTGTGTGTGTGTGTGTGTGTGTGTGTGTGTGTGTGTGTGTGTGTGTGTGTGTGTGTGTGTGTGTGTGTGTGTGTGTGTGTGTGTGTGTGAAGGTCCTCACCAAGGTAGTGAGACAGTTCACACAGGCCCAGCCGTGTTACTTCAGAGGACTTCAGTCGACCACAGCCCAGGGAAGAATGGGACAGGAGACTCTTTCTCTTTAGGAGATGAGACTGTCCTTCACAGTGGGGTGGTACGAGATACTAGATACAAGATGTTTTATTGGCCATTTGCAACAAGTACAATGAAATGCTTACTCCCCATTCCCTCCCGCTGTATGAATTTTTAAAACAATACTATAAATGGGTGGCACGGTATAGGAGTATGCTGCTAATATTGTAGTCAGTGTCTTTCACATTCACTTCACCAGTAAGTCATAAGTGCATGTCCTTCCCAACAAGCCTCTAAGATTAGAACCAGTGCTCAAGTACGATAAGTTGGCTAAGAACAGAAATAACAATTGGCAAAAATCATTTTTTATATATATATATTGTTATTCTAAGTAAAGCCCAGTTCTCAGTGCTGCCGTTATTCTGTTTATTATTAAATATGACAGAATTGAGTCTGACTTTTCCCGTGATGCATATGTTCTGGAATATCATAATCATAGTTCCTCTCGTGGACAGCTGTCTGCACAGGGGCTTCAACCCCACATTATCTGACGTGGACACCATCACATTTTTACAAGCAGCGAGACCTTTGGTAAAAAAGAAAGTCCCAAGATATCTACAGCATCGGGGAGGGAAAAAATGGGACATTTAGTATTTGGTCTTATCGCCGCTAGCAGCCTCATGTTTAAGGATTCTTTGGACACAGATGTGGATGTCTTCGCTAAACACCAGAGCTACGATAAAATGACAGGTCTGCTGTTTTCTGAGTCGTCGCTTCTCAAAATCGCATGTGACACTTACTGTACATGTTGATGTCTAAAATAGTTTACTTAAGTAAGACACCTTTAAAGGGCCCCTAGTATGCTACCAGGTGTGAGTGTGATTAGCCATCGCAAGCCACTTCAAACTTATCATGTGACAAAAATTGTCATTGAGTGGGAGTGTCCACCCAGATATATGATGACTAGATCAGTCTACCAGGTTAATCACACTCACCTGGTGGTGTAATAGAGGCCCTTTAAGTCCAAAAATTCAAATATAATAAAAGTGTTGAATGAGGGCCATTAGCTTGACATTCAACTTTTTTTAAATGTCACAGTTAAATTGAATTAACTATCAGACAGAATAAGGAACCAACTGTCTTCTGAGTGCTGGTCTCTATGTCTCCAGGTTCAGTCCGTATGAGTGGTACGACGCCCACCCCTGTAACCCTGGCTCCGACGTGGTGGAGAATAACTTCACCCTCTTCAACAGCTTCTGGTTTGGCGTGGGATCCTTGATGCAGCAAGGTAAGGCAGCATCGGGTCTGACCTCTTTCCAAAACAATACCCCCTATCCTCGCTCCTCCTCCGTCTCCCGTTTAACCTCCTCCTCCTCCTCTTCTTCACCTCTTATACCTCACCTCCTCCCCCACCTCTTTCTCCTCCCCCTCCTCTACCTCCCCCACCTCTTGTCCTTGTCATCTCTCATTGTTACCTCTTCCTACTCCTCCTCCCTTTCCTCCTGCACCTCATATCCTCCTCTCTCACCACTGACCCCTCCTTCCTCTCATCGCCCCTCTCATCCTCTTCCTCCTCCTCCTCCTCCAGCTTCTCTCTCACTTCCTCCAGCTCCCCCACCTCCTCCTCCTCCTCCTCCTCCTCTTCCACCTCCTCCTCCTCCTCTATCTCCCTCACCTCCTCTTCCTCCTCCTCCTCCAGCTTCTCTCTCACTTCCTCCAGCTCCCCCACCTCCTCCTCCTCCTCCTCTTCCACCTCCTCCTCCTCTATCTCCCTCACCTCCTCTTCCTCCCCCTCTCCCAGCTCTTTTTCTTCTTCCTCGCCTCCTCCTCTACCTCTTCCTCCACACCTCCTTCGTCACCTGCTCTTCTGCTTCCTCTTCCTCCTCTACCGTCTCCCCTCACCTACCCTTACCTCCTCCTTCCCAACCATCTCCTCTCCCTCCCTCACCTCCTCCCCCTCCTCTACCGCCCCACCACGTCCTCTCCCTCCTCCTCCTACTCCTCCTCCCTTTTGTCCTCCTTTTCCTCCTCTACCTTCCCCACCTCCTCCTCCTCTACCTCCCTCACCTCCTTCTCCTTCTTCTTCTCCTCCCCTATCACTGGCTCTACATCCTTAACTTCCTCCTCTACCTCCACCTCCCTCACCTCCTCTTCCTTCCTACCCCTCTCCTCCTCCTCCCCTATCTCTTCCTCTACATCCGTGACCTCCTCGACATCCATCACCTCCTGTACCTCTACCTCCTTCGCCTCCTTTTCCTTTACCTCCACCTCCTCCTGCTGTCTGCTGAACTGTCAGCTCCTTTCCTCTCCGCTCTGCTTGCAGACAGAGAGAGACGGGAAGAGAGAGAGAGATAGATAGAGAGAGAGAGAGGGCTGTCAGAAGCAAGCGGAGAGTTTCAGCCCTACAAGACAAGAGCAGGTTGTTGTCACTTCCCCACTGCTGGGTGGGGGTCGTGGGGGGGCGGCGGGGGGGGTGTCAAGCACTTGTCAGAGGTTGTCAGGCGGGGAAGGGAAGAGATTGCTGTGTTTGTTTCTCCATCATAACCCCAGTGGTTCCACAATGCTCCTGTACTGAAGAGAGAGAGAGGGCCTGAGAGCGCAACGTGTCTGACTAATGTCAGCTGTCAGTTACGCTAGGAGCCGCCGCTGTGGGGCTAGCGTAGCATGAAGCCAGTGTAGCCTGGGCTAGTGTAGCGTGAGGCCAGTTTAAAGTTAGGTGAGTGGAGCCCAGGGCTAGAGTAATGTGAGGCTAGCATAGTACGAGGCTTACGTAGCCTGGACCGGGTGTAGCATGAGGCTAGTTTAGAGTTAGGCTCATGCAGACTTGGGCTAGTGTAGCATGAGGCTAGTTAAGGGTTAGGCTAGCATAGCATGAGGCTAGTGAGGCCTCGGCTAGTGTGGCATGAGGCTAGTTTAAAGTTAGGCTACCGTAGCCTGGGGCTGGCTAGTTTAGCATGAGGCTAGTTTAGCCCAGACTAGGGTAGGCTGTACTAGTGTAGCATGAGGCTAGTGAAGCATGAGGCTAGTGTTGCCCAATGCACTGCCCTGACCTGCTGTGGTTTAACCAGTTGTTGAATATAACCGGTTATATCTATATATGTTCTTTATATCTATATCTAAATATATTAATCCATCGATCTATCCATCCATGTTTCTATCTATCTATATCTGTATGGATATAGACACATAAATGATGGTGCTTTCAATGATGAAAATATAACCGGTTCCAGCTGGTTATGTAAGACCCTGTCATATTTATGGATTTCTCTTCAGCTACTAAAAAAAACCCAAGAAGAACAGATGTTGAATACAGTCCACATATTTCCTTTCAAATCCTGTGCTCTCTGCTCCCGCATCACCCAAACGCTATGAAACTAGACATTATTTACCCGGAAGGAGTCTGTGAGGCCTCTTATGAGATTATAATGTGTTATATGTCAGACACTCCGGTTTAGCTCCGTCCTGGAAATACTTGGTTCAGGTGGCGGGGTAGCTTAGTAGCAGTTAGCGTAGCTGTTAGGGTAGCTTAGTGTCACCGCTCGACGGCTAAAAGGTTCAAACCCGGCTTGTTTGACGGTACCGCCCACACACAAGGAGCTAATGTTGCTATTGTCCAATAATATATATATATATATACATACATATATATATTGTTACGTGTCGTTTTACTGCCTTCCATTTGCGATGAACGAGACAGAGGCGTTTAAAAAGTGCTTTTAGTTGTCTCTCCGGAGGTCTGAGGGTCTTTTTAAGGGCCCCGGCTGATCGTTTTTACGCTCACCTGGGGGCTCCTGCTAAAGAGCCGCGTCAGCAAACAACCCCCCCGCCCCCCCCCCGAACCCAGTTATGAAGTGGGCCTGAACGCTTAATGCTCAACCCGAAGGCAGCGAGACGACAACTGCATCGGGCGGGGCCCGCTAGGACAGCGAAACATGCGCGGCAATTCATTAAATGCTCCGCCTTGCAAACCGGCAAGACTGCACGCTGGCGCTGCCAATTTAGCAACAACGCTCCATAGCGTAGCCTCCGAGTATACGGAATACATGAGGAGGAGGAGGAGGAGGAGGAGGAGGCAGCGGGGAAACGAGAGGAGAGAGAGAGAGAGAGAGAGAGAGAGAGAGAGAGAGAGAGAGAGAGAGAGAGAGAGAGAGAGAGAGAGAGAGAGAGAGAGAGAGAGAGAGAGAGAGAGAGAGAGAGAGAGAGAGAGAGACAGACAGAGAGAGAGAGAGAGAGAGAGAGAGAGCGAGAGAGAGAGAGAGAGACAGACAGAGAGAGAGAGCGAGAGAGAGGTAGTGGGGGAGCAGGAATTCCCAGAGGAACCCGGAGTAGGGAAGCGCGCCGCTGTCGTTGTCACCGCCTCCGGGGGAGCGCGGTGCTCAGCCGGTTGTGGCGCAGCGCTAATAAAGTGAAGCGCCGCCCATAATGAACCACGCTCCTCCTCGCTCCTCCTCGCTCCCGCTGGCGGTGTAACGAGTGTCAGCGTAAGTGGAGGGATCCCTGAGCTTGGCGGGGCGTGGTGTGTGTGTGTATAGCGGGCTAAAAAGGCCGGCGTGTTGTTGTTGACAAGGATAGGCAGGATAGCCCGGCAGCGGTGAGGCCGTTCGACTCCCGAAACGACGGAAAGGTTCTGTTTTTTGTCTTTGTTTCCGGTCTCCCTGTAGGCAAGCCTCATGACATGTATCCAAAAAATACAAATGACTAAATGACTAAACAGCAGTGGTGAAGCGTCAGGGCCTTCAAGGTATTCAGAGAAGACCCTGGAACTCTCAGATGAAACCAAAAACTCAAATTAATTGTATTAATAAAATGTAATACAATTTAATAACATTTAATAACATTTTAATAAAATGAATAAATGAGAATCATATCTGTGTTATATTACAGTGTTACGTTGATTTGTTTGTCTTTCTCGGTCCATGCACGACGCATTTGAGTGGTTTTGTGTTGGAAAAACAATGCAACCAATCAGATATTGTTCTGGGTTGCTGGGAGGAATATCCTTCAACCAAAGTATTCCCGCTGACATTGGCCCTTAGACTGAATGAGAGCGTACGTTTGGATTGACAATTTGATCAACCAATCATATCGTGATTTGTAGCCAATGGGCGTATTCTTTTAGATTTCCCCGCAGCTCAATATGGAGCTAGAAGGTGCAAGGTGGTGGCTGGCGCGAGAGTGGATCTAGCGTAGTGTTACGTTTTCTACGTTGTTTTTTTTACGTCAAAATGGCAACAGGTGAAGATGATGTCGTTGCGGATTTATTGTCTGAACCATTTTCAAGACGACCATTTAATGTTAAGATGGACATTATTAAAAAAGGCCGTCCAACACCTGACAATCTGGAGCTGACTCAAGTAGTTAAAGCAAGCTATGTTCGCCATTTTCAGAGTAGCAACTGGGAACGAGTGTTGCTGTTTGGGACCGACAAGAGAGCAGGGAATTGGAACTTATTTTGGATCTGAAAAGCGATCATCTTTATGACCTGATGGTGGTCGAACCATTCATCCTGAAGGACAGGAGAATGGATTTGGTCTTTAAGTGAACATCATTGGTGAGTGACACTCATTTGTCTTTGCTGGTTTTGTCTCAGCTGGTTGTTGCATTTAGTTTCCACACACTTGTTGACTGATTAGTTAATGGCTGACTTGGGTTTGTTAAGCATTGTTGTGCATTTGAATTGAGAGTTTGGACTTGATCTTTCTTTGCATCGCTTAACGTGAAAAGACTTGACGTAACTAAGAGTTACAAAACCGCGATCAATAATCACCTAATTTGCATATGTTTTGTCATTAGCACTTTCACCTTTTCACTTTCATTTTGACAGGTGAAAGTGCTAATGACAAGACATATGCCAGAGACATTTGGTGATTATTGATCGCTATTTTGGAACTTAAAGTTCCAAAGTTACGTTAAGCCTTTTCACGTGAAGCGTGTTAGACCGTCCCTTTAACCGATAGCCTGTGTGTGGTGGTCTGTGGTGGTCTGTTACTTCACTACATGGACACTACTTTACAACTATGGTACACTTGGGAATTGGCTGCGACAATCTGATCTTCCTAAATGAGATAAGGCATAAAGTGACTCCTCCGTGACGTCCGTCTGACTAGAACAACTGAATTTTCGAATGGTGGGGGTGGTGGTCTACAGCAGGGGTTCCCATAGTGGGGGTCGCGGGACCCCGAGGGGGGGGGGGGGTCGCGAGATGATTTCAGAATCCTCTTGATGTGACCATGAGGTTTTTATTGTTAATAATAACGTGTGCATAGATATTTTTATATATGTACGGGTGACGAATAAAGGAATTTTGATTCCGACAGATTCACGACAGTATCATTTGCAGCTGAAAAAAAACCCCCACACAATTTTCAATATCACGATTACCCCCCCCCCTCCCCTTGGACTTCACGATGTTCTCGATGGTGAAGATCTGCGCACACGTTGTTTTTAATGTTCCAGTCCCTCCGGTGATAGTGGGGGGGGGGGGTCTGTTATGTTGGGGGTCGCGGGCTGAAAAGTTGGGGAACCCCTGGTCTACAGAAGGTCCAGTTGTGATAGACACGCTTCGCCACTGCTAAACAGTAATAGTAATAGTCGTAAGAGCTAATTTATGATATGATAGATGGTTGACTTTCACACATTATCTCTTCCTCCTTGGTGCTAAATGTCAGGGAAGGCGGTGTGGAACTGCAAATTTGTCTCCGAGCAAATTCACACGCTGGCGGGGCAGGAGTGTTTTTGTGATTTTCGCCGTGTCTCCCGTTGTCACGCGTCTTTCCCACCGAGGTGTGTTTTGTCAGGGGAGGGCTTGAACGCCGTCTTCTCACGCGGTTCCCCGCCAAACATTGTGACAGCCGCTGAAATGGAAACGGTTTGGTTTTGACGGCAGAAGCGTCAAAACCATTTTTTATTAGTGTATATATCCAGAGGATGACATAGTGCCCAACAGGAAGTGTCGTGGTGATGACAGAGTGCCCAACAGGAAGTGTCCTGACGTTCTCAGAATTACATACAGGAAGTGTCCCGACGATGTCAGAGTTACATACAGGAAGTGTCCCGACGATGTCAGAGTTACATACGGGAAGTGTCCCGACGATGTCAGAGTTAGATGCAGGAAGTTTCCTTATGATGTCAGAGTTACATCCAGGAAGTGTTCCAATGATATCAGAGTTACACACAGGAATTGTCCCGACGATGTCAGAGTTACACACGGGAAGTGTCCCGACGATGTCAGAGTTACACACGGGAAGTGTCCCGACGATGTCCGCGATACACGCAGGAGAAAGGAGAAAGAGGTTTTTTATTTTTCAATCTCCCAAGTCAAAGGAGAACCGAAATGACTTGGGAGAAAGAGTGCGGCGTCAGAAAGCTATCAGAGCAGCTGTAGGCTCCGCCACACCGAACCTTTCGCTCCCAGATCCGACGTAAAGCTTTCATATCACGACTCAAGATGAGAGAAATTTGATTTGTTTTTTTTCAAGAAAATTGTTTCTTCTGAAATAGTGCAGCCATGGAGCCAGTGAAGTTGTATATGAGCGGTGATATCTCTAAAGCAAGGGTATAACCCATGATATGCCATGATTATTATTATTTTACTATTATTATTATGATTATTATTATTATTATTAGACATTGTAGTGCTAAAACATGGTGTCATGCTGTAGAGAGACAGACTACGACAGAATCTTGCGTGTACAATATATGACATTTGTACCGACTTTGCTGTCCGTCTGCCCTCTCTGTGTGATGAACAGCATCACATCTCATCTTATTTCCATAAACTCCCTAACCCTCTCTTTTCCCCGGAGAAGATGGGGTGAAGGCTGGTCGAGGAGGTGGTGGAGGAGGAGGAGCAGGAGGAGGAGGAAGAGGCGGTGGAGGTGTCTCCGGAAGGGGGCGTTTTTATGTCAGCTCAGAAGACGGCCGTCCTGCGAGGAAACAAAAAACCCCTAAAGCATATTGATGCGTTTTTTATTGTCTTCTTCAAGGAAAAAACCTAAAGCATATTGACGCGCTTTGATTTTCTTGGCACTACATGTCCAATCTGCTGTGTATCTGTGAGAGCCGCCCCTGGTGCCAATGTTCTCTGCTGACAACAGTATTTTATAGGGCGCGTGTGGAATTCACTCAGCCCGCCGCGGTGTTCCCGCGGTGTTCTCCCTCGTCTCCCTCCCTCTCTCTCCCTCTCTCTCCCTCCCTCTCTCTCCCTCTCTCTCCCTCCCTCTCTCTCCCTCTCTCTCCCTCCCTCTCTCTCCCTCGTCTCCCTCCCTCTCTCTCCCTCTCTCTCCCTCCCTCTCTCTCCCTCTCTCTCTCTCCCTCTCTCTCCCTCGTCTCCCTCCCTCTCTCTCCCTCTCTCTCCCTCCCTCTCTCTCCCTCTCTCTCCCTCCCTCTCCCTCCCTCTCTCTCCCTCTCTCTCCCTCCCTCTCTCTCCCTCTCTCTCCCTCCCTCTCTCTCCCTCTCTCTCCCTCTCTCTCCCTCCCTCTCTCTCCCTCTCTCTCCCTCCCTCTCTCTCCCTCTCTCTCCCTCCCTCTCTCTCCCTCTCTCTCCCCTCCTCGCCGCGGCGGCGGCGGCTAGCCTGTTCTCCTCGGAGAGAGAGAGGGCGTTGTGCCGCTGTCTCAGGTCTTTGTCGAAGACACAAAGGACAAATCCAATCAAATTTAGCGAGGAGGTTAAAACCTGACCACTCACACACCCCCCACCCACCCTATCCCTCCCTCCTCTCCCCCCCTACACAGTGTGGTGGTTACTCTTCAGAATTGGCCTCATAAATCTTCCGTGTTAGAGGAGAGGAGGGCGAGGAACACAAGGGCATTCTGGAGGTTGTCAGAAGCCGGAGCTGAAGTAACTTTGACACCTTCCCAACACACCAGTGAGAGACACTGTACACACAGCGCTGGATACTACTCCGCTCTGGCACAAACGGGGTTCTGTGAACAACACGAAACACGATACAACCTTCAGTCAACTAAACAGCATACATACAGCGCAATAACAATGACGCACGCAGTAAACCACGTTCAAGACTTTCATTTCACAACATAGGGGGAGAGAGAAAGAGGAATTCAGTGAGCCCATTCAAACCTTCATGTGTACTCCAAGGGACAGAATAGTTTGGTTGTATGTCCAGTTCCTGACCCCATGGACTTGGTTGGTCTCCCCATCCCCCCCACCCCCCAGGTTCGGAGCTGATGCCCAAGGCCTTGTCCACCCGGATCATCGGGGGCATCTGGTGGTTCTTCACCCTGATCATCATCTCCTCCTACACTGCCAACCTGGCCGCCTTCCTCACCATCGAGAGGATGGACTCGCCTGTGGAGTCTGCCGACGACATCGCCAAGCAGACGCGCATCGACTACGGCGTGGTGAAAGACGGCGCCACCATGACCTTCTTCAAGGTGAGCAGTTTGTACTTACTTTGTCTAGTGCTTTGGATAGAGATGGAAGCAGAGCTGGCGCCAGTCAGAGCTCAGCAGGAGTTTCCACACGTTATTCCATTTGTAGTGTGCATTACATTCATAGCTACACAGATGTGTTACACCCATAGAGCAGAGAAATTAAAGTATTTTGGTTAAATACTCCACCACAGCAGCGCTATGCTGCAACACATTTCACTTTCAGTTTTCTCGTGGGGACGTCCCTGTCTGGCGGTCGTTATTGTAAAGCTTGTCGACTGCGTGGGGGAACTCCACCTACTAAACGTTGATGGAAAAATAACCATTTTTTTATACAGCCTGAACAACAACGCATGACTCTGCAGCGGTGACTGCAGGACTTGGCTTTTGACTACCTAAATAGTGCAAAATTAAATTATAATCAATATGTCAATGTGTTGGCAATGTTGATATTGTGGCGGGCCGCCACAAATAAATCAATGTATGATAAACACTGGAACTGTTTGTGAATGTATAAATGTATTATCCCTCAATGAAATGTGAATACAATTAGACCTATATTATATTGTAAATGATATCCTTATTAGATTTTTTTTGGGGGGGGGGGGAAGCATATACGCCTATGAGGGGGGAAGGGGGGGGGGGGGCATATCAGACACCGTATGGAAACAGAATCAAATGAAAGGTTTTTCGTACAGCACAGCAATTCAAAATGCTTGATATGGGAGAGATCAACAAAACAAAAGAAGATGACACACTACTGCTTGATGAGGAAAAAGCTCAACTACAAAGGTGTGTTTTAAGATGCCGATTGAACATATTGACAGATTGTAATTCCCTCGGTTCCTCTGGCAGACCGGATGAGGAGCAGAGACAGAACCATTGACTGAAAATTGAATCAACAACAATCAAATAAAGTATGATAGACTTCCCCCCCCTAGTTTGAAAGTGTTTTTCACCGTCAAAACATGTTTGTTTGTTTTATGGTGAAAACCAACTTGGACTAGGAAAATCCAATGAAAATCACAAGGTTTTTTTTTAACTCCACAAAAAATCTTCCCCCTCTCCTTACAGTTGACCTCCCCCCTTCCCCCTCTCAATAAATCAATATCCCTGTGTATTTATGTATATGTATTTATGTATTTGAGGTTCTGTATGGAGTTAATTCCCCAGTAAGAGAACATGCAGTATCTTCTCCACTCCTCCACGGCCTTTGAAGTTCTTCTTTGGCCTGCAGGGTTTTGACTTATTTTTGTATTATTTCTGGATTTGCCTCAGATGTTGCCGGTGTTTTGCTGAATCACTCCTGACAAATGCACAGTTTTTAAGAAAAAGATAATAGACTATTCGTGTCCATGTCCATTTTTCCCTGACGGTGTATTCTGAGATATCAAGGACCTGGATGCTATTTTCGTTGACATACGACATACTGGAACAAACTCTTGAGATGGTAAAACTATGTAAAGTGTTGTAAACTGGTCGCTGTGTTATCTCTCAAGTGCCTCTCGCTGTAGGTGAACAGTTATTAGGGGACAGGACGAAAGGTTCTGGGTTCAGACCCCAAAGTATGCTTGACTTGTATCTGTATTTACTGCTTTGGATAAGAGTGGCTGCTTGGTTACTGAACAGTAAATCATTGAAATCTGAGGTTACAGGATACATAACATAAATCCGGGCAAATGGTGTTCATCATACTAATGGATAATATGTTAATTTGCCATGCCTTGTATATGACGATATACCAAAAAGCTAAATA
>CM051008.1:16722748-16727748 GCA_027704905.1 Muraenolepis orangiensis
CCACCAAGCAGGCATTCTTCTCACCATCCAGAACATTCTAGCATTAATACTATCACGAGTATTATTAGTACTAGTAGAATTCTAGTACTAGTGTGAGGATTAATATATGTGCCGCTTAACAGCCAATGGGGTTCACTTGTCACATTGGACCTGTGAAGGATGAACTGTGGTTTTTATTTTTTGTTTTGTTTTCATTTTAGTTTTGTTGAAAAGTCAGATCCTTACAGTAATTTGGTTTCTGAGTTCTGGTTCCATAACAATATCTGAATCTAGATTTACTGACAGAACAAACCTCTGTGAGGGCTCTGTCACATCAATAAGATCAATAAGTCAAGACTAAGTCAGTCGAGATTAAAATGATTCAGCGTCAGAGTAGGTTGAGTTAAGTAAAGACTGCTATGTTTGTTTTAGTTTTTTTATCAAGAATACGCCTTTTAAGTCAAGACTGCTAGGCCATGCCTTTTAAGTCAAGACTATGTCCTGACTTATAAGTTAGGACCACTTAGTCATCCCTTTTAAGTCAAGAATAGTTCATGCCTTTTAAGTCAAGACTAAGATGTCATGTCTTTTAAGTCAAGAAAACAATGAACTTTCTTTTAAGTCAGGACTTCTAAGTCATGCTTTTTTAGTCGAGACTATGTCATGTGTTGTTAGTTAGGACCATTATGCCATGCCTTTGGAGTCAAGAAAACTATGTCTGCTCTTTAAGTTAGGATGACATTGTCATGCCTTTTAAGTCAATACTACAATGTTCTGACTTAAGTTAGTCCTGCCTTTTAAGTCAAGACTAAGTCCTGCCTTTTAAGTGGAGAGGTTGTGTGTTATTAATATCAGCTGCCTATTATTCAAGGTAAACCCAACGTGTGTGAATACTGATCACTTGGTCCAGTGTAAATTGGTTACTGTATAAATGTTAATTCCCTTCTGCAGAGTAGAGTATATAGATACAAATGAGCAGAACAAAATGTATTTTGCTAAATTTTTACTGTTAATTGCATTCAGTTTGTTTGAAAGTTGTGGCATAATTTATTTTAATTTCAGAAGATTTTAAACTACTTCCCCCCCCCCCCCCCCCCCCTCTGTCTCAGTCCTAATCTGTGTTAATTTATTGGAAATACAATAGATTATATTATATTCGAATGGACTATGACCATTAACAAGGGAAAATATATGTAAATCTCTTTTATCACGCCTAATATATTTCTATGAAGTGACTATGAACTAGTACCGTGGTTCCCGGTCCCTTTAGCGTAGGGTTTGTTTGGTAGCGATGTCCCCTGGGAGCCAGTAGAGCCAGGTCTTTAGCTGGTTTGTTGTTCCTCTCTATATTACTTTTTTTTGTTGGTTTAACCCCCATGTGGAGCTTCTCTGCCCTGGGCCGCCCGACGCCCTAGGGTCCCGTCCCCCCCCTACCGCCCCCTGTGTTCACCTCTGTAATATGTGGAACGTAACTTAAGAAAATGTTGTTCTTGAACTTATTTTGAAACCATGACAGGGTCTCGGGTTTGGCTGAGTCAATCAGCTCTATTCTTGGGTTTGAAAATCGTTTTTGTTTTGTTTTTTTATTCTTCCTTTCCTACATTATATAATGTGAATGCGGTTATTTGACTCGACTGAAGTGGTACGACATGTGAGAGAGCCGTAGTGCGACGTGTAAGCTGTTTTCCTTGTTCGTCGGCTGTGTGTGGTTTGACTTTCATGCCGCCCGACAGCAACATGCCTTTTTAACCTTTACTTTACTTTGTGTTGCACAGCTGGTGGTTCAGAGACATCCAACCGGTTTAACAGAACAGTTAGATGAAAACCTTCATATCCAGGGTTCTCGCTGTGAAAACATCCAACCTTTCTATGAATATCGTTTTTGTAAGGTTTTGTAAAAAATCCAAACGAGTTTTGTTTTCCTAGTAACTATTACGTGGTAAGAAAAAAGAGTGTATCCTGCATAAAAGTAAACAACACCAGGAGATGCAAAATACTATCGAAGAAGCTATTGAATTATTTTCTTTTTGACACACTGTGAATAATTCAATTGTACAGTTTGCTGTATGGGTTATATGAAGTTTTAAATAAAAAAAATACAAACTATATTTCCTGCGTGACTGAGCGTGTGCTCTGTGGTTTCAGGAAGGTTGCTGGTTCGCTCCTCCGAGCCAAGTGTCGAGTTGTCCATGAGCAAGACATGGGTGAATGTAAGGCAATAATTGTTAAACGCTTTGGGTAAAAGCGCTTTTTTTATATGCAGTCCATTTACCATTTAACATTTAATAAAGGCTCCAAAGTAGTCGCTTGCCAGCAATATCCGCCATTTTCTATTAAAATATAATGGACACTGGTTTTTAGGTAAGTCTCGTTTGCTGCCAACATAGTATGCCGTTTAACTAACTTGATGTTACTAATTGCTAAAGTAACATTACCCTTCCAAATCTAAGTAGGAGTGTGTCGTGATGAATTCCTCCTTACCCCTTCAGGTTTGCCAGCTTGTGAGCAAAGCTTGTCAGGTTAGCTAACTAGCTATCCTAAACTGCAGGTAATTGTTTATTACGACGTTACAGTTCAGAATTAGAATCATGTTGCTGTGTTAAGGCTAACCCCCACTGCATCCTTATGGTCATCTGATTTTAACGCCCATCATTGTCGAAACAAACACGTTAGTTCAATGCCCACCGGCTCTATATTTACATAGAGCGGCTAAATCAATATTCATAAATCCTAAATTCACATTTCATATGAACCTTGGAACCTAGGAACCTTGTCACCCACACACAGTGACAACCACTGTTGTCAATGAATAGGATTTTTGCCGTCACAAAATGTTTTAGGTATCCTTTATTTTCTTCATGTTTTTCTTCGAGTCGTGTTAAATGTTTCATGTTAAAATCACCCAAAAAATATAGCCCCTCTACAGACAGGGTTTACAAACCTGTCAGTGAAATGACTGCTGATGATAACAATCATACGATATAATAATCCTGCTGATCAATTTATCGGTAAGTACCTGATGAGAGCACGTTTTTTAACTGTACTTTCATATTCTCTGTGTGTGTGGTGAGGCTCGTGAGAGCAGCGGGTTCACTTCTAATGGGTGAGACTCGCTATCTCTCTCTTCATCAATTAATACCCTCGCACTACAGCCAGACGAGGCAGGGGGAGGGAGGGAGAGCGAGGGGAGGGGAGGGGAGGGGAGGGAGGGAGAGCGAGAGGAGGGGAGGGGAGGGGAGGGGAGGGATTGAGGGGGAGAGGGAGGAGGGTAGGGGAGGGGAGGGGAGGGAGGGCGGGAGGGAGAGCGAGAGGAGGGGAGGGGAGGGAGGGAGGGAGAGCGAGAGGAGGGAGGGGAGGGGAGGGATGGAGGGGGGAGAGGGAGGAGGGTAGGGATGGAATGGTGCGAGTGGAGAGACAGGCCAAATGAAGAGAGAGATGTGAGGGGACATGGAGGGAGGGGGGGGGGGAGTGTGCAGTGAAGCAGAAGAAGAGAAGATGGGGTGAGAATATGAAGAGGTCGGAGAAAATGAGAAAAATGGAAATGGTGTGGAGGATAATACCCAGAATGCACCAGGAGGCGCGTGGCAACACAACGGCAAGGGTTGAACCTGAATAACGGAGAGAGAGAGAGAGAGAGAGAGAGAGAGAGAGAGAGAGAGAGAGAGAGAGAGAGAGAGAGAGAGAGAGAGAGAGAGAGAGAGAGAGAGATTGAAAGGGTGGGGAGAGGAAGGAGAGAGAGCAAGAGACATAGGAGGAAAGAGAGAAGATAAATAGATGATAGAATTGATGGAAAATGATAAAGTATATAGAATAAAACACCAGATAGAAATAATCTGAGACTTTTCTCCAGGCACAGATAACAGATATGGATTTGTTATAAAGATGGTTATAGAATGTGAGCTAAGCGCCATGCTAAACTAGACATTGATCTGAACATTTAAAGAGATTATATCTCATCAACTATTATCACCATCAATGAAATAGGTTGCAGTTGATATTGTTTAAACGTTCTGTTCTGTTTTTGTTCTGTTTAAACTGTGCTTATGTTTTGTGTTTCAGTTGATCTACAATGATATACGCATGTTTCATCCAAATATTCTGAATATTTCATCATACAATTTTCATAATGAATGTTAACAAAATATAATAATACTCAGACCCTGACCAGGTTTGTCTAGTGAAAGAGGTGCTGAATCTCAATGAGAACATCCGGGTCAAATTAATATTTTGGCGCACACGCTAAATAAAACACTGTGTATTTGGCTAGCGTGTTGCATGACAGATCACATGACACACAACATTATCTTGAGTGAGATGGGATTTGCTTTTTCCTTTTGGGTTCTTCTTCGTCTGAATGTCTGGAATACCGCTGGTTTATGATATTGAAACACGCCGCTGGGTTGAGCTAGCGGTTTTATGGAGTGTGTGTGGAGTGAGTTTGACTTAATTAACTCTGGAGGGCTGGCAGAGGCAAGTCATTGGAGGGAGAAGAGGCAGACAGAGGGCTCCAGGATGGACCCAGGACCTGGTCCTGCTTCAAGTCAAGTCAAGTCAAGTCAAGTTTATTGTCACTTCACAGTTTACAAGTATAAAGTATAAAGCAGTGAGTGAAAATCTTATGTGCAATACCCGACGACAGACAGCAGTTATAAAAATAAGATAAAATCGAATAAAAAACAGAATAGAAGAAAATAAGTAAAAAAATAAAAATAAAAATGCAATTTATAAAATGCAATATATCGGCACAGAAAATGAGCAATATGTATATATAAATCAATGTAATCAAATATACATTGTTATATGCTATACGCCCTTGTTCAGCAGCCTGATGGCCTGACTGTGGAAGCTATCTCTGAGTCTAGAAGAAGCTTCAAATCAAGATTTGAGCTTCAAATCAAGATTCAAGATGTCAAATCTTGAATTTAACCAGAACTAGGTCCTGGGTCAGACCTGACCAGTCCAGGACCTAGTCCTGGTGGGGGGGGGGGGGGGATTGCATCTCAATGTATCTCACTCTTTTT
>CM051008.1:16732748-16757748 GCA_027704905.1 Muraenolepis orangiensis
TTCACATGAACCACCCCAACCCCCCCCCCCCCTTACCCTACACACACACACACACACACACACACACACACACACACACACACACACACACACACACACACACACACACACACACAACACATCAACCCCCGAGGGCAGAGGAGGAAACACGTCCCTCCTCCCGGGGATGTCGAGGAGCGCGGTACAGCTGCCAGGTAAGCACCAATTGAAGCTCTTTGGAGACAGTAATTGTGATAAAGTGTGACACAATTAAATAGACTGGATGAGAGAGAGAGAGAGAGAGAGAGAGAGAGAGAGGAGAGAGAGAGAGAGAGAGAGAGAGAGAGAGGAGAGAGAGAGAGGAATTTCTATTTCTCAAGGTGATGGTTTTAACAAGTTAGCGTATTTGGAACCAATGTTGCTATTAATTCATGTATCATTTATTAAAATGGTTCTGATGCTTGACATTTCAAGGTATATTTTACCTTTATGTATGACATTCCACAGAGCACTCGTTGCCTAGCTAATTAGCTGTTAATACTATATTAAAATATTTACTTAAATCATATTTCACATAGTTGATAATGGCAAAAATAGGACAGAGAAGCCTTAGCGTTGAGCCCTGAGCCTTGCCTGAGCCCTGCATTGCGGAACCCCTCGACGGGCCTCACGTAAATAGGGATGAATCGCCGTCATTATAACACAAAACTGTAATCCATAGCCCCCACGTCATCCTCCTCCAGGACTCCTATCAGTCGTATTGATTAATTCCCTTCCGCGACCCGCTTTCTGTTTGGACTAATCGTCCCTTGATTGATCAGGCCCGCATCTTTTTTTCTGTCAAAAACCTCTCCAGTCCGGTTAGCGCATTCATCCCTGCGATCGTCTGTGACCAGAGCATGGGTGGTCGTTCAACTCCTTTCACCTCGTCCGACTTCACCGTGACAGAGGTGTTATGTAGGACTATATATAAGGACTATATAAGGACTATACCGCAGCACTCCCATGAGCAACAGCAGTTTATTTTTTTCTTTCTTTCAACCATCCATGGAAATGTATTATACTGCCAGCCCTTTTTTTAAGAATAGTCAAAACAAATACCCAAAACTAGTTCTAGTTTGGTCGGCGTGTTTATTTAGCTTCAAAACCCCTCCAAACTATGTTGCCCTTTTGTCTTCGCTAACTGTGGACCATTTAGGCCACGCCCGACCATCGCTGGCTCGGCTGTGTTCAACTGTGGCCTTCTCTGTGGCCAACGACGATTCGCAGCGTTCGCCAAGAAAGACGCTCTGACCACAGCTAACGACCACCGTCTCACACACCACACACGATGTGGGTGTTGTTGTTGACGTTTGTCGGTGGGGCCGGTGTGTGTGAGCCTTTACCCCGTCTTAGCGTCAGAGGATGTAGCCTCACGGATCAAGCCACTGGAGCACTGCGGCCCTCTGAGACACCAGCGTAGCGGTTAGTCGTACGGTTTAGCGGTAGCACCTGGCACCTTTGGGGAGGGGATTGGACAGAAAATAAAAGTGAAAGTAACTTGTAGTAGCTGACCTCCCCGGCGTCCCCTTCCGTTGCCCGGGCGATAGTTAACATCATAATGCTGCTATTTATGGCTCCGGTTAAATAAGCTAATATCTCAGCATCGATCGCAGCTGCCACTCGCGCTCCCCTCTGCCTTCCCCTGCAGCGTGTGCTGGGTTTGATAACTCACACACTATGGATTTTTCTATAAGCAAAAATAGTGCCATGGCATCAACAAATCTGATTGGTTGTGTTCAGTTACTTTTTTCTCTATTTGTTTGTTGGTTTGTTGGTTGGTTCTTCGGTTAGTTTGCCTGTTTGTTGGTTTATTGGTTATTTTGTTGGATAATTTGTTTTGGTGTCAACTGTTAACCCTTCCCCCTGTGTATAAATCAGCATGACAATCGCAGAACAATCAAACGCCATAGATAGATGGATTAAGAATGAACAACCACATGTCCCGGCCTCAGCCGGCAGGAGAAAAATGAGAAAAAAAAGCGGTGTCTATTAAAAAGTCTTGTCAAGCAGCTGCCATTCAGGCTAATGTTTATTTTTCACAGTGAATTTATGCGACCTGTCGGAGGTATCACAGCTGTACGGACCCGCCGGGGCGACAACTGCGCAAAATGTCAGCCCTGCTAGTGACGGCCGACCGTGTCCAACCATACGTCTTAGTGACGTGGGGGGGGGGGGGGGGAGGTTGACAGACGGTTGACAGACGGTTGATGATATACACAGAGATTTCTGCCAAGATACAAACAAGATACATACAGTATGGAAAAATCCAAACATAACAAAATAAATTATGTGAGAGTGAAAAATGTGATATATAAATATGTAATATGTATATATAAATATATATATATATGATAGGATAAATAAATGATGATATAAAATGCTATTTTTTTATATGGTAGAGTGAATGACACATGTTGCAGAAATATGTGTGTTGCCAGGCGGGTTGGGGGTTGGGGGGGAGGAGGCTGGAACATTAAGATCCAGATAAAGATCTGGATTTTTTTAGTGGTGGTGGCGGAGGGTGGGGGGGGGGGGGGGGGGTTGTGACAGAGAGTAATGAGTTTTCGGTGCTCGGTGTGATTAAGGGGCTGTACTAAACCTGCGATAATGTGCTGATATCTGCCGGGAGCTGCCTGGAGGCCGGCCGATCGTAATCCAGATAGCCCTCCCATCGCCCCCCACCCACCCCTCCCCCCACCCCCCCCCCCTCCCCCCACCCCCCTAAACCTCCCAGAGTACCCCTCCACAAACATGACATATCACCCTCCCCCCCTGTCACGCCGTCTCCGGCCAATAAAACAATATGCAGACGACGTGATTACATATACAGGTAATGACGATTGGCCCTCGGGTCATCTCCCCAACAGGTTTTCAAATCAGCCATATCTGATGGACCACTAAAGGAAGGAAGGGGCTGCTTATAAAACCATCTCCTTTTCCCTGGTCTCTCTGTCCGTCCCGGCGCCTCCTCTGGTCATGTGGTATAAGGAGCGAGTGCCTCGGCTCCGATAAGCTGCGGACGAATGCGGAGAGCGGGGAAAGCGGCATCGCCATCGTCGAGCGATAGAGGAAGGAATTAAGCTGCCGTCCAAACGGCCAGGCCCCTCAGGATCTGCTCTGCCGCCGCGCACCTTAAATTTAATCTTAATCAATGCGCCGTGCTCTAATTAGAACACCGGTCTTTACACGCTTGTTGGCCAGATCAGGATGTGCTAAAAGTGATTAAAGTCCCATTAGTCTGCGGAGGTAGAAAACATGCCTCCTGGCAGTCCCACAGCCGGCCACACCACCCTCTACCTCTGCACGACGAGCTAGGCTGGTAACCACCAGCGTGTCCTCCACGACTCGCTTGGCGTGTACCCACCCTAACCCTCAACCACTAGCCAGGCCATTAACCCTCCACAACAACCTTTTCACCAAATAGATCTCCCTGTGCCTCCGATTCTGAGTTGTCATTCCCCTGACTAAAGTTCCCAATACACATTGGTTGCCACCTTTACCCCAAGTCACCACTAGGATATGTAATGGATATCAACATATCCACTACAGACACACAGGTATAACATATGTGATCCATATGTTAAATAAAAGGGACAGCTATGCATCTCTACAGCTATATTATCTCTCTTTCGGCTGAATAGCAGTTTGAATTTGCTTGGTAAAGTGACAAAAATTGTGAGAGCTATACACTCCAGCCATGCCTGATACCACAGCATCGGATAGATAGCAATACTTTAGACAGTATCGGATAGATACTAGATTATATTAGATTGAATCTAATCTAATCTAATCTAATCTAATCTAATCTAATCTAATCTAATCTAATCTAGATACCGATGCTTTAGACATTATCGGATCGGTCATCCCTAGCACTACCTACCTCTTCAAAACAGGACTCGTACCAATCTTTTTTTGTAGTTAGTCATTTAGCAGACAATCCTATCTAAAGCAATACTTGTAAGTGAGTCGATATGATCATGGGTTAGCCTAGTTTCAACAATTGACTATTTTGTCATTTTGCAGTAGCTTTTCTCCAAGAGCGACTTCAGGTACAGATCATTAGAGAGCAGGTAGTCAGTCAGAGGGCATCTTGCTCTAGGAGGCCTAACAGGTAGGCCGTCGGACATGCAGGTAATAGCCCCCAGGGGAGTTCATCTGGGGGGTCCGACACACTAACTACTAGACCGTCCTGAGTTGACAAACGTGAACAAACGTTCAGATGAACACGACGATCAGCGACGGAGACGCAGGGTCATCGCTCTCCGGCGAGGCTGTCGGCTAATAAAGACCTCGACAGCGCGACGCCATGACATGCGTGAAGAAACCGAGAGAGACGTACGAGCGCCGTCCGTGTTTTCCACGCCGCCGTTACGGCTTAACTTCCCCCTCCCCCCCCACCGCCCCGGGGCTGTTTAGTGGCGGAATAACAAGTCGCCACGTCTCAACGCCATATGTCCTCCCTCTCCCCACCCCCCGAGACCACGCCTCTCAGCGCTCGCATCTCTCTTCTCACTTCCCCCACAATTAGAGGCTGACAGCCATACAAGGTGCCAGCAAGACGGAGCAGGAGGATGAGGAGCCCAGGGATCATTAGCAATAAAAACATGAAAACACGACCGTAAAACAAAAACAAAAAAATAAACACGAGGGAATGTTCTCCGAGGCGAGAATAAAAGCATGTCTCGTGTGGAGGATAAGCGATACACCTGGGAGGTGACACAGAGATGTGTTTCTACAAGAGTGGCAAAGCGATAAATATTCAAATGCAGCGAAGGAGGAGGAGATCTGTAGAGGATGAAACGGGGGCCTCCATGTTCTCGTTGAGTCTCTGATTTATCTGAGGGCTGAACGCGCAGCGCAGCGAGGGTTAAAGTGAAAATGCCACATGAGGTTTGCTCTCGCCTGTATCTCCGATGGTAATACCACCTCATTACTACTCAACACTCTCTCTCGCTCTCTCGCTGTGTTTTAGAATCTCAGCAATCGGGCGCCGCACACCCAAGACTCAGCCGGTGTTGATGTAATGGCAGCTGGGAGGTATAAAACCCACCTTTCGCTGTGGCAGTAAAATGAATACAAAGCAGTTATTGGAGCTTAACGCTACTTCCAGTCGAGAACTGCAGTCTCATAACAGTTTGCATGAAGTATGACACATAGTTCCGCGGAGAGGACGCTCAGGACTCTGAACTCCTTTGGTGTGTGCATTCACAGCACAATTTGTGATGTTGCAAATGACCATCAACAGCATCCTCAGTGAGGACCGGAGGTGCTGCTCACCGGCATTCGTTATTTGTTAAAATTGTACTATTTTGTCATTTTAAGTAGATGCTTTCATCCAAAGCACAGGAGGTAGGGCTTAGGGGCGGGGTGGGGAGGGGGGGTGTTGTGCTTAAGGATGCCTACAGGTAGACTGTGGACAAGGGGGAGCACCGGGACATCGAAGGCTGATCGGGGGCGAGTTACTAATCTTATTATTATTATTATTATTATTATTATTATTATTATTATTATTATTATTATTAATATTATTAAAGATTTTTTTTTTTTAAGATTCTTTATTTTTTGCCATGTGGAACAAGTACATTGCGATGCTCACTCTCTATTCACCCCGCGCAGTACAGTATGAATTATTTAAAACAATACTATACTATACTACACTCACTACACTATACTATACAATACTATACTATAAACAACACTATATACTTTAGTCTAAGTCTATAAGAACTGTAAATGTGTCTAGAAGAACCAGAACGTGTAATGAATCCCATTATACTGTCACAAGGCTGGTACTGCAGGAAGAAGAAGAAGAAGAAGAAGAAGAAGAAGAAGAAGAAGAAAGAAGAAGAAGAAGAAGAAGAAGAAAGGGGATGACTGGGGGCGGGAATGTGGTCACGTCGTCTCTCACTCCGAGTCGACCAGAGGCCAACGCAGTCGGATTCGAATGTATTTTCCTTGATTTCGCCGTGGTGTCGGAGACGATCCCCTGACACGGCGTTCAGGATTAATTGCGCAAATGGATACGAAGGCGGCCTTGTTTGTTTGTCTGTCTTCTTCTTCTTCTTCTTCTTCTTCTTCTTCTTCTTCTTCTTCTTCATCTTCTTCCTCTTCTTCTCGTCGTTATTGAATTAAACGACGAGGGGGCAATTAACGCTGCATTAGCGCCGCACGCCGGCGCCCTTTCTCTCGGTTTGATGAAGCAAGTAACGTATTAAGGCTGCGTTCAAAACCCCTCTGATCGCAGCGCCGCTTTTAATTAATAGCCGTTGAAACGATGCTGGGTGCCCTGTGAACTTAACACCACAACAGCAAATGAGTATTCACTATGTTATCTGTGCTCCGGTTTATTGGATTTATTCGCTTTCTTTATCATTGTTTGTTTTTTGTTTGTTTGTTTGCATTTTTCCAGGATGTTCGCTGTTCTGTATTGGGTTCTGTATTGTATTTGGGAGGAGCTGCATTGTCGTTGTACGGCGGCCATCTTGGGCAAGGAAAGAGACGGAAGATGAGTGTTAATGTGTGTCCATTATCCGCTGCTGCCACCACCGTCCTCCCCCTGCATCCATATCTCTCGTCTCCTCTGGAAAGGGGAAAGGGGGGGGGGGGGGGGGGGGGGGAGGCCGTGACAGGCGCTACGGGGATATTACGGGGACACGCTTGTCTTGTCGAGGTTAGAACATCTCTTCGGCTCCCCGGTCAAAAACGGCAACCTCTCGCGCCTGACGTCCCCATCTCTCTCTCTCTCTCTCTCTCTCGCTCTCTCTCTCGCTCTCTCTCTCTCGCTCTCTCTCTCTCTGCTCTCTCTCTCTCTCGCTCTCTCTCTCTCTCTCTCTCTCTCTCTCTCTCTCTCTCTCTCTCTCTCTCTCTCTCTCTCTCTCTCTCTCTCTCTCTCTCTCTCTCTCCTCTCCCCTCCATCGCAGACGGGGGGCACAAACAAGCGGCTGTGGGTACGCCTGCAAATAATTTCCAGATGAGCCCCGGGGGGGGGGGCTCTTTGCTCCTCATCTCCAGTGCGACGTGCTGATGTGTTTTTCTATTGGCCGTGAGACGCAGAGACGCCTCCCAGCCTTTCATCGCCAATCAGACGACGAGCGGCGCCAGGGGCGTTCGGAAAAGCACCTTTTCATTCTCCTCCGACGCCTCGGAGAACAGCAACTGTCATTATTGTGGGAGGTCATTATTCCTTGTGTTTCTTCCGGAACACATGGCTGCTGCAGTCGTTTGCGATTCCCTGGCACGCGCCCCGGCTCTTTGGAGAAATGGCTTCGGCATAAAAAACAGATCAAATATTTCGGTACAACAATCCACCTAAGATGAATAGATGCCAAAACAATCTGGTAGGGGCCTTGTTCGCCTGTCCACCTTTTTTGTGACAGATGTGGGTCCTTGGCAGATCCAAGTTTAGAGTTACTTTTCCTGGCATCTCGGAGAGAGGGCTGAGCCAGTCACCTGGTCCACAGCGTGTTTCTGATTCACAGAAGGCCTGTGTCTCAGTGAAGCTGGCCATGGTCTCAGCGGCCAAACACACAAACCCTTGGGAAAACAAGGAAGGGAAAGTTTATTTCTGGAGCCCCCCTTCAAACACACAGGCAGCAAACATTGAAAATATAATCATTAATACACAATTAAAGAAAATTCCAACAACAGTATAAGATGGTCAAATAAAAACATACCGCATTAACCAGGTTTATCTGTATCTTCCTACTTTCTATCACACACTTTTATCCAAAGTGACTGAGCTACAGGATCGTCAAGCAGCAGGCAGGGAGTTAGCGAGTATCTAGCTCTAGGACGCCTATGGGTACGCACAGGGGTTTGAACCCTGAACCTTTTCAACCAAAGTCAAACACTCTTTACTTATCACAAGGCTACCCTGCTGCCCCCCCCCCCCCCACGCCCCCACATCAGAGTGGATTGTCTGGGGTGAGATACATGAATAATAGAATGTCTCACCACCATGTGTCTTTAACGCAGGCTTGGTAGCAGACCAAGCAGCAGTCCGGCGATAGAAGACTCGCTCATAAAACGCAGTGTGATTTCCTAACGGAGTTCAGATGAAGCTGCTTTTTTTTGTGTGTATCTGCTGTGATCCTGGCACCAAATACAAGCCTTAATGAAGGCTCCCAGTCCAGGGGCCGATTCAATACACCATATGTTTCCCGCCTCCTCCCCCCCTCCTCCCCTGATGAGCGCCAGCGGTGACTCCCCCCTCCTGCTTATCCATCGTCCAACCGGCTGCCTTACGGCCGAGACCCCCCCCCCCCCCCCACCCCCATGCTCATTAGATGATCACCGGCACTCCAACCGCAATGCATCTCCTGCGCACCACATCGGCTTCTCTTGGCTCAGGAGCCATTGTTAGACACAAGTTGTACAACTGAAAAAAAAAAAAAACTCGCAAATTCATTCACTCGTCTGAAACCCTTCCACGGTTCATTAGCGGCTGCTTGAAAGGCGACGTAGCGCATTACCGTGGCTCAGCTAAAAGCTTTTTACCTGCGTTCTCGCCGTGTCCACTCCGTCCGTTCATTCCCCTCGCCATTCAAACCAGGACGGCCTCTCCTATTTACTCTGTATTAGAGGTAACCGATCGCGCCGCAAAGGATTATGGGATTAGGGTGCGAGAGGGAGTGACGGTGTTTGCGGCGACGCCCGGGGGCCCATTTGATTGGACAAACAAGATTCGGCGAGGGGTTTTGCCGCAGCCTCGCATTGAATTCCATTTCCTGCCTCAAAGCACTTGCATCAGCGCTGTTGTCCTCACCCTCGGGCGGGGGGAGGAAGAGGCTCCGAATCCACTCTGTCTGGCTTTAAGGATAGCGTGGGCTAACCCTCAAATATGACCCGACACTCGCCTGTATACCATGTCACTCAATTTAACTTATTTAGCCTGGACTCCAGGTAAGTTTCATTGAGGTTGTGCAGCCTCCTTTATAAGACATTGAAGCACAAAGTATGGACACCCAACGTACAAACAAGAGAGGCTGAGAACTCCTCAACTGGACAGAGTGCAAAGTAGCTCTACAAACCACAGAGACAAGAGCGGTGTATTTCTTTTATATGAGTGGTAGTGCAAAAAACGTACAATCGATGTTAAACTCTACATTCAACACTAGAACTAAAATAACAAATCAACAGAAGTGCATGTGTTTGTGTTGGATGTCTTTTTCCATTTTAGACATTCCAGAAGCAGTTGTGTTTTCACGATTTTGGTATTTTAGCAGGGGAGCACTAGGACCCAGCAGATGTCCTCAGAAGGTATAAATAGGGGTGGAACCAAGATGGAAGTCTCTTCATTCCTCCGGGAAGAAGTTGATGAGCCTGGTTGTCAAATCTCAAAATAAGATGTTTCAAGTATGCTTTTTGTTTGCTTCTTAAAGGGAGAACGTTGAATTGTTCCTTGACGTAGGACTTGTCGCAGAGGTAACCAAACAATGTTGTTTTGTTTACAGTGTGTATGGTCATTTTAATTGGATTGTTTTTGAATGTCTTTAGTGAACCGACTCAAGATGGTGAAGGAACAATGGAGGAACCGTGAAAGAACAAGCCGTAGAAGGGACAAGCAAGGCCTCTGTCGACGATTTTCAATGGCAATCCTGGACTCTCAAACCTGTGAGCACACCATGTGTCACTACACCTCTGGCCAACCCTTTCTCTAGATTGGAAGTGTTGGCTTTTTTTTGTTTTGTTTTGTAAATAAAACAAATTTATATCCCTCCTACTCCTGGCTCGGTGTGTCTATATTCACCTATATTCTAAAACTCTGGAAATGTGGTTTAGTTTGACGTGTTTTTGCGGTTGGACGAGAACAGTCCTCACCTGTACTACCTGGGCGTGGCTACATTGCATGATACAAGATACAAGATTTTTATTGGCCATAAGAATGCTTACTCCCCATTCCCTCCTGTGATACCACAGCAGCAGCGTGCTTATAGGTACAGCAATTGACCAGGGTGTATGCCATAAATGACTAGACTGCATTGGTGTGAGGAGTAGATGACGTGTCTGTGCTTGGAATGTGAATCAATTTGATGTTCACGTTAGGTGTGCAGCCTCACCAGCCACAGAGTAATCGGTCTAATTAAGACCAGGTGAGGCTGCTTTAAGGCTGCTTTAACCAGCAACCAACCACACTCCACAAGGCCTAAATGTGCTTTTTATAATTGTATCAGATTTCATCATATTGTGGTCAAATGGCCATACATGTTTCAATGCTTGAAACGCATTTAAAAGGTGCTCCAAATCAGTTTCTATGTGTGTTCACGCTGAGAAATACATCAGATCAGTCATCTAATCTGGTATGTAGTTCTTTTCAGACTACATGACGGATTGTAAAGCACCTGTATCTGTTCTTGTAGACTGAGACCAAGACGGGACAACAACCTGTGGACCTTGTTGGAACCGACTGGATATTTGAAGCAATTTTTGACCCTCATCTCCCCCTAGTCTCATGTCTCCTGTCTCACCCTTGTCTCCCCTCACAATTGTCTCCTTTCTCTTCTCCTGTCTCCTCACCCTCGTCTCCATCGTCTCCCGCAGTCTCCTCACCCTTCTCTCTCCTCACCCTTGTCTCCTCTTTCTCCGGTCTCCTCTGTCTCCTGTCTCACCCTCATCTGTCCCTCTTCTCCTCGTCTGCTCTGTCTTACCCTCATGTCCCCTCCTGTCCGACCACAAGACTATCGCATCTCATCCAACCTTGTAATGAATGCCTGTTGTCCTCGACGTGAGGAGATCTGCTCCCCTCCCCTCCTCCTCCTGCCTCCTCCCCATGCCCGACCTCCTGGATGCCATTTCCAGCCCCAGAGGCTCCTGGGTGGGCTAAGCTGGTAATGAGGTTGGCGAGGGATGGAGACTTCCATTAACTTAAACGTTGTACAAGGGAACGGCAGAGCCATAAACCAAGGTCTTGAAAGGCCCATGATAGCTCAAGCATGAAGAGCACGACTCTCTCCCCCTCTTTCTTTCCCTCTCCCTCGTTCTCCACTTCTCTTCCTCTCTCCTCTCCCCCCTCGTTCTCCCCTCTCCTTTGCTCTCCACTTCTCTTCCTCTCTCCTCTCCCCCCTCGTTCTCCCCTCTCCTTTGCTCTCCACTTCTCTTCCTCTCTCCTCTCCCCCCTCGTTCTCCCCTCTCCTTTGCTCTCCACTTCTCTTCCTCTCTCCTCTCCCCCCTCGTTCTCCCCTCTCCTTTGCTCTCCACTTCTCTTCCTCTCTCCTCTCCCCCCTCGCTCTCTCTCTCTCTACTTTCCCTTGCACTGTGCCCCTCTATTTTTCTTGATCTTTCTCCCTCTCGCCTTCCCATTCTCTCCCTTGCTCTCTTCTCTAGTTTTTTTCCTTCCGTCGCTTACTAATTCTCTCTCCCTCCCCCCCCTCCCCCCCCCTCCCCCCCCCCCCCCTCCCCCCCCTCCCCCCCTCCCCCCCCCTATCTCTGCCTCTCCCCCCCTCCTGCCTTAAAAGTTTCATGGCCCCAGGGACAAGCGATAAACTTCAGTAAAAATGTTTTCCATTCTGCTGTTCCTCTGTAATCCAGCAGCATGGCTGCTTACCGAGGGACGGCTGCCACATAACAATAGTCTCCACAGCTTGGTTACGTTTCATTATGGTGATCGAGATCCCCGTGAAGTATTTGGTTCGTCACGCAGAACCGGCACACCGACCTTGACTTGTGAGCTAAAGTTGAGCTTTGAGAACGCAGACCCCGGGGCCTCTGAGGAGGACTACAGCCTCGGTGTGGAGGCTGTGTATTGATCCAGTAATTGATTGAGCGATGTGTTTGTGAAGGTTAGTGAACTCGGGGATTGGTGTTTTGCTGGAGTCCTTCTTAGTAATTCTGTCTTTCCTGCATCATCCTCGCTGGCAAGATGGCAGTGGAACCCTGGCTGATTTCAAACGGAAAATAGACGCCTTTGTTTGACTTCCCTCTGGTTGGTGCTTTTGTGCATCTTTGGGTTGTAGAGCAGCTTGTGTGGATGGGCGTGTCCTGAAAGAGCAGGATCAACTGCATGTGGTCTGCTGCTGGTGTCTGGTTTATCCCATGGGACATAAATCAGTTTTATTGCCATGTAAGCTTTCACATACACAGTCATTTCTTGTGTAATGGTGCAGAAATACAAGAAATACCAAAAACAACTGTATAGGATTTAAAAAAAAAAAATTATCAATATATACAGAAGCTATCCAATGAGCATGTGTGTTGTAGTGTGACAGTAAATTGAAGTGTGCTCTAGTTGTGTGTACTCAGTGTTGGTCGGCCCATTGGTAAAGCGGTACCATCGAAGATCTGTTTGACTTTGTATTGTGTTTATTTGTATTGCTCGCAGCCTATCTCCCACTTCCTATTTAATGGTAGTAACTTCCCTTTCCCCCTGAAATGTTAATCCTGCAATGTAACGCATAACGTACATTTCCCATGATGCAACAGTGATCTGTAACCAGCACCCAGCCATTGGTACCGGTGTTGATTGAGGCTTGATTTGGATAATAGGATGAAATGTATACAGTACAGTCTGTTTTGTAATGTCTCCTGTCTAACTAGAGTGTTATTTACCCTCTGTCTGTTTAGGATGGATGGATACCCAGCTTGAAGCTTTTAGGCACAAATTATAGATACAGCAAAGCACAGATGGTCCTTTTATCACTGGCTTTATGAGAACAGAACTGTCTTTGAGGAACTGATAAAATAAGATGGTCTGTTAGACTAAAGTACTTGGCCAAACTACTTTTATTTTCCTTCTATGAACCACGTTTGACTTTATTGACTATTTCACCAGCCTACCGGTTGGTACAGTCCACTGAGTAGGCTGATAACCCTCTAGGTACCTCTAGGTGGACATGGCCACTAGTGATATCACAAAGCACTAGACATTGAAATGGAGAGCATCGCACCTGCGGTTAAATAGGGGGCCTTTAATATCCTATTATAGTTTTAGTAAATTCATGGACATGTCTATGTCTATAGTCTATGTTTTGAACTACAACAAGGGTGTGCCACCATTGAGACAGAACCGTAACCGACGGAGCTAAACCTGTATTCACGTATTTCAGCATGTTTGACTTGCTAATTGGCCATACAGCGTATATTTTAAAAGTAAGTACTGTAGGGAAGCATGTGGGTGTTCTAAATAGTCCTTGAGTGAATAACTGGGGCAATATACAGCACTGTCCACTAATTAGCTTAGGAGTGGGAATTAGTGAGGGGGTTCTAGAGACCACTCCAACTGATTAATGTGTTGACAATATGTAGGACTGGAAACTTCTTTAGTGTCTTAATATTATCGTTTGGATAGGACTAGCATCCGTAAAAAGACTAGCATCCGTACAAGGACTACCAGGTTAAAGGTTTTTATCCACAGGTAGTGTGCCTACTGAACTGCTAGGAGTGCTGCCACTATCATAACATTGTCATCCATATTACATTACATTACACTATCAAACTTTTGCTGGACTTTCTGAACTCATCGCAGCCTGTTCTGTTCTGCACTGTACTGCACTGTATTCATGATGCTGCTGCACTTCTGTATGTATTGTATGTGGAATGTATAATATAATGTTTATGTTCACATAAATTTGAATTACATATGTGTAAACATACTTTGTGACATACTTTAAATTATTCAGAAATGCCATTTTTCAGTGTATAAAATGTATACATTTTTTTTACTGGTTATGGAAATTGTATGCTGAATTATGAAAATGTATTTTGCTTTAGAACCAGAGCCACAATGTCAGACCAATGAAGCGAGTGTTCTAGGAGTATTCTAGGAGTAGTATATTATGTAGTGAGAATTCTAGGAGCAGTATTCTATGTAGCAAATATTTTAGGAGCAGCGAGTATTCTAGGAGCAGTATTTGATGTAGCAAGTATTTTTGGAGCAGTATTCAATTTAGCAAGTATATTAGGAGCAGTATTCTATGAATGGAAATATTGTAGGAACAGTATTCAATGTAGTGAGTATTCTAGCAGAAGTATTCAATGCAGCGAGTATTCTATGTAGTGAGTATTCTAGGAGCAGTATTCTATGTATGGAAGTATTCTAGGAGCATTTTTCTATTATTGCAGGCGGGACATTTATCCTGAGATCGTATATATCTACAGAAACTCTATACAACATATACCTTTTTATGGATTATAATCACGGTTTGCTTTGTTGGATATTCTTTGTCCCACATGCCAGCTTTATTATTTACCTGGTGTCGGTCTATGCGAGAACCGTATAAATCCTCCATTTCACCATGTGCCGTGAACCAGGGAGCCGGCATGCTTGATTGACAGCCGTCTCAGAGTTGGTGCAGTAAAGCGTCTGCGGTGTGAGCTGTGCACCGTGTAAACCGGCCGCTAAACCTTTTTAAATTCACAAAACAACAAACCCTGCCAGGCAGCAAGACCGATGCATGTTGTGGTGCAATAACGGTGTTTGTTTCAACTAGTCGCTGAACGACAGCTCCGCCTAGTTTGATCAAAAAGAATGTGGACGTGCCGATGTTAAGTTACGTCTCAGAGACGGCAGTCAGTGCTTTCATGTTTGATTCCCATGTACAATAGCGTGTTTCTATTGTTTGTATTGTCTCTCTCTCGTGCTCTCTCTCTTGCTCTCTCGCTCTCTGTCTCCTCTCCTTTCTCGATTTTGCATTTCCTCTCTCTTCTTGCTCTTTTAGTTTTTCCCCAAGCTCTCTCTCTCTCTCCCCCCTTTCTTTCTCCAGCCCCCTCATCTCCTCTCGCTCTCTCTCTCCCTCTTCTCCCCTCTCTCTCTCTCTCTCTCTCTCTCCCTCCCCCACCTCCCAGTAAGGCCTGGTGGTGGAGAGAGGGTACCCCCTTCCTCCCCGGAGGAGGTGTCAGCCTGGCTATTAATGAGGGAAGGGGGGGTGGGGGGGGGGGTAATGGAGTGTCTAATGCGTCTCCTGGCCCTCCTGGATATTATGATTAAGGATATGACAGCGCCACTCCACACCTTCACCAAGTGATGATTCCTACACGTGTCGCGTGTCGCCGGGTGTTAAGCGCAAGTTTCATCACGCCGCTGCCGCCGCCAGATGTCTGATCCCGCCTCCTTTCACCCGCCGAGGCCCCGGACAGCCAATCACGGGAATCTCTTGGCAGGTTTTTTTCCCGTTCCTCTGGAGTCTAATCAACATCCTGTTAGGCCGGGGGGTTCGGCATTCACCGCTCGCTGCGTCCGATAGGCTCGGTAGGAAATGGTAATAATAATAAATAATAAATAATAAACAAATGTTTTTTTAAATGATGGGTTGTGTGGGTGATGGCTCTCGATCAGCCTGCCTGGGTAACCACAAACACATGCATACACACACACACACACACACACACACACACACACACGCACAATACACAATTACTTTGTTTGATTTTACATGGTAGATTTAGCAGTTGCTTTTCACTCGCTGCACCTCACCGCTAGCTGGCTTCCTGACCCACAGACACTGGTCCTCGGGGGGGGGGGGGGGCTGACCCCAGCGGGCTGCGGTTGGCACGTGCTCTCCCCACCACACTTCAATGGAACCTGCGGTTGTTGTTATCGTGTCGGGATGATCGTCACATCCCGCTCCCCCCCCCCCCCCCTCCCCAGGAATAGATCGGTCCACATCCGCCGGGGGGGTTAGGATCCATACCGGTCAAAACCGCTCTGATGCGGGGGCCCTAACCGAGGGCGTTCACACCTCAGTGTCCGCATGAGAAGAAAAACGCCAGTTTGTTCTGCCCTGGGGAGCGGGGAGGGGGAGGGGGTTCATACAAACCGAACAAACCGTCGATTTTCTTTTGATGAGTTGCGTGTGTGTGTGTGTGTGTGTGTGTGTGTGTCTAGGGGGGGAGACACACACGTGGTGGTCTTGGTGTGAGCTGTGAGCGGAGGAGAGAACAGCTCAACCTCTGTTCCCCCCGGCCACTGCACTGCGACCGGTCGGATGCCTGACATCATGATGGACGAGGTCCAGATGTCAACACTACCCCACCCCTCGCCACCCCCCCACCCCTCTCCCCCTCCCCCTCCCCACCCTGCGGGGCCACACCGGATGAGACACCAACCACCTCTTTCCCTCTCTCTCCCTCTCTCTCTCCTTCTCTCTCTCTCTGTCATCACTCTCTCCCTCTCTGTCTCTCTCCGTCATAACTCTCTCTCTCTCTCTCTCTCTCTGTCGCTCTCTGTTTCTCTCTCCTTCACCCCTCTCTCTCTCTCTCTATCTATGTCTCTCTCTCTGTCACCACACTCTCTCTTTCTCACCCCTCTCTCTCTCTCTCTCTCTATCTATCTCTCTCTCTCTGTCACCACACTCTCTCTTTCTCACCGCTCTCTCTCTTTCTCCACTACATGAAGTATAGCCAATGGTAAACAGGAAGTAGAGCCAACGGTAAACTGAAAGAGGAGGGGTCAGAGGGAACTCGCTGGGGGGATGCCAGGCAAGGGCGACCGTTTGGTGGGTGTGTGTGCGCTCCCAGGGCCGCTGGGGAGTGGGTGTGTGTGTTTGGGGTGAGTGTGTGTGTGTGTGTGTGTGTGGTGTGTGTGTCTGTCAGCCTTTCTCTCTGTTTGGGGAGAATCTGTTTGTGTCAGTGAGTGTTTATGTGTGTGAGTGTGTTTGGGGAGAGTCTGTGTGTGTGTGTTTGGGGAAAGTCTGTGTGTGTGTGTGTTTTGGGAGTCTGTGTGTTTTGAGAGTCTGTGTGTGTGTGTGTGTGTGTGTTTTTGGACAGTCTGTGTGTGTGCATTTGGGGAGAGCCTGTGTGTGTGTGTGCGTGTTTTTGGGTTGTGTGTGTGTGTGTATGTGTAAGTGTGTGTGTGTGCGTGCGCGTGCGTGCATGTTTTAGCAGGGCCAGAGGTGAGTGGGCTTTGTCAGCCCGCCAAATAGCTGTGGTGATTAACATTTGAACCACAGTACATGGAGGGCCCAGGAGCCAATGAGCAGTCATTCTATCAGTGTCGTTAAGTAGACTCTATTTAAATATGTAGGAACGGCCCAAGCTGGCCAGAGAGGGAAAATAACTTCCCCACAGTGAAGCGCTCTTCAGATTTCATGTGGAAGAGAAGGTTTGATGTGGTCGTAAGAACAAAATGACATGATTGTGAAGAAAAAAGAAACATATTCCTCTCTGAACTTTTTTCGGGACTTCTTGCACCTCCGAGATTTTGTAACTTGCCGAAATCTCTGGCCAGAGACGGAAATCTCAGCGGATGACCGCAATGCCAACATTTTGTGTGATGAGTCCAAAAATATATTTTTTTTAAATCTGATTTCCCCTTTCCCATGCAGAAGCTATGGTATTTACTGATGGAGCGTTCAGTGACCAAAACTAAAACCGCATTGAGTGTAAAACGATTTGGTTGGTCTCTGGCCAACCAAAACAAAATCTGTATGTTGGACCAACCGTATAACCGATAGTAGCTGCACAGCTCCCAGCGAGAGAGAGAGAGAGAGAGAGAGAGAGAGAGAGAGAGAGAGAGAGAGAGAGAGAGAGAGAGAGAGAGAGAGTATGAAGCTACTGTACAGACTGGCCTTTTCGCTTAACACACTGCTCATACACACGCATTCCCACATAGCATGTCAAACACACAAACACCACATGCACACAGGGCCCACAAGCACATCAACATGTACGCATGCACATGTACACACACACATTGGACTCCCAAGCTCCTACACACACACACACACACAATTCATGAATGAATGAACCATTGAATGCAACCACTCATACAGACGCAAATGCATGCACAAGCACAATTTAGATGCAAGGCACATACAAGCCCATATGCTTACACACATATGCAAATACATACACACGGACACAAACTACTGTTACTAATTCCACCAGGATGAACCTCCTAATATACTGTATATAAATGTGTGTATTTAGAGATAAAGATATACAGTACATAGTTTTGTACATCGTGCAAAACTTGTAGCGAGATGCCCCATAACCTCCTTAATGACTACATAGTGAAAGCAACACATGTCTGTACTGCCCTCTCTCTCTGGGTTTGGCGGAACGAGACCAGAGGATAAACCAAAATGTTCACACAGTCGGTGAACCTCCTCTTCCTCTTCCTCTTCCTCTTCCTCATCTCGTATCCCCTCCGTCTTCTCCTCCGCCTCCTCTCACTCTCTGTCTCTGACTCTATCTCTCTACCTCTCACTCTCTGTCTCTGACTCTATCTCTCTACCTCTCACTCTCTGTCTCTGACTCTATCTCTCTACCTCTCACTCTCTGTCTCTGACTCTATCTCTCTACCTCTCACTCTCTGTCTCTGACTCTATCTCTCTACCTCTCACTCTCTGTCTCTGACTCTATCTCTCTACCTCTCACTCTCTGTCTCTGACTCTATCTCTCTACCTCTTACTCTCTGTCTCTGACTCTATCTCTCTATCTCTCACTCTCTGTCTCTGACTCTATCTCTCTATCTCTCACTCTCTGTCTCTGACTCTATCTCTCTATCTCTCACTCTCTGTCTCTGACTCTATCTCTCTATCTCTCTCTCTCTATCTCTCACTCTCTGTCTCTGACTCTATCTCTCTATCTCTCTCTTTCTGTCTCTCTCTCTATCGCTCACTCTCTGTCTCTGACTCTATCTCTCTATCTCTCTATCTCTCTATCTCTCACTCTCTGTCTCTGACTCTCTGTCTCTGGATCTATCTCTCTATCTCTCACTCTCTGTCTCTGACTCTATCTCTCTATCTCTCTATCTCTCTATCTCTCTCTCTGACTCTATCTCTATCTCTCTATCTCTCGCTCTCTGTCTCTGACTCTATCTCTCTATCTCTCTATCTCTCTATCTCTCTATCTCTCGCTCTCTCTCTCTCTGACTCTCTCTCTCTATCTCTCTATCTCTCTATCTCTCGCTCTCTGTCTCTGACTCTATCTCTCTATCTCTCTATCTCTCTATCTCTCGCTCTCTCTCTCTGACTCTATCTCTCTATATATCTCTCTCTTTCTGTCTCTCTCTCTCTTCAGAGACTATCACTCACCTCCTGACTTGATCAGGAGGTGAAAACCCTTTCTACTAAGGACCAGGGCTTGTAGATTAGACCAGACCCTTTAGGTCAGGGACCAGGGCTTGTAGGTTAGACCAGACCCTTTAGGTCAGGGACCAGGGCTTGTAGGTTAAACCAGACCCTTTAGGTCAGGGACCAGGGCTTGTAGATTAGACCAGACCCTTTAGGTCAGGGACCAGGGCTTGTAGGTTAGACCAGACCCTTTAGGTCAGGGACCAGGGCTTGTAGGTTAAACCAGACCCTTTAGGTCAGGGACCAGGGCTTGTAGATTAGACCAGACCCTTTAGGTCAGGGACCAGGGCTTGTAGGTTAGACCAGACCCTTTAGGTCAGGGACCAGGGCTTGTAGGTTACACCAGACCCTTTAGGTCAGGGACCAGGGCTTGTAGATTAGACCAGACCCTTTAGGTCAGGGACCAGGGCTTGTAGGTTAAACCAGACCCTTTAGGTCAGGGACCAGGGCTTGTAGATTAGACCAGACCCTTTAGGTCAGGGACCAGGGCTTGTATATTAGACCAGACCCTTTAGGTCAGGGACCAGGGCTTGTAGGTTTTACCAGACCCCGTAAATCAGTGAGCAGGGCTTGGAGTTTACTGACAGTAACGACATGTTTTTAGGAGGCAAATGAAAAGGCTGCTGCTGTTAGTTGGTGACCTAGACTGCATTTAACACTGATGTCTCTGACCTGTGGCGCATAAAGCACTTGACAATGAATGCATTACATTTGTTCATACACACATTCACACACCGACGGCGGTGTCGGAAATAATGACCAGCTTGTTGAGAGCCGGTAGGGGTTAAATATTTTGCTCAAGGACACCTAATTTATCCAACAACCATCTTGCTGCCAGACAACGTGCCCTCCTATCTCCTGCTGCCTGAGTGGTTAGTAGCTGCCAGTAACCGTTGTTTCAATGACAAATGCGCCAAATGCGTGACTGATGTGAGTCTAAAGTATAACTAGCTAGTGGCTAGCTAGTGGGTGTTCAACTCCCATTTTGAAAGGTTCTGTGTGCATGCATGTTAACCGTCTACCTAGTGGCATCCCCGAGCAAGACGCACTAACCCCCGACTGGCTCCCTAAGACATGTATCTGAATTCACCGTGAGTCGCTTTAGATAAACGGGTCTGCTAAATGACTAGATGGTAAATAGATTATGCATATAGAAAATACATTATTGGAATAACTGCACTGTATAAATTTGCAAAGAGGAAGGGCCTTGTGAGCGTTTATCTCCCTCTAAGTTGACTCCTTGGAGATAACTTGAAGTTTGCTCGTCTATTATGTTTGCTCTAAGTGGATATCGTGTGTTTTTAAAAGTTTTTAAAACGTTGGGATAGTGGTCTGTCACACTGTGGATGGGCAATCCAGTTTCTGAATGTGAACGCAGTCGGCCCCCACATGCTAAACCCAGCGGACGGGCGAGAGGAACAGCGCCAATACCCTGGCGATGACGCCAACATGCTTTAATGACAGCACCGCTGTATGCCCAGGCGAAAACATGTTACCCATGATGCAACACCCTTTAGAGTCCAGCAACAAATACTGGACCACATCACGCTATTCTCCTTCCAGCTGGGAAACAAAACACAGGGGACAATACAACAGGCTAAGTTGAATTGATGTAAAACCACTTGTACCAACCAATGTACTTTTGAGTTATTTACTGTTTAGTCATTTAGCAGACACTTTTATCCAAAGTAACTTACAGTCAGCACAGAGACAGGTCATTAATAAGCAGGTAGGGGTTAAACAGTTGAATACAGAGACAGGTCATTAATAAGCAGGTATGGGTTAGACAGTGGATACAGACACAAAACATTATGTGAGTCAACCACCCTGGAGAGTATCCTTCCCCCTTTATACTGTATATTATTTTGTATATAAAGACAATTACTTTAACTACTACTATTACTACTACTTCTGAATTTGTGGATGACCAAATCTCTTTAGTGCTCTACAGGATTGTGGTTCCCCTAGCAACTACATCTGGACCGCTGGCAACCATTTTCCTCTGGTGGTGATTTACCTAATCCCTTTAAAGCAATCAAGGAAACGCAATTACCCAACCGCCAGAGAGACGCGAGAACAGGGCAAATAGTTAAAAACGAATTATCCTAAGACTAATTCGGAATTATTATTATTACTGTGATATGTTATTAGAATCATTATAAAAGTTGCCCACCGTTAAGTTGTGTTCGGGGGTTAGGGAGACGGCTGATTGGCTGCCATGTATGCTGACATGATTTGAACACGCCACACAGCGTTCAAATCATGTCAGTGTAATATTCATCAGAAGCTGCGTACTTTACCTGCAGCTTGTTCAAAACTTCACCAACAACTGACTACAAACCCACGGCCTGCCGCTGATTCATTCCGCTTTAAAACTTTACACTTGACTCGGCAACTTGAGCCGTTTTCCAATGAATTCCTTTTTTTATCGGGGTGTTGTATCGAGAATTGCTCCAACGTACGGAATTGTTTATGGCGCTCGCGTATAATATCTTAAACACCCGAGTTATGCGGTGTCCTTGCTGGATGTGCTGACATGGGCAGTGCAGTTGAAAAATACACACACACACGCACACACACATACACACACACACACACGCGCACACACACACACACACGCGCGCGCGCGCACGCGCGCACGCACGCACGCACGCACACACGCACACACGCACACACACACACACACACACACACACACACACACACACACACACACACACACACACACACAGCAGTAGGGTACTATAAGAGCATCAGTCTGAGAGTGTACTGTACTCCACATGCCTCTGGCTGCCATAATTAAAACATACAATAAATCACCCTGGAAGAGGTGGATATGATGCCCCCTCCCCCCCCCCCCCTCTGCTCTCTCTCTCGTCCTCTCTCACCACCCTCCCCTCTCTCGCTTTTCCCATCTCTCTCTTTTCTCTCGCTCCTCATTCCTCTCCACTCTCTACCCTCTCCTCTCTCTGACCTTTCCCCTCTCTCATCTCATCTCTCAGTTCTCCCACTCTCCTCTCATAACTTCTCGCCCCTCTCATCTCTACTCACCTCTCTCTCTTCTCCCCCCTCCATCTCTCTCTCCGATCCCTCTTCTCTCTCGCCCCTCCCCTCCTCTCCCCTCCTCTCTTTCTCTTCCCCCACTCTCCTCTCCCCCCTCCTCTCCCCTCCCCTCTTTCTCTTCCCCCACTCTCCTCTCCCCCCTCCTCTCCCCTCCCCTCCCCTCTTTCTCTTCCCCCTCAACGCGCTCTTCTCCCCCCTCCTCTCCCCTCCCCTCTTTCTCTTCCCCCACTCTCCTCTCCCCCCTCCTCTCCCCTCCCCTCTTTCTCTCCCCCCCTCCCCCCCCCCTTCTTTGAGGAGCAGAGTCTGTGAGCTGAATCAGCTCTTCCTGGGACGACCTGCCGCGGGGGAAAGAGCATCTCTCAGCACATCACAGCAGGAGGCAACATCAGGAGCGCAGCGAAGGGAGGAAAGCAGCAAACAGGAAGTGACATCACGGGATGTCTGATGATCGCAATGCAATATGAAATATTAGACTTGCTGTGTGGGGTGCGAGCTGAAATGAGTGCGGTGACCGCTACGTGTCATAAATGGAACAGATGTTTGGTGTACTGGTGTATTTATGCCGTTGCTAACAGATAGTGCTGACAAGCTGCCTCCTAAAGCTTTGTCCCCCGCTCCCTGGTCCACTCCGCACTACCGAGAGCCCCCGCGTACTGGGAGACACTCACGTGTCGTTTGAGCCCTGCAAAACAGAGAGATGCTGGCTCCGTGAGGTATGGGGAGATAAAGTATCCCACAATGCATTTGTCGTTTTCACTTAAACAATGGCTGCTTGTGGTAACTTGTGGTGGTCGAAAGCTGAAGCCAAAGTCTTCACTGCTCCGTGGCTAGCATGCGATCTTAACACTCTTTAGATTAGATTAGATTCAAATTTATTGTCAGTGTACAGCACAAGTACAGTACAGCGAAGGACAGACACCTCTGCTGATACGTGTGATCGGTAAGAAGCACCTACACCCGGAGTACCATTCCCCCCCCCCCGCTCCCCCCCTGACAACACCTATAGGTGAGCTCACCTATCACCGTAGTAGCCACTATTCATGTGTCATCTTTCGCCCTTTCTGCCCCTTCTTTTACCTCCCGACTACCTCAAATAAAGAGACAGAACTGGGACAGAGTTTAAATATCTGGTTGAACTTGTTCTGCGGCTCTTCCAAACCGACTCCTGGGCGATGAAGTTTTCAGATGCTCTGATCCTTCCCAACCATAGTCCATCCATCCATCCCAACCATCACCAGCCTGTCCAGCGGAGGCCGCTAGATGAGGAGTTAGATGACGGTTCTGGAGGTTAACCCGACCTGACGGGGATGTTCCAGACCTCCAGGACGGGGGGAGGGGGGCTCAGAGAGGGTTCAGAGAGGTTTGGGGTCAGAGACGACCTGGGGAGCATTTCGTGGCGTGGATGACCTGGGAAATGACATCACTCAAAGCGGTGTTTGCAACTGCGGCCAGAGCTGCAGTTGCTAGAAGTTCTGCGTCTGCCGTGCATGGCTACAGGCCTGCGTGTCGGGTCCGGTTAGCTGACGGAGGAAGCACATGGCTGGGGGCAGGGCCTGTCACTGTCAGGCAAGGAGGAAGTGGGAACCAACCCCCCCCCGGCACAGAGAGGCTGTCTCTACCAATCTGCAGCAACATCACCCACCCACACAACACACACACACACACACACACACACACACACACACACACATAGGCTGCCCTAGCCCCCCTCCCTACCCCAGATGAAAAGTTCTCCGTTGCCATGGCAGCCGACAGGTCTCCCTGATGTTGGCCGGATGCTTCTTGGATGTTTTTTGGTGTGTGTGACATGATCCTCATGCTGAGGACTTCTACACACATGGCCATATACTCCAGATTAAAATGGGGACTCCCTCTGCTACAGTAAGACAAACTTTAACCTTTAACCTTTACCTAACCTCATCACATCACTTCAGTCCCCTGAGATCTTTCACTGCATTAAACACAACAGTATGCCAAGTTGCCAACATTGGACTCGATAAAAGCAGAGATTTACAGACGGAACCGTAAAATCAGTGCAACCGGCGCCAAGCACTAATGCAGTCATTAACCATACAGTATAATATTCTACATGAGTTTATGTTTTCCTCTTTAATACGATCCCTTGTCTTAAATCAGCCTAATTCCCCTGTCTTACTGCCTCTCCCACACAGATAATCAAGGGGATGTAAAACCGGGGAGTCTGTTAATCGAATTAATTAGAGTCTGATGCTCTTACTTTGAGGATGCTGTTGGTTCACCACCCCCTGCTCTCACATCCTCCTCCTCCCCCTCCCCCGCGCCACCCCCACCGACCCCTAACCCCCAGAGGAGGCACAGGGCCAAAGAAGAGAGAGAGGGGAGGGACCAGAGGGAGGAGAATGAGATGGTAGAGAGAGAGAGAGAGAGAGAGAGAGAGGGGGTGAGAGAGAAAGAGAGAGAGAGAGAGAGAGAGAGAGAGAGAGAGAGAGAGAGAGAGAGAAAGAGAGAGAGAGAGAGAGAGAGAGAGAGAGAGAGAGAGAGAGAGAGAGAGAGAGAGAGCGAGAGAAAGAGAGAGAGAGAGAGAGAGAGAGAAAGAGAGAGAGAGCGGTAGGGGAGAGAAGAGAGAGACAGGGGGGGGGGGGGTGGGGGGTTGAAGAGGGTTCATCTCCTGCTGGGTAATCTATCTATCTAATCTATCCAAAGGCCCCTGTGTTTGTCTGTGCTTTAGAACTAGATCTGAGCCGGCCGACGCAGGTCGAGCAAAGGATAGAGTAAGGCCAAGAGGAGGATAATCTCTGTCTGATCACATGACATCTGCCTCGCCGGCTAGCTGAACATACAGGGGGCTTTTAGAGACCCTCCAGTGAGCCATGCGGGTTAACGAGCGCAATTAACTCCCGACTCCTTAGTTTTAAAATGCTCATGGGCGT
>CM051008.1:16762748-16778372 GCA_027704905.1 Muraenolepis orangiensis
CACACACACACACACACACACACACACACACACACACACACACACACACACACACACACACACACACACACACACACACACACACACACACACATATATATATGTGCAATATCTAAAACCAGGATGAATAACAGAAAAGGAATATGGAATATGTTTTGTATTCATAAAAACAAACTAGTATTAACAAGTTGTTCACATTGCTCACAACAACTTCCACAAATGGCCCAATAAGATGTCTTCCTGTGAGAGTTAGCACTGCGACACTTCGCTACACACTAGCATGGCTGTTCATTCTAACATACCATATTGCTGGCGTGTGTTCAGTTGGTTGGTCTTGATGTTTCAGAGCCATGGTGGATGGGTGGGTATGTGGGTGGGCGGAGGGTGGGTAGGTGGGTGGGCGGAGGGGGTGGGTAGGTGGGTGGGCAGAGGGTGGGTAGGTGGGTGGGCGGAGGGTGGGTTAAGTGGGTGGGCGGAGGGTGGGTTAAGTGGGTGGGCGGGGCTGTAGCATGGAGATGGGGGACCTGGGGTGTCCATCTGGCAGAGACCAAACTCTTCCATCTCTACAGGGGGTCTTAGCTTCTGCTAATCCGCTACATTTGTGGTGCCAAAGACGAAAGAGTCAAAGTAAGCGTTTATATTGAATCTCTATCGTTGAAGACTAAAAACCAAGTCTGAAATATTGGTGCAGTTATGGACTCTGATCTCAACTTTAATAGCCACATAAAGACTAATGGAGTAAATGGTAAATGGACTGCATTTATATAGCATTTCTCTGACCAACGGCCACTCAAGGGCGCTTCACAAGTTATCCCTCACATTCACCCATTCATACACACATTCATTCACCCATTCATACACCGACAGCGGTGTCACAATGCAAGGCAATGCAAGACAGCCAGAACGGCGGGAGCAGTTAGGGTTAGGGTTTCTTGCTCAGGGACACTTCGACACTCAGCTAGGAGGAGCTAGGGGATTGAACCAGCAACCTTCTGGTTGCCAGACAACCCGGCTACATCCTGATCTAACGCCGGCAAAAAAAAAAGCATAAAAAAAGAATCAAGGCTGGATATTTAGTGACCATGACTACTATAAGGCAGTTTTCACAGGTCTCTCAAAAAAAGCTGTGAGACGACTCCAACTCATCCAGAATGCTGCTGCTAAAGTTTTAACTAAGAGTAGGAAAGCAGCCCACATTACTCCAGTGCCAAGATCACTGCACTGGCTTCCTGTTTGCCAGAGAATTTAGTTAAAAACATCACAAGTAGAGCACTAAAGCACTAAATGGGTTGGGACCAAAATCTCTGATCGGTTTCCTGATGACATGAGAGCTCTAGTGGGCGTATAACACACAAGCAGTGTGTTATACGACCACGAGAGCTCTCATGTCATCAGGAACCGACCTGCTTACTGTTTCTAGTGATCCGAGGCGTTGAACCAAGCAAGGTAAAGCAGCTTTTAGTTGGAAGCATCACCATCATGTTCTGGAACAAACTTCCAGAACATGTAAGGTCTGCACCAACACCTTACTCCTTCAATTCAGGGCCCTAAACATTTCTTTGTACTGCAGCTTTTTATTAAAAATGTATATCTGCATCTTCTATTTTAGATTTTAATTAACTTAATTTCTTGTATTTTACATTCCCCCTTTTATTGTTTTATTATACTGTATGTGAATGGTTGTCCTAACAAAAGATAGTACTAACAATAAATAAAACAATAACAGCTTGTGCTAATAGTACTAACACAGTAAAAAACAGTAACAGATATTACTAATAGTTGTAACATAGTAAAAACCGTAACTGATTGCACTAATAGTACTAACATAGTAAAGAGTAACATATTGTACTAGTAGTAGTAGTAGTACTAAAACAGTAAAAAACAGAGAGTAGGCCTACTAGTGATATGAACACAGTAGGGATAAAAAAAAGACTATTACTACTATAATGAAGAAAAAGCTGATATCCCACCAGGTACAATTATTGTTTTACTGAAATACTAGAATTAAATGAAAAGGCAAGGACATCTTTATAGTAGTATTCACAACACAAAACCATAGTCATAGAGCTTTACAATATGCTTTACATATGTGTGTACATGTATGTGACCAATAAAGAGGATTCAATCCTCCAAAATTTAGATTTAGATTTAGATTTTAGACAAAAGGCCGGGATCACAAAATCCGGGAAAAACCTTCAAAGAAAAACAATCACGTAGATTAGCTTAAAAAAAACAAAAACGCAATCGCGTGGATTACATCAATCATAAAATACAGCCAGCGTGTTGGACGCAAAAAAAACAACCCTAAACCCTTATCCTGAGCTCTTAAGTGATTGTAGGCGTGTTTAACGGTGTGTCGGTGTGCGATGCCGGCCGTCTGATTGAGGAACCACCGCAGACCGAGTGAGCTCTTTAGGGCTTTGAGCGTCAGAACATCAGTCTTCTGGGAGCGGCGGGTCTTTCATCGCCCCGCCGTGATGTATGGACATGGCGGCGACGGCCGCTCCGAGTGCATAAAAGCCTCTGAGTGGTCTCATTCGTCTCAATTATCACAGAGAGCATTAACATTTATTAAGTGTGAGTGTTTTAAACCGGACACGTGAAGTAAGACTGATGTGGCGCTAGAGCGGGAAACGCTGTCGCTCTGAGTCCGGCGTCAACCTCTAAGCCAACAGGCATTGATCATTCATGTCGCTTTGTAAATATAGGAATCATGATATAGTGGGGGAGGGATAGTGCGGGTTTGATCCCTAATGTCCGTAGTTTACCTGGCTGTATGGCGTCCTAGAGCAAGATGTGCTCACCCGCCTAATGACATATATCTAAAACAATTCCATGCAAGCTTGCTCGCATAAAAGCTTCTGCTCAATAAGTACACAGTAAATACTAATAGAGAGTAGTCAGATTGATTGACTATTTGAATGTTCATCTTCAAACCGCTCAATGACGATTCCGGGGGCAGTTAAACCGGTGTACTTATGGTGTGTCGTAGCTGTTTGTCTGAAGCATATGGCAAACCGAAGGTGTTATAGTTTACACAAAAAGTGCAAAGTTGTTTTCTAACTCTCCGAACGGCAACCATCTGTCACACGGCTGTCTCCCTGACGACACAGAGGAAATGACGGCGGGGCTTGTTTATTGTAATAATCAAAACAATGAAACAAACAGATGGCAAACAGTTTGTAAAGATCCGAAGATTAAACGTGTGGTGTGTCACATACATGTACAAACAAACACAAACAACATGGTAGACTCTGATGAAGTACGTTAGATTAAGGTATACAGTCGTTTAATTGTAAACATGTTAGAGTTCAAAAAAATCTCTTGAGGCTGTAGAAAAACCTTAGATATTAAGGTTGTAAATGGCCGTATGTTCTGAAGTTGTAAAGGGCAGTATGTATTGAGGTTGTAAAGTGCCATATATATTGAGGTTGTAAAGAGCAGTAGGTACTGAGGTTGTGAAGGGTCAAGTCAAGTCAAGTCAAGTTTATTGTCACTTCACAGTTTACACAAGTATAAAGCAGTGATGTGAAAATCGTATGTGCAATACCCGACGACAGACAGCAGTTATAAAATAAGATAAAAAATAGAAGAAAAATAGAAGAAAGAAGAAAGAAAAATATAAATAAAAAATAAAAATGCAATTTATAAAATGCAAAATATCCGCACAGAAAAGAGCAATATGTATATATAAATCAATGTAATAAAATATACATTGTTATATGCTATAAGCCCTTGTTCAGCAGCCTGATGGCCTGACTGTGGAAGCTATCTCTAAGCCTATTTGTACGGCACTTGATACTGCGGTATCGCCTGCCTGACGGTAACAGTGAGTACAGTTCGTGGCTGGGGTGGGCAATGTCTTTTATGATTTGTTTGGCCTTGGCCACGCACCGCTGATTGTATATATCCAGGAGGGAGGGGAGCTCACCTCCAACGATATACTGGGCCGTCCGCACCACCCTTTGAAGCGCTCTGCGCTCGAGTGCGGTGCAGTTCCCGTACCAGGCGGTGATACACCCTGTAAGAACACTCTCGATGGTGCCGTTATAGAATGTTCTCAGGATGCGGGGGCCCATGCTGAATTTCTTCAGACGTCTGAGGAAACACAGGCGTTGTTGGGCCCTTTTCACCACGTGTGTGGTGTGCGTGGACCATGTGAGGTCCTCGGAGATGTGCACGCCGAGGAACTTGAAGCTGCTGACCCTCTCAACTGCAACGCCGTCGATGGAGATAGGGCTGTGCTCTCCCCTCTGCTTCCTGAAGTCCACGATCAGCTCCTTGATCTTCTTGACGTTAAGGGCGAGGCTGTTCTCCTGGCACCACTGCTCCAGCGATCCGACCCCCTCCCTGTAGGCTGTCTCGTCGTCGCCGGCGATCAGGCCCATCACTGTTGTGTCGTCAGCAAACTTGACGATGACGTTGGAGCTGTGCATAGCCATGCAGTCGTGGGTGCAGAGGGAGTAGAGGAGAGGGTTCAGCATGCATCCCTGGGGGGCTCCCGTGTTGAGGGTCAGTGGCTCTGATGTGGTGCTGCCCATCCTCACCACCTGGCGGCGGTCCGACAGGAGGTCCAGTATCCAGCTGCACGTGGATGGGGGTACGCCTAGACCTCTAAGCTTGGTGTCGAGCTTGGCAGGAACTATTGTGTTGAACGCTGAGCTGTAGTCCACAAACAGCATTCGCACATAACAGTTCTTTCCCTCCAGGTGGGAAAGGGCAGTGTGGAGGGCCATGGCAATTGCGTCGTCCATGGATCTATTTTGACGATATGCAAATTGTCATGGGTCCAGCGTGGCAGGTAACACGAAGCAAATAAAGTCCTTGACCAACCTCTCGAAGCATTTGCTAACAATCGAGGTGAGGGCTACAGGTCTATAGTCATTCAGGCATATTACCTTGGGTTGTTTAGGGACAGGCACGATGGTGGACATCTTGAAGACCGCGGGGACAACAGCCTGGGACAGGGAGAGGTTGAAGATGTCTGCAAAGACTCCTGCCAACTGGTCTGCGCATGCTCTGAGGACGCGGCCCGGGATGTCGTCGGGGCCTGCCGCCTTACGGATGTTCAGCCGCTTGAAGGTGCGGCGCACATCCGCCTCCGAGATGTTCAGCAGGCTGGTCTCCTCAGGCGGCGCTGGCTTCGGCGGGCTGCCGTTTACGTCGAACGGAGCAAAAAAAGTATTTAGCTCTCCTGGGAGGGAGGTAGAGTTCTCTACACAGCTGGTTCTCCCTCTGAAGTTCGTTATCGTCTGCAGCCCCTGCCACATACCCCTCGCATCGTGGCTCTTGAATTTATCTTCCACTCTGTCCTTATACTCCCGCTTGGCAGTGACGATGGTCTTACGGAGGTCGTAACGGGCTCTCGTACATTCCTCCGTATTCCCGGAGCCAAAGGCGGCATTACGCGCATGTAGGGCAGCGCGAACATTGCCGTTAATCCACGGTTTCTGGTTGGGATATATCCGAACCGACTTGGTCGGAACAACGTCATCTATGCACTTCTTGATGAACCCGGTGACCGACGACGCGTACTCGTTGATGTTATTGTCCGAGGCAACGCGGAACATGTGCCAGTCAGCGTGATCAGGGCAGTGTGTATTGAGGTTGTAAAGGGCCATATGTATTGAGGTTGTAAAGAGCAGTAGATACTGAGGTTGTAAAGAGCAGTACAAGTGAGGTTGTAAAGAGCAGTAGGGATTGAGGTTGTGAAGGGCAGTATTTTTTGAAGTTGTAAAGAGTAGTAGGTACTGAGGTTGTTAAGGGCAGTGTTGTAAAGAGCAGCAGGGACTGAGGTTGTGAATGGCAGTAGGTATTGAGGTTGTAAAAGGCAGTAGGTACTGAGGTTGTAAAGGGCAGTAGGTACTGGGTAAGGGGTACTGAGGTTGTGAAGGCAGTGTGTATTGAGGTTGTGAAGGCAGTGTGTATTGAGGTTGTAAAGAGCAGTAGGTATTGAGGTTGTGAATGGCAGTAGGTATTGAGGTTGTAAAAGGCAGTAGGTACTGAGGTTGTAAAGTGCAGTATATTCTGAGGTTGTGTTCATTGTGTTCCTGGGCCTTTCTTCTCGTCTCCTGGCCCCGCTCTGACATGTGGGTAATGAGTTTGGGGGAAAGGATTGTGACGGATAGCCAGGAAAAGAGTGAACAATGTTCCTTCCTTAACAGCTTGTTGAACTTGAACAATGTTCTGATCCGTTTCAAATCCTCTCCGTGAACTTGTGAAAAGGAACCAAAGCTTTTCTTTTTTTTTTACAACCAACAGGAAACAGTGAAAGGAATGAGGATGATGATGTTGGAAGGATACACAGGACTTCGGCTTATGTGTCAGCGTTCTCAAGATTCTCAATACACTAAACCCCAGCTCCAAAAGGCATAACAAATATATATTGTGTGTTTCATTACTATCATCGTTCTGTTTACCCTCGCTCCAGAGAGAATAACGAAACACGGCGGGTATCAACATGTTGAAGTGCATTCTGGGAAGTGCTGTGTGGGCTTCACAGCGTTCTAACTTTATAACTTCCTAACGCTATCTCTTTGGGAAGAACAGGAGTGTGGAGCGTGTTCTGTGCTTAGACTTACAAAGTAAAAGTCCATACCGGTGGATCCCATCTGTACTCATTAGTTAGTAAACTAACCGTCACGTTTTTACCATGCAGCACCTACCTGTCAATTTATATCAATCATGCACCAGATATTGAACGTTCAAGATGTTAAGGCATCTGGCATTAACCCTTAGACACTTTCCTCAAACAGCGACTTACAGTGAATTTAGAAACATGTCTCTTAGGTGGATGTAAAGGTAACAATGAATACAGTGAATACGGAGACAGGTCATTAAGGAACAGGTAGAGGTTAGACAGTGAACACAGAGACAGGTCATTAAGAAATAAAGTCTCTTGAATCTTGAAGAAACAGGTAGGGGTTGAACAGTGAATACAAAGACAGGTCATTATGGGGCAGGTAGGGGTTAAACAGTGAATTCAAAGACAGGTCATTAATAAGAAGGTTGTGGTTAGACAGTGAATACAGAGAGGCCATTAAGGAGCAGCTAGGGGTTAGACAGTAGAGACAGGTCATTAAGGAGCAGGTAGGGGTTAGACAGTGAATACAGAGACAGCCTAACACCACTAGAGACTGTGCTGGCCTACATGTGTGGGTATGTTTTAAGGAGATGACTGAGCGTCAGTGTATTTGACTTCTATTTGATTCAGTATGCAGATCCCTTTAATTTGATTGTGTCATACTGTACACAGCATGTCCTCCCAAGGTGCCCGGTTTGTTTGAACAACAGATTAATAATAGCGGATGAATAATGTGTATTGATTGGTCCTCACAAAAGACAGATTAACTGGAGTGACTCGGGGTGGCCAGGGGGGGAGGAGAGGCGATGCGTGGTGTGCCCGCTGAAAAGAGCGTGCACGTTTTACCTCCAGATGCCAGCTCTCTCTTCTGATTAGCCTACAGACTGTCAGTGAAATGGTTGAGTGTTCCTCTGTTCAACCATGGATGTGTGTGTCGTGTTCATTATGGTGTGTTGTGTTGTGTTGTGTTGTGTTATGTTGTGTTGTGTTGTGCTGTTTCTGGTGAGGAAAAGAGCCTGTTATTTTTAGATCTTGGCTCCGGTGAGATCTTGGTCCCTTCGGGGGAAAAACACGGATTTAGAATTCCTTATTCCCCACTGACTCATAAGCCTTGGGTACGCTGATAACAGACCTAGACGCACACACACACACACACACACACACACACACACACACACACACACACACACACAGACACACACACACACACACACACACACACACACACACACACACACATACATACACACATACACACACACATATGGATAACACACACACACACACACACACACACTTGTCACCAGTATACCATCCATATGTTACTCTACTCTAGTTTTCCCCTATCCACTCTGTCTGTCTGTCTGTCTGCCTCTCCATCCATTCATCCATCTGTCCGTCTGTCTGTTCATCTGTCTGTCTGTCTAAGGCATCTTTCTGTCTGTCTGTCTGTCTGTCTGTCTGTCTGTCTGTTGTAAGGGGTCTATCTTTCAGGTGTCTGCAAATGTCCAAAAAAATAAATCTTGTATCTTGTCTGTCTGTCTAAGAGGTCTTGACATGCAGACCCTGAGGATCACCGAGCGCCGGTTCTTAATGAAGTGGTCACCACGGCGATCAGAGTTTGTTTGCACCGCCGCTAACATGCCCCCTTGTCGCTAATGCTAACGCGCCCCTAGCTGCGAGGACTCGACTGAAGAGGATGCAGTGAGCAGATACACAATGAATAACTACACGGGTTTCGGCCACGCAACCTGTTGAACGACTCTCTCTCTTCTATTCATATCTTTTTTTTTTGTTCCCAAGGCAACGATGGTTTAGTTATATAGCTCCCTTCAAACACAACAAGGCCAGCCACAGTGCTTTCCATAAAGGGAGAAAAGGACACTATTGAAATGACTATCATTTAAATGTACATGTCAAATATAAATATAATGACAGCAGCAATACCAATAAGAACGACCTAACAGAATTTGATTATATTCGATTATATTAGATTCAAATGTATTGTCATTGTACAGCACAAGTACAGTACAGCGAAAATAATTTAGCATCTAACCAGAGTGCAAATGTTGCAGTAAAGTGCATGGTAATATAATATAATTTACAGTTTAAATGTACAGGTTCAAAGATGAAGTCTAGGTATTAAATGGGATATGAGCAGCATAATAATATGTATATACAGGTCAGTGAGTATTTAACAGGTAGTGATCAGGGGTATGCAGTTATTGAAAGCAGGATAAGTATATATAAATGTAAATGTATATACAAGTGAGCATATATAAATGTATGGCATATATAAATGTATATATGTATACACAGGAGTAGGAGCAGTTCTATCAACAGATTTAAATATATATGGCAGATAGAGTAGAACAGGTATCTTAGTAATAACACTACGAGAACTCTACATCTGCTCTACAGTCGACCAGAATATGTAATAACACTACGAGAACTCTACATCTGCTCCACAGTCGACCAGAATATGTAATAACACTACGAGAACTCTACATCTGCTCCACAGTCGACCAGAATATGTAATAACACTACGAGAACTCTACATCTGCTCCACAGTCGACCAGAATATGTAATAACACTACGAGAACTCTACATCTGCTCCACAGTCGACCAGAATATGTAATAACACTACGAGAACTCTACATCTGCTCCACAGTCGACCAGAATATGTAATAAAAGGAAACACAGCTAGTGTCTTTTCAAGTGTTGTGTCAACTTAAATCCATAAAGATGTTAAAACACAACTATGTTAAAAGTTCACCGTGAGACGCTGAGCAACATTATATACAACAAGGTACATGTCAGGAACAATCCGTGATACATCATCACTCGTATTCCTCTTCAGCCCTTTCCCATAACATACATACAACATCTATATTGTACAACCAAACTGAATTGAATGGTATACTGAAGCTACCTACAATACCTAGTGGGCTCTGTTTCAAAGATGGGCTGTAAGTGTCTTCTTTCATGATGTGAAGATTGGGTGCGTTGCCGGCCCGGGCCTCTGAGATCTGGTCCCTGTTGATCATCCGCCTCTTCACAACGCTTTATCAGCTCTGAAGTAGCGCTTTCACACACACACACACACACACACACACACACACACACACAGACACACACACACACACACACATACACACTCACATAGAGTACATTAAAGGGACACACACACACACACACACATACTCACATACAGTACATTAAAGGGACACACACACACACACACACACACACACACAAACACACTCACATACAGTACATTAAAGGGACACACACACACACACAAACACACTCTCATACAGTACATTTGGATACACACACACATACAGACTGGCCAGATTGAGTGTATCCTTGAGGTGCATGTGCGTGTGTTTGTGTGTGTGTGTGTGTGTGTGTGTTTGTGTGTGTGTGTGTGTGTATATCTGTATGTACCCAAAATGATATGTAATGCCGTGTGTGTGTTATTTACTTGTGTCCATCTTGTCTGTCTTAGACAGACAGGCAGACAGACAGATGGTCTGACGAACTGATGGACATACAGACAGACTGTCACGGTTACGGTGGTTGACAGGGGGCGTTGCCAGGCCGCGTGCGCTAGAGGCGCACACACACGCACCTGCCAACCATTACCGTGGCTAATTACCATTGATCTCACCTGGGGGCTATTTATACAGCGGCGTCAGTGAGAGACGTCGCTCGTTCGTACTACGTGTCAACCGGTACGCTACCAGTCCCCAGGTGACATTCATCCCTGGTCCTGATCACCCTGCTACGGACTATCGGAGAGATAGTCCGCCCGTCTGCTGTTCCAGCCACCCTCGTCGGTCCCGGAGTTCCGCCCGTCATCTACCTGTCGGTACGACGCACCTCGACCTCCCGGTAACCTGACCATCGCCTGTCCCCAACGATCCCTACGTCTCCTACCTGTCGGCTTGACGCACCTCGACCTCCCGGTAACCTGACCATCGCCTGTCCCCAACGATCCCTACGTCTCCTACCTGTCGGCTTGACGCACCTCGATCTCCCGGTCCCAGCTCCCTCGTCGGTCCTGGGGAATCGCCTTCTATTGTGTTTTGTGCCATTAATAAACCCCTGTTCTTCCTTTCCTGGTCTCCGCCTGCGTTCTGGGTCCAACCTCACCACACACAGTCGTGACAGAACGAACAAGCCATTATGGACCCCGGCGACGGAGATCGGGTGAAGCGCGAGATCCACGTTTACGCAGCGCAATGGGAGCAACATCTGGCGGACGCCCATGCGACGATTACCCGTCTGCTGGACATCACGGACTCCCAGGGCGTACGCATAACGCGCCTCGAGGCGAGGGATCCACAAACGCCGGTTCTCGCTGGTTCCGCGGAGCCGCACATCCCGCCCCCGCCGAGATACTCGGGGAATCCGGACACCTGCCGGAGCTTCCTGGTACAATGCAAGAATATTTTTGAAGCACAGCCGTCCCGCTTTACGAGGGAAGCGGGGAGGATTGCGTATATAGTGAGTCTGCTGGAGGGAGGACCCCTCGCTATGTACGATGCGCTCCGTGCGCAAGGATCTCCTCTCGTGGAGACATTTGTGGCTCTCGAGATGGAGCTCATGAGGGTGTACGACCACCCCATACGGGGCGCCCAGGCTGGACAACTCCTGTTGCGGCTTAAGCAAGGAACGCTTAGTCTTCGGGAGTACATCGCCCGGTTCCGCCGGTTGGCGGTGGAGTCCGGTTGGAACGAGGAATCACTCCTGTCCGCATTCCAGAGCGGACTCAACCGGGAGTTGGGCACGGAGGTGGCGTTGCGGGGCCAGAAGGGCACTGTGGATGAGGCCATCCAGTTGGCCATTCAGGTGTCCGACCTAGCTATGCAGTGGGGGGACGGTCCGGGTCCTTCCAGAAGCGTCTCCCGCCCAGCTGAGGAGAGGAGATATTCTCGGTCCACCGCTTCCTTTGCAGAGGAGCCGATGCAGTTGGATCGGGTGGTTCTCTCCCAGCAGGAACGGAAGCGGAGGCTGGACACCGGAGCTTGTCTCTACTGCGGGGCGTTGGGACACTCCATTCGCGACTGTCATCGTCGGCCAAAAGATCGGGCCCCTCAGTGACGGCGGGGTCCCTGAGGTGCCAGAATGCGACCCGCTCTCCAGCTCTACTTACAGGCTCCCATTTTCTCGGACATCTCCTTTGGGCGAGGGAGAGGCTTCCGGTGGAGGTGTTGGTGGACTCCGGAGCCGATGCCAGCTTTATCGATGCGGCTCTGGTCGAACGGGCCGGTATTCCCACCGAGCGGATACAGCCACCATTGGAGGTGAACTCACTGGATGGAAAACCGTTGGCCCGGATCACTCAACGGTCTGTTCCTCTCACCCTGATTCTGTCAGGGAATCACCGGGAGACCATCAGCCTACACATCATCTCCTCCCCCCACACCCCGGTGGTATTGGGTAGACCGTGGTTGGCGACCCACAATCCACACATCGATTGGGCGGCGGGTTCCGTGGTTAGTTGGAGCATGTTCTGCCACTCGAACTGCCTCCGGTCCGCTCTAGCCCCACGCAGCTCACCCACCCGTCCGGTCCTGAGTCCTCCCGATCTCTCATCCGTCCCCCGCGTTTACCACGACCTCGGGGAGGTGTTCTCTAAGGAACGGGCCGTCTCCTTACCCCCTCACAGACCATACGACTGCGCCATCAATCTCCTTCCCGGCGCGTCTTTGCCGGTGAGGCGACTCTACAACCTGTCCCGGCCCGAGAGACAGACCATGGAGACCTACATCCACGACTCTCTGGCAGCGGGCCTGATCAGACCCTCGTCGTCGCCTGTGGGTTCTGGTTTTTTTTTTGTGACTAAGAAGGACAACTCGTTAAGACCGTGTATTGACTTCCGGGGGCTAAACGATATCACCGTAAAGAATAAGTACCCCCTGCCACTCATCGACCCAGCCTTCGAGCCTCTCCGTAATGCGATGGTGTTCTCCAAATTGGACCTCCGCAATGCCTACCATCTCGTCCGGATCCGTGAGGGGGACGAGTGGAAGACGGCGTTCAACACTGCTTTGGGGCACTTCGAGTACCGGGTCATGCCCTTCGGTCTCACCAACGCCCCGGCAGTGTTCCAGGCTCTGGTGAACGACGTCCTCCGAGACATGCTGAACCTGTTCGTCTTTGTCTACCTGGACGATATTTTGATATTTTCAGGTAGTCAGAGGGAGCACGTTCAGCACGTCCGGTTGGTTCTTCAGCGACTGTTGGAGAACAAGCTATTCGTCAAGGCGGAGAAGTGCGAGTTCCACGCGAAATCGGTGGCCTTTTTGGGGTTCATAATCGAACCAGGCCAGGTTCGATCGGACCCCGTTAAAGTCAAGGCGGTGGCGGAGTGGCCGACGCCTACGTCCCGGAAACAACTCCAGCGGTTCCTCGGATTTTCTAATTTTTACCGCAGGTTCATCCGGGATTTCAGTAGCGTCGCGGCCCCACTTACTCGGCTCACATCCACGCTCTCTCCGTTCTCCTGGACTCCGGAGGCAGGTGCGGCGTTTGCGCAGCTAAAACGGCTGTTTACCTCGGCTCCGGTTCTGAGGCATCCGGATCCGGCGTGCCAGTTTGTGGTGGAGGTGGACGCATCGGACTCCGGTGTGGGGGCCGTCCTCTCTCAACGTGCCACGGGGGATCGGAAAACTCACCCTTGTGCTTTTTTTTCAAGACAGTTGTCGCCCGCGGAGAGGAACTACGACGTGGGGAATCGGGAGCTCTTGGCAGTGGTTCTGGCCTTGGAGGAGTGGAGGCATTGGCTGGAGGGGGCCGAACAACCGTTCGTGGTCTGGACAGACCACAAGAACTTGGCCTACCTCCGCACCGCCAAACGGCTCAACTCTCGACAGGCGCGGTGGGCGTTGTTCCTGGGGAGGTTTAACTTCACACTCACTTACCGGCCTGGATGTCGGAATGTGAAACCGGACTCTCTCTCTCGCCAGTGGGACGCCGAGAGGGATCTCGTCGAGCCAGAGACCATCCTGCCTCCGGTGTGCGTGCTTGGGGCAGTCACTTGGGAGATTGAGGGTCTCGTCCGGTCGGCTCAACGTACCCATCCAGATCCAGGTAATGGCCCCGCTAACCGGCTGTTTGTACCCGATCCAGTTAGGTCTCGGGTGCTGCAGTGGGCTCATTCCTCCCGCCTGACCTTCCATCCCGGCTTTGCACGGACCCTGTCCTTCCTCAGACGGAGCTTCTGGTGGCCTTCCATCTCCCGGGACACCCAGGCCTTTGTCACGGCCTGCACCGTCTGTGCACGCAGCAAGGCCTCACATCGACCTCCTGCGGGGTTGCTGCAGCCGCTGCCTATCCCTCGTCGGCCTTGGTCGCACATCGCCGTGGACTTCGTCACCGGTCTTCCGCCTTCGGCTGGTAACTCCACCATCCTCACCATCGTCGACCGGTTTTCGAAGGCGGTCCATTTTGTGCCTTTGCCCAAGCTTCCCTCGGCCAAGGAGACGGCGGACCTCCTGGTGCTGCAGGTATTCCGTCTGCACGGGATACCCCTGGACATAGTGTCCGACCGGGGGCCACAGTTCGCGTCGCAGTTGTGGAGGGCGTTTTGCCAGGCTCTGGGGGCCACCGCCAGCCTCTCCTCCGGATACCACCCCCAGTCCAATGGACAAACGGAGAGAGCCAACCAGGACCTGGAAGCGGCTCTCCGCTGCGTCGCCGCGAACCATCCATCCTCATGGAGTTCCCAACTCCCTTGGGTGGAGTATGCCCACAACTCCCTGATCAGCGACGCCACAGGGATGTCGCCGTTCCAGGCATCACTGGGCTACCAACCACCCCTGTTTCCCGTCCAGGAGGAGGAGATTGCGGTGCCGTCGGTACGGGCCCACCTCCAGCGCTGCCGCCGGATTTGGAGGACCGCGCGGTCGGCACTCCTTCGTACGGCCGATCGGAACCGGCGTTTGGCGGACCGTCGGAGGGTCCAGGCACCCATCTATCGACCTGGACAACAAGTTTGGCTCTCCTCCCGTGACCTACCACTCCAGGTACAGTCCCGGAAGTTGGCGCCTCGTTATGTGGGACCTTACACGGTGGACAAGGTCATCAACCCCGTTTCTGTACGGCTAAGATTGCCGCCAGCCATGAAAGTTCATCCCACCTTTCATGTCTCTCTGTTGAAACCTGTGTCTTCCAGTCCCTTGTGCCCTCCCACCACACCCCCTCCCCCCCCCAGGATCATCGACGACCATCCCGCCTACACGGTGAGAAAGATCCTGGACATCCGTCGCCGTGGCCGGGGTTTCCAGTACCTGGTGGATTGGGAAGGGTACGGCCCGGAGGAGCGGAGTTGGATTCCACGGCGGAGTGTCCTGGATCTGTCCCTCATCCGCGACTTCCATCAGGAACATCCCAACAGGCCGAGTGGGGCGCCAGGAGGCACCCGTTGAGGGGGGGGTACTGTCACGGTTACGGTGGTTGACAGGGGGCGTTGCCAGGCCGCGTGCGCTAGAGGCGCACACACACGCACCTGCCAACCATTACCGTGGCTAATTACCATTGATCTCACCTGGGGGCTATTTATACAGCGGCGTCAGTGAGAGACGTCGCTCGTTCGTACTACGTGTCAACCGGTACGCTACCAGTCCCCAGGTGACATTCATTCCTGGTCCTGATCACCCTGCTACGGACTATCGGAGAGATAGTCCGCCCGTCTGCTGTTCCAGCCACCCTCGTCGGTCCCGGAGTTCCGCCCGTCATCTACCTGTCGGTACGACGCACCTCGACCTCCCGGTAACCTGACCATCGCCTGTCCCCAACGATCCCTACGTCTCCTACCTGTCGGCTTGACGCACCTCGACCTCCCGGTAACCTGACCATCGCCTGTCCCCAACGATCCCTACGTCTCCTACCTGTCGGCTTGACGCACCTCGACCTCCCGGTAACCTGACCATCGCCTGTCCCCAACGATCCCTACGTCTCCTACCTGTCGGCTTGACGCACCTCGATCTCCCGGTCCCAGCTCCCTCGTCGGTCCTGGGGAATCGCCTTCT
>CM051008.1:16779372-16819372 GCA_027704905.1 Muraenolepis orangiensis
ACAGACAGATGGACAGAGGGACAGACAGAGGGACAGACAGGCAGACAGAAAGATGGTCAAACAGACATTTGGACAGGCAGACAGACAGAGGGTCAGACAGACAGATGGACAGACAGACAGAGAGCCAGATAGATGGTCAGACAGACAGACGTACAGACAGACAGACCGAATGGCAGGCGGACAGACATCTCATTCAGTTTGTGTGATGTCTCAAACGTAATCATCTCTTATTAAAACCCATAAACTAAAGCCCATTGTTGAGGGGCAGGAGGCAACCGTCCAGGGCCCAGGGTACATGTCCGCTGCGAAGGTTCCCCCCTCCTCTCGGGTCGATTAAAACGCGTTTATCGTCTGTTGACGTTCCGAGGGGGAAGTGAATTCCCACGTTAATTGGGTCATACCTGGCGGTGAAATCCTCCTCACCTGAGAAACTGCAGATAAAGCGTCACCGCTCGGACGCCTCACCTTATCGCGCCGGCCAACAGGACGCCGGGATTGAATAATCTGAGAGCAGCCGAGCAGGCATCCATAGGCTCTTAAGAGCTTTCCCGAGGACGCCTCCTCCATCGCTGGAAGACAGCACCGCGCTATCAGCCGGAACAGCCGCTAACCCGGCAGCTAGCTCTGAGCATGGAATAACGGGGGGGGGGGGGGGGGGGGGGGGGGGGAGAGAGGGAGAGTGACAGAGAGAGAGAGAAAGAGAGAAATAGACATAGGGAGAGAGAGAGAGAGAGAGAGGAGAGAGAGAGAGAGGAGAGAGGAGGAGAGGAGAGAGAGAGAGAGAGAGAGAGAGAGAGTTCAAATAGAAAAGTGGGATAGCTGGATAGTGTAGTGGTTAGGGGGTTCGACTCTCTCTGCCGCGAAAGCTGCTGGGTTCAATACCTGTGTCAGTATTCACTGTTTAACTCCTCCCCGCCTCTTAGTAACCTGTCTCTGTATTCACTGTCTAACCCAAACCTGCTCCTTAATGACCTGTCTCTGTTTTCACTGTCCAACTCCTACCCGCTCCTTAAAGTCCTGTCTCTTGTTCTTCTGATAAAATGATCACCGGGTAGTAAAATATGAAATGGTCCACGCTATAATCTTTAATGACACGTGTGGCAGCACATTCTATAAGCAGTAGTGTCAGGGTGTTGTGTGTGATGGATGTATCTGTCCTTACAGTCACAGGCCATCATTTCATGTCATATATAATGGTCATGTTCTCCATGTCTTTGATTGCACTTCTGGTGCTTTTTCTTGCCCTGTTATACTGGGTTGAGGTTTGTTATTAATGTGTCAACGCATTATTGTTAAGACTTTCTTTTTTTAAGGGATCACTTTACCTTGTGCCGCCTTGCCTAGGTTTGTTTTTTAACTGAAATACATTTTATTAGTCGTTTTTTGTTTAATGTATTCTATTCAATAGAATACATTATTATTTTCCACTTTCTGCTTTTATATTGTAATTTATCTTATCCCTGTTCATTATATTCTACTGTACTCTAAATTACGCCATTCTAATCTGTTATATTATATGCTATCCAATGGTTATATTCTAGTGTATGATATCCCAGTGAATTTGATTCTAGTGTATGATATCCTAATATATTCTATAGTAGTGTATGATATCCTAATATATTCTATAGTAGTGTATGATATCCTAATATATTCTATAGTAGTGTATGATATCCTAATATATTCTATAGTAGTGTATGATATCCTAATATATTCTATAGTAGTGTTTGATATCCCAGTGTATTCTATAGTAGTGTATGATATCCTAATATATTCTATAGTAGTGTCCTAATATATTCTATAGTAGTGTTTGATATCCCAGTGTATTCTATCGTAGTGTATGATATCCCAGTGTATTCTATAGTAGTGTTTGATATCCCAGTGTATTCTATCGTAGTGTATGATATCCTAATATATTCTATAGTAGTGTATGATATCCTAATATATTCTATAGTAGTGTTTGATATCCCAGTGTATTCTATAGTAGTGTATGATATCCTAATATATTCTATAGTAGTGTATGATATCCTAATATATTCTATAGTAGTGTTTGATATCCCAGTGTATTCTATCATAGTGTATGATATCCCAGTGTATTCTATCGTAGTGTATGATATCCCAGTGTATTCTATCGTAGTGTATGATATCCCAGTGTATTCTATCGTAGTGTATGATATCCCAGTGTATTCTATCGTAGTGTATGATATCCCAGTGTATTCTATTGTAGTGCATTTCATTCTAGTCCTACCCTGTTCTAAAAGTGCCTCCAGTTGTAACTAAAGTGTTCAGGAAAGGTTGAAACAGGAGCAGCGATGTGAATGTGATGCAGCTAACTGATAAGTGTGGTGTTGAAGGCAGCTTACCGTCTGACACAGGCTGTCAGGCTGTAGGGGGAGACAGGGAGAGCAGAGCAGAGAGGAAAAAGGACGGATAGAGAGGGATAAAGATAGATGGAGAAAAGGAGAGAGGGAGGAATAGAGTGGGAAATAGTGGAGAGAGAGAGAGAGAGAGAGAGAGAGAGAGAGAGAGACAGAGAGGGACAGATAAAAAAAAAAGGGAAGGGAGAGCAGGAGAGAGAGGGAGGGTGGAAGGGAGAAAGAGAGAGAGAGAGAGAGAGAGGAGGAAGGGGAGAGAGAAGGAGAAAGGAGGGAGGATAGAGATGAGAGAGAAAAGATTATAGATCTCAGTCAGAGTCCCGTGCAGCAGGGAGGGAAATGGGGGGGAGGGTTGGGGAGCAAGCTGCCACAGCACCAGTCAATCAGATAAATAACGCTATAATCGAGTTTTGCTTCACATGCATAATTCATCTCGCATTTTTGCCTTTCACACCACCTCCTTTACCAGGGTGACTTTGGGGTTCAGGACAAAATGTTGTGGATTTGGGAACACGACGGGGAGTTATTTCATATGTCATATGTCTCCTGTCCACTTCTGACACACCCCCTACAGCAGGGGCGTGGGGGGGGGGGTACTTTGGTGAAATCTAGACGTAAGACTCAGACATCTTGGACATTGAACAATAAACAACAGAGAACGTGGACTATAGGAACGAAAAATAGACCCAACAGAAAATATACCCCAAAAAAAAACCTTAGTGTGCAGGCGGATCAGAGTGATACTTGCCACTATGCTGCTACACTGCTTTGCAGAGGCCGGTTGTTGTATTATTAAACTAGTATGGCCACTGGCCTACAGTCCCAACCATCCCTTGCTTGGTGTCTGCAGGTGTACTCCCCCTGTCTCTCTCTCTCTCTCTCTCTCTCTCTCTCTCTCTCTCTCTCTCTCTCTCTCTCTCTCTCTCTCTCTCTCTCTCTCTCTCTCTCTCTCTCTCTCTCTCTCTCTCTCATCTCGCCGCCCCATCCATGCGTCACGCGGACAGGACGGATTATCGACCCCAGGATCAAAGTCCAAACCCCGCGCCGGGGCTCTTGATGAAGCGGTTCCTCGGTTCCCAAACAATCCCTTTCTTTAGCCTTTAGCTGGCGTTCAATTTTCCCCCGGGTCACTCGGTGAAAACAAGTGGCTGGTTCTGTGGCAGGCAGGGACAAGCACTGCTTTGTAAAGATGTGGTGATGCTGATGGATGGGTCTCTATTGATATAGTGAACCAGCGGGGGGTTGTGGGGGTTCGGCGCTGGAAGAAAATAAAGTGTTTTCTTCTGGCGCTGCCCGGCGGCGGCCCTCGCCACCCCCACGCACACACCACCTGCTGCCAAATCTGATTTAGTGAGGGGAAATATTTTCTCCCGGAGACGGCGGCGTCGGTTTAGAAGGCCAGACCTCATGTTGTGAAACGAAGTGGGCCGCCAAACTAAACGGCTTGTCATTGGCCCTCACCGACTACCTATTGATTTACTGTTTCCTCGCTCTGAGACTCTCCTCCTGGAGGGCTGCAGCTGCACCACTGCACTTGCATGCTGCATGCTGTAGTGTGACACCTGCATGCTGTAGTGTAACACCCGTAGAGTGACACCCACATGCTGTAGTGGAACACCCGTAGTGTAACACCTGCATGCTGCAGCTTCACCTACATGCTGCAGCTTCACCTGCATGCTGTAGTGTAAGACATGCATGCTGTAGTGTAGCACCCGTATGTTATACTGTGTGACACCCGTATACAGTGTGTTATACAGTGTGACACCCGTAGTGTTACACCCGCATTTTGTAGTGTAACACCTGCATGCTTTAGTGTAACACCTGTATGCTTTAGTGTAACACCTGCATGCTGTAGTGTAACACCCGCATGTTGTAGTGTACACCCTCACGCTCCTCCTAACCGTCACCACCTTCTCTATCTCTGCCCCTACCACCACCACCACCACCCCCACCACCACTTCCTAATCGCCACCTTGACCACCTTGACCACCACCACCACCTCCACCTGTAACCACCTCCTCCTCCTCCACACCCTTCACCTTTACCTCCTCCACCTGCGCCCCCTGACCACCTCCTCCGGCTGCATCAGCAGGAGGCGGTGCCTCCAGTGGAAGGCGACGTTAGTCCGCCATTAGCGCTCTAATTGAAAGCAGCGAAGTGGCTTCAGGGGCATGAGTGCACTATTTATGAGGCCATTGTGCACACGGTAATGCAGCCAGCATATAATGATGTGATCGATTCATTCAAAAGCAGCCGTTACTCTTCCCACCGCGCCGGGTGCCGTGTGGACCTGTGTCACAGTGCTAATGGCCTCATATTTCTACTATTTCTTATTATTCTACTAGTTCTGTTCATGTCTTAGTGCAACTTTACCATCGTTCTTGGACAACACTGAAACTTTTAAATTCCTTTGTTGCTTGTTAATTACATTTTTCGACGAAGAAGCATCTGTTAATCATCTTTTTTGATCATCTTCATCAAATGTTTTGGTGTGGGATGGAGGCGTTGGCATGCTATCAGAGGTGGCGCATAATGAATCTCTCTTTTAATTCCCTCCAACCCTGTGTGCTGGTGTGTGCCTCAGAGAGGAACAGACGCAGCGTCCAGCAGGACTGGAAGGCTGTGATGGCAGAGTTAGGAGTTTAATTACGCTGAAATCACACACCGGTTCCATATTTTATTTTTTTCACGAGTCACTCCCCTTTTTCCACAATCTCACACTTACTCTCCGGTCCTGAGGCTGGACTACGAGCGGGTTGGAACACAGATGTCCGTCTGATTAATCTAAATCACATTCTAACGCTGCGCTAATGTAATCTGCGCGTGATCAGTGGCGGTAGTGGAGGTACCAGACGATCAGGTAGCAGACCGCCGCGGATACTTACGAACCTTACCTGATGTTCGCAGCTCCGCTGAGATGGCCCAGTACCAGAACCTCACACCCCACCCCCCCCCCCCCTCTCTAACCCCCAGCACCCCCCCTCCCCCACACCCGCTCGGCTTCCGCCCGTATCACCATCCATTCACGCGCTAATTGTCCCTCGCGCCCCACCGTATACAGTCCACTGCCATCTGTGCACTAGTGCTACGCTTTTTTTAGAAGTCTGCAGGAAGTGGAGGCAATTAAACTTCCTTCCTGATGAGATTTTGGACGCTGGGATAGTGTGTGTGAGGGGGGGGGGGGGGGGGAAGGGGGGATGATTAATCCAGGATCAGCGTCATTGGGGACCAGTAAACCCCCCGAGCGGACTCTTGTACATAAACAATCGCTGTTTAATCTATTTTATAAAAGAAATTAAACGTTGAAGGCAATCTTAGGGTTTTAATCTGCTGTGTTTTGTGTTTGGCTCCTTATATTGCATTGTGTTTTCTACGTTTTTTCTCTGTATTGTACACCACTTTTGAATTCATATGTGTAAGGCGAGGTGTGTGTGATGTGTGATGTGAGCTCTGCCGGGGCAGCGGTCGATGTTGGCGGCCGTGTCCGAATGATGGTTAAAGGGATATGCCAAGATATTTTTAAATTGGTGTTTGCGTGTCTTACTGAAATTCTTACCCTGAGGTGTTTCATTCCAAATTCATCATTGTGCGTCTCGAAGGAGGGAGTGCGCTGGGATAGCGGTTGCTTTCTGTTAGCCGCTTCCTTTCACTTGCAGAGTTGCAGTCGCCTAGCCTCCTATTCATGAAGAGGGGAAAAACACTTTTAATTACTTTCCAAAGATTTCCAATGTGTTCGGAGTAGTCGCTTATTCAAAACGAGTGCCGGTAACAACACAACAAGATTGTAGATACTTCGGCACTATTTTTTTGGCGCTGTGATTATTAGGCTGCCTGTGATGCGCCGCTGGCGTAATTATATTCTCAGCTGCTTCTGGCTGGGTCGTCTACAAGGAGGCTAACCCAGTGTTTTTCAATTATCTGTGTGTTTGTAGACAAACTACAATCTCGTTGTGCTGTTACTGGCTTTGAATTAATGACAATTCGGGAACACATTGGAAATCTTTGGAAAGTAATTCCATGCTTCCATGTGTATTCCCCTCACAGGAATGGATTCACGTCTGCAGTTGTTTAGCGGTGGCGCACATCATCCATGGCGAAGCCCCCTGCTATTTTAAATGTGTTCAAAAATGAATATTATTAATTTAATTTAACAACGATCAGCCCCCAACTGATCGTTGGGGCCCCCAAAACAAATGTTTACTTTGTTTAATTGGGTCCGGCTGGCCTCGATCCTTGCATAAAAAAGTAAGTATCATGAAGTTGGTGTGGGTCTTAACCGTGGGGATAGCACGTCCCGTCCCGTCCCCCCCCCTTCTGCTGATCCCAAAACACAACTTTTTAATTGTCAGTGTTGGAATGTGAGCTGAAACAGGGCTGAAACACTAACACTTCAAATGGATTTACTTGGCTTGTCATCAACTGAAGGCCTTGAAGGCCACTCCACACCGTGCATCTTAATGTGCTTTATGGTAGTAAAGAGAAACATCTGCTCTCAGTGTGTTGGTCCGCTTGAACGCAGCTCTGCGTCCACATTGGAAAGTCATGATCAAGATGTCACAATCCTAATTATAATGTACGCTTATACAATGTATGGTCTTTGTTTAGGTACTTGCTATGTTGCTATGTATGGTAGTGTTATGCTTTTGTGCCGACCCATTTTTTCGCTGAAGAATAAAAACAGGAAAAATAAACAGAGGAAATATTAAGCCCCTCATATCTTGTTCATAGCAGACTGGCTCCGTAAAGTCTAGTTTTACAGGTTTCATAGTGTGCAATTGACTACTTCAACCTCCAAAATGTTTCTGCTGTCAACAGAGCTGCGATGTACAGCAGCGGCAAAACTCAGACCTCGGCCGCAAACTCAGGCAATTATGGATCGCAGGAAACACTCACTCCTTAGACACAAAGTCAATGACCACTTTTCTGCTTCATCTTGGAAAAAATGAAGTTGTTAATTGGTTTCGAACTGCATGGACGTGAAAACTACACAAAGTGCTTCTCTTGCTTAGGCTTTCGAGGTTGTTGTTGATTTGTGTTCCTGGTCAGTTCAGGACACAAAGCATCAAGATGTATCGAGGTATGTTGTGCTACATAGAGAAGACGTCAGAGAATAATAAACAAACAGTATACAAACCATAGGTGACAGAGAAAGGTTGCTACTCTGGTTATGCAGCATCAGCTGCGTCGTGGTCAGAGGTCGGTTACTCTTTTAAACCAAACAGAACAGCAGAAGCCTATAGGAGTTTAGAACAACGCTAGACCAACGTGGTTGTGCTGCTAATCCCTCAGGTCTTGACATTCTGTTCTCTCCGTTTCATGAAACACTACCGCACAAACTGACTGAGCGCTGGCGTTTAGCTTTGATGGCTGTAATGAATGTTGACCTTCTGTGACTGCTGACATTTGGCACTGTGATGACTGTGTAGTTTTAAAGGCAGCTTGTGATGCCTTGCCTTCCCCATGTATTTGTAAAAGTGTTATGTAGCAGATATATTGCTTAATAGCTGTGCAATACTACATTACGTGTATGTGCAAAATATAATTACTTATATTATTTATAGGGCATCTAGCGGTATCCCATTCTGGGTGTCTAAGGGCAGTTGTTCCAGGGTATCAGCTTTTTTGTCCATGGTATCCAAAGCTAGGTGTTCCAGGTATCTAGGGGGTAGGCGTTCAGGGTAACTAGGGGTAGGTGCTGCAGTGTATGTGGTTTTTCCAGGGTGTCTAGGGGTAGGATATTCAGGGTATCTAGGGGTATGTGTTTCAGGGTATCTGGGTGTAGGTGTTTTACCGGGGTGTCCCAGGTGAAGTTCTCGAGTATCTGAGGGTAGCTATCCAGGGTATCTGTGGTGTTTTTCTGTGTTGGTCTGAGTCTGATCACACTCCACAAATCCCAATCCCTCTCTCCTGTCTGAAAAGTCAAATGATTCAATATGTCCAATAAGCTTTTCTTTTTCTTCTCATTTCTTCCATTCAAAGCTGTCATCGCGGGTCAGTCAACCCCATTTCCAGAGTCTGTGCTCCGATCTATACCTCCTTCTTTCTCCTCCTTTCTCTTCTGTCCATGCCAGTCCTTTCTCCACCATTCAAAGGAGCCACCAATGGTGTTTTTTCTCAAAACACAATGAAAATAAAACAAGTTCACTGTGCCACAGAGGATTATTTACAATAATGATGGGATGAGATTAGAGGCTAAAGACACTGCTTTTCATACGCTTGAAAATCCTAGAATTACATTTTAAGGACCATTATAATAAAACCGTAAGCCGCTATTCAAGTGTAACTTTATTCAGCGGGGGGCCTATCTCTTTCTCATTTGTGATGTCAATTTGAGCTATGGACGTCTGTGAAAGGAATCTGGTCAATACAGGACACAAAATGTCACCTCTGCCACGGCTCCATTAACTAGCATTAGCCAGCGTTAGCCAACGTTAGCGCGATATGCACAATCCTCTGAAGGATAATTCTCACATTAAGCATGAGTGATTCAGGGCATTCCATTAACTGGCCTTTGTGAAACAAAGAGAGCGTCCCTTGTACATTACCTCCCGCTTCGGAGAAAATCCCGCCGGACCAAGTGATTAACATAGATCACGAAATACAATAGTCATAGAAAAAGCCTTGATTAGCCGCTTGATTTGTGCCTCATAATGTGAATAGCACTATTAACCTTGGGATTATGGGATGTTTTCAGCATAGCTTGCCGTTTAAACAAAAATAAAGTGTGTTACAATGGAGAAATACCGTAGCCTTTTGCGGGCCGGTTTGATGTAGCGGCTTAAACTTATGTTCCTGTTGACACCGTGTTTTGGCGCTGCGCTGACCGCTACCGCTGTTGACATTCTCATAACGGTGATCTTCATTGCTGCTCAAAGACAATTATGAAGTGAGAAACTGAGGGTAGCAGAGGCTAATCTTTTTACCTGTGTCCCTCAAGTCTTTGAAGGCAGCCGGCCGGGGGAACATATCGACTGCAACCTCTGCTGCCTGGCCCCAAAATTACCTATCGATTTCCCCTTTTGACAGTTGTTAGTTGGAAAGTTAATCAAGGCGACCTACATTGTCATATAAAGTACACCAGTGTCCAACACCTCTCGGATCTCTGGTCTCTGATTCGCTGTGGCGAGGCAGCGGTGGCGGCTACCGCGATCACAAACAAGAAGAAATCAATAGAGATCAGGTTTATAGACGCGTCCTGAGCGGCTTAGCGCATCGCGTGTCTGGACTCTGAAAGGTTTCTACCTCATAAACCCTCCAGAGCAAATTAATATTTTCTTGCCTGTCTTAACTCACACTTACAGAAGTTATATCATAAAGTAAGACATTATTCCTAGCCATTAGATTTTTTTGCACAATGGCTCTGGTTTATGTTTTACGTAACCCTTGGCAGCTTGTAGCCACAGGGGGTGACCTGGTTTGCAGCTGAGAGCTGAACACTACCCGCTGGATGTCTATTATCCCCAGACGTCAGCTCGGCTGCCGGCTTCTGTTTCCACGTCAGATTTCCAGAAGCATAATGAAAACCTCAAATCTCAGACCTATTTGAGCATGTCAAATAGGCAAATTGAGCATCCCCAATTCCAAAAGAAAACCAGTGAAGTCAGCTTTGGATGTAACAAGGGTCATTTGGGTGGTTGCCAAACAGTATGCTAATGATATTAAGTATCATAATAATATTTATAACAATAATAATGCACTTGATTTGTCGAGCACCTTTAAAAATATATCTAATATTTGACCAAATGAGAACGCAAGATGTCACAGATAGAAATGAACATAGTAAAAATATATATTACATTACAGATACAATATAATAAAATATTTAATTCATATTAAATATGAAATAATGAATGTAAATACAAATGAAATATAAGCAAAAATAAGTATACTTCTAGTACAGTATACCGTTTGTACCATAGTCTGATCTGATCTAATCTGGGAACCAACGTGGAACTGCTCTATGATCTACGCACTATTCCAGACGTGATCAGAGTCAACCACATGCACTTACGTGGTCTAAACTGTCTAAACTCACCAGGTAACAATATGAGATGAGGGCTATTTAGATTTAGATTTGTTATTTGCCACTTGTTTTTTTTAAGTAATTTTTAATGGTATATTAATTTCTTTCCATTCAAACATTGGCAGATGCTTAATAATATACTTCAATAAATTAATTGGATACACTTACTTTCCATTCATGAATAATGTCTCTATACACAATCTTTCTAACCCAACATTTCACTTTGTTACTGCTCATGTCGTAGTTTAGTTCCATAAACACATAGATATCAACATTTTCATTTCAGACTATATTACCCTGTGGTGTTTCTACGTGTTATATATATATATATATATATATATATATATATATATATATATATATATATATATATATATAGTGCTGCTGTCAGGTGTGTCTTGTAAAAGGGGTGAATAACCTCAACTGAATACATGGGGAATGAATACATACAATATAGGGTCATTGAAATGTACATATTGTGAGAGAGAGAGTCTGGCCGATAGTGGAACACACTCACTGGCCTATGGCTGCTGGGAATCTGGGTTCAGCTCTCCTCCCTCCCTGCTCCCTACCTCCTCGTCCATATCTTCTACTCCCTTCCTCCTCTCTACCTCCTCCTCCCTAACTCCTCCGTGCCTCCTGCCTACCTCCTTACCTCCTTCTCCTTACTCCTTACTTCTCCTCTCTTAATTCCTTAAGAGATTCAGAACCTGTTTCGAGGAGGAGCAAAAAGTTGTGGTGGAGGAGGAGGAGGAGGAGGAGGAGGGGGAGGAGGAGGAGGGGGAGGAGGGGAGGTGGAGGGGGAGGAGGGGGAGGAGGAGGGTTTGAATCAGGCCCTCAGGGGGAGGTCATGAGGAGGTGAATCTAGTCTTTCATTCGTGTTTCTGAAGCGGGGGAGGGGGGGGGGGGGGTAGGAATCTTTCTGTAGAAAGGAGAGGGTCGGAGGTCACCAAAGCCCAGAAAGGAGTGGATGGCGGAGGTGGATGAGGTCACAGCGGCGGTGTCTCTGATTAAAGACGCGCCGTATAAGCTACACCCTGCAGCTGCTGCTGCTCTGTGTGTGTGTGTGTGTGTGTGTGTGTGTGTGTGTGTGTGTGTGTGTGTGTGTGTGTGTGTGTGTGTGTGTGTGTGTGTGTGTGTGTGTGTGTGTGTGTGTGTGTGTGTGTGTGTGTGTGTGTGTGTGTGTGTGTGTGTGTGTGTGTGTGCGTGTATTCATCCACACAGCCGTTAGTACATGAGGTCCTGTGAACCCGGGAGGGACCTCCAGGTGGAGAGGATACAAAAGAAGAGAGAGGATGCTTTTATGTGAGTGAGGTGGTGGTGGTGGTGGTGGTGGTGGTAGTAGTGTTTGTGGTAGTGGTGATGGTGGTGGTGGTGGTGGTGGGGGTGGAGGTGGTGGTTGTGGAGGTGATGGTGGAGGTGGAGGAGGTGGTGGAGGAGGTGGTGGAGCAGGTAGTGGTGGTGTTGGTAGAGATGGTGGTGGCGGTAGAGGTGGTAGAGGTGGTGATGGTGGTGGAGGAGGTGGTGGCGGGCGGACAGCCAACAGACAGACTCCAAGGTGCGCAGAGGAGAGACTGCGAGTTTATCTGAGAAGAAGAGGAGGCTAAGCCCTCCGTCTGCTGCTGGTGGTAACACACACACACACACACACACACACACACACACACACACCACACTTTGGTCTGTAATGCGGAGGAGACCGCTCACAGCCACCTGCTCCAACTCACAGGTCACATCCCTATACAAAACCCGCCTTCCAAGCGCCAGAAACCGCAAATGAACGCCTCCATCTGTTAGTCCGCTCTCCCCCCGGAGAGCCTTAGCCAACTGCCGCTCGGAAAGAACCTGATCTAGCCGCCGGTAGATCCTGATGTCTCACGGTGGATTCGAGATTGTGGTCGCCGTTTTATCATCATCGGACTAGTAATGTTGGAATCATGAGCTGGAGGGCTTTTACCTTCAGAGATCTCTACTTTGTTCTTCTTCTTCTTTTTTTTGTACAGGAAAAAAACCTATACTTTGATCTGATCCATTTTGTTGTATTCAAGGTAATATTTGAAAACAGTTTTTATAAGGAATTACACTTGAACAGCATTGCTCCGTTGTGCCATTCAGGGTCGTTTTTTGAGTCGTCTCCAAAACAATCCATGTCTTGTGGAAGGCCGTGCAAAAACATGATGTTCTGTAAACACCAATAAAACACATACACATGCATTCATCCATACATACATACAGTAGATGTTATTATATAAGTCTTGTTTCAGGGCCAGGGGAATGTGGTCCTCTGCTGGGTCTATTCTTTAGTTTGTGTGTTCTGCTGTTCTTCACAGCCGTTACCCGGGGCGTTTCGGAGGTGTAAAAGAGACTGTTCATTTGTAACTCTGTCTGACAGAATGTCGTTATGAATATCATTACGCCGACCGATAAAGCCGCCATGGAAAATAAAAGAGCAACGATCTCCTAATAAGCTGCTACACACCCGATGATAATAATAATTATTCCACCAGGATGGAAAGTCCAGTGTTTCTAGCAACTGTAATAACGATCACAGCATCGAGATGCTGTGTGTGTGTAGTTGTGTTTTTATGGTTTGTGTGCGTGTGTGCACAAATTTGTTTTTATGATGTGTGTGTGTGTGTGTGTGTGTGTGTGTGTGTGTGTGTGTGTGTGTGTGTGTGTGTGTGTGTGTGTGTGTGTGTGTGTGTGTGTGTGTGTGTGTGTGTGTGTGTGTGTGTGTGTGTGTGTGTGTGTGTGTGCGTGCAAAAAAAACTAAACCAGGAACGTCTACAACCACCAGCCTGTGTATTCCCCCCAGGAGGCAGAGGGGCAGCAGACAGATGGACAGACAGATAAGAGATGGTATTTGTCGGTGTGCAGACAGACAGGCAGACATACAGAAGACAGGCCTGCAGACAGAAAGGCAGGCAGACAGACAGACGAGCAGACAAGTAGTAAAAGACAGACAGATGGACAGACAGACAGGTAGTAACAGACAGACAGGTTGTTACAGACAGAAAGACAGGTATTTGAAGACAGACAATTAAAGAGACAGACAGGTAGTTAAAGACAGACAGGTACACAGAGACAGACAGAAATATAGGTTGTAAAAGACAAACAGACAGACAGGTAGTTAAAGATAAACAAACAGCTATTTACAGACATACAGACAGACAGACAGACAGGTATATAAAGACAGACAGACAGGTAGGTAGTTACAGACAGACAGGTAGTTGAAGACAGACAGACAGACATATAGGTAGTTACAGACAGACAGGGAGTAAAAGATAGACAGTCGGACAGACAGAGAGGTAGTAACAGACAGACGGGTAGTTAAAGCCATACAGACAGACAGGCAGTGACAGACAGACAGGCGATTTAAGACAGACAGACAGGTAGATGGTATCGTCTTCTTACTGTGGTGACAGATGTTGTGGCGGAGGGCTTACTGCTTACAGAAGTGCCTGAGAGGAGAAGAGATGCCCAAGATAAAATAAATTACCTGAGAGACTTCAGACGGATTAACAACACCGGCTCTTTCCTTCCTGAGATCTGCCAGCCGATTGGCTGCTGAGGTCTGCCTGTTGGTGGAGATTGCTAACTGGTTTCTAACTAAACGCGTGGCCTTCGTCTGGCTGTCGTTTGACCAGTGGGTTGTTGTTGCCAGAGGGAGAAAGATATTTCAGCTTGGCAGGCTGTAGGACACGACTCTGTCAACAGTAAGCTACTGTTTTCATTGGTTCATGTTGCAGGTTCGCACTTTTGTTGCATCTGAGAATTCATATTCAAATATGTGAAGTGATTAGTATAATTATGTGTTTTGTCAAAAATTACAATTTAAATATATAGTCGTCAATACAAAAATAGTCATTGTTGCCTTGGAGATATTTATCGGCAGTTATTTGACTTGATTTGGATGCTGGGGTTATTTTGCTGGCGGATGGATGAATGGGCATGACACATCACACTTCAGTGGCGTATTGATCTATCTTTTGGCTAAGCGATCGGTAAACAAACCAGGCATGTAGGGCTGTATCGAGTGGTGTTATGACTTTATGAACCAAACCAAAATCATTATTCACACAATCATTATTGAGAAAAAAACCTTCTGCCTTAGAGCTGTGGTAGAGCAAGGCATTAACACTGCCAGGGTTCGATTCCCACTTGGAGATCAAGGCAAGCTGTGTTCTGATTGGTTGAATTGTTAAGCCCACCTTCTTATGATGCAATCACAGTAACTGTCAAATAAAAAGGTTTTGATTTTAATGTAAATTAATCAACCAAATACGCCTCTGTTGAATATGTGTATAATGAAACAATAAAAGCGTAAAAAAGCAATAAGAGCAACAGACAATTGTGTTCTCATGTTGTCTTTATGGCTTTGAAAAACCATCAACTTTCATGAAAAATGTCATGAACATGTTTACGTTGTAATGAGATCATCATGGCTGTTTACTTGTAAACCCGGGAAAGGCAGTATACAGCTTTGTGTGTAGTTAGTGTGTACAGATAGTATGTGTGTGTGGCTAGTGTACTGCGTAGTGTGTAGTTACGTAGTACTGTTTAGTTGTGTCGTTAGTGTGTTAAGTGTGTACTACTAGTTAGTGTTTTGTTATAGAGAATAGTCATGGTATTGCATAGTGTGTAGGGTAGTTAGTGGAGAGAGGAGGGGGGAGGGAGAGAGAGGGCACAAGAGGGACAAAGAGAGAGAGAGATGGAGGGAGAGAGAAGGGAGGGGAAAATATAGAAGAGGGTAGAGGGAGGAGAGGGAGGAAGAGGAGACGAGAGATCGAGGCAGAAAAGACAAGACAAGGAAATGAGGGAGAAAACAAAAGCCGAAGCGTGATAAAAGAACAATCGATAGGAAATAGGAATCCAAGTGGTTTTCACTCCGAAAGACAAAGGGGAACAAAAAGACTTTGGCAGGGGACATTCGGAGAACTAAACGTGAAATTGTAGGAATAACGTGCTTATCAAGGACTCACTCTGCAGGACCTTTACAGCCTGAAAGACAAAGTCCTCCTACTCCTACACTAATGCTCCATCCCCTCCCCCTGCCTACACCACCTCCTTTTCCCCTCCACCACCTCACCGTACCTCCACCACCTCCACCTCACCATAGCTCTACTATACCTCCACCGCCTCATCGTATACCTCCACCACCTCCACCTCTCTATAGCTCCTCGATACCTCCACCATACCTCCACCACCCCCTATACCTCCACCACCTCCCCATACCTCCTCCACCTCCACCATACCTCCTCCACCCCCTATACCTCCACCACCTCCCCATACCTCCTCCACCTCCACCATACCTCCACCACCCCCCTATACCTCAACCACCTCCACCATACCTCCTCCACCTCCACCATTACCTCCACCACCCCCCTATACCTCCACCACCTCCACCATACCTCCTCCACCTCCACCATTCCCTCACCACCCCCCTATACCTCCACCACCTCCCCATACCTCCACCACCTCCCTATACCTCCACCACCTCCCTATACCTCCACCACCTCCCCATACCTCCACCACCTCCCTATACCTCCACCACCTCCCCATACCTCCACCACCTCCCTATACCTCCACCACCTCCCCATACCTCCACCACCTCCCTATACCTCCACCACCTCCCCATACCTCCACCACCTCCACCATACCTCCACCACCTCACCACACCTCTACCATCTTCCTTTAAACTTTTCCACCTCACCATACCTCCACCATTTCCCTATAACTCCACCTCCTCCACCATACCCCCACCACCTCCACCTGAAACACTGCATAAACTATAACTATGTTGAGGTTTGAACACTATAACGTTGTGGTCAGGTTGAACTGCAGTATAGTGGTGTGGTCATTAATAATGTTGACATTTGAGTTATTTTACAGATCAGTACAAGTCACGATGAGTTTCGAAGGCTACAATGTTGTTGTTGGAACCCTATAGCACTTGGGTGGCTTTGTAACGCGACCGTTGAGTAAAAGATGGGCGGCAGGATTGCTCAGTCTGTTGGGACTTGGCTTGGGAACCGAAAGGTCGCCGGTTCAAGTCCCTGAAACACCTGGTGCCTTATCTGGTACCTTATGCAAGGCACCAGACCCCTACACTGTTCCCCGGGCGCTGTATATACAATAGCTGCTCACTGCTCCTAATACTAGGATGGGTTAAATGCAGAGAAACACATTTCACTGTATGTGTGTGACACATGTGACTAATAAAGATCCAGAGTACGATTCGAATGTCCGTTTTGACCAGCATCCAACTGGGGTTGGTACGTTAGAACGTGTGAGTTTGGGACAGTATGTTCAAGATTCAAGTTCATGTTGAACACGCAACAAGTACCATTGGAGCGCTTTGTTCCCCATTCACTCGCCATGTGTCGAGGATAGTGTGTAGTGCTAAGGTTCAGCGTTACGGTCCCGTGGTGTCAGGTCCAGTAACAAGACGGCCCTCAGAACAGCGCCCGGTCTGAGCGGTGTTACGTCGTTACGTCAAGTACATTTCTTTTGTGGAGCAGTCCAGGCCGTGAGGTTGTCGGTGAGGTTGTGTTGGGCCAGCGGGCCGGCGAGTCAGAGGGATGTGGGTCATGGCTGTGGTGTTCTAATTCAGCTCTCCCTCCGGGGGCAGATTACCTAGAACAACACCCCTCTCTCCCCCCCACTCCCTCCTCCTCCTCCTCCTCCTCCTCCTCCCCCTCCTCCCCCTTCCCCATTGCGCCGACACATTTCTCCTCCAAATGAGACCTAAAAATATACAAGTGGCTCCATCCTGCCGCGAGGTCAAGCGGTCTGCACGCCGGCGCGCCGGAGAACAGACTGTGCGGAGCGGTTTGAAGGTCAGCCCTGGCAACACTTATAATGAGTGTTATTGTGTTTCTGTACCTGGGACTCAGACCAGGGCCCACGAGGGGCTGGGCATAAAATATGCACCACACTCTTTCAGTATTTCTAAAACTGGCACCCTAAAACGTCTCATTTTCAGTTGAGCTTTCTTCTAATCGAGTTTATTATATGTATCTCTGTGATGTAGAGTTTCTTCTCTACCTATTGCGATTTGCAAGTGTTGTTTCCCTCGTCTTTACAATGTCGTTTTACCAGAAAAGCACATTTGTTTCATTGATTAATCACTTGGGTGAGATCGGTATTCCACCAATCGTTTATATACATGAGACTAACCTAACGGTGTTGCCATGGTAATCGTGTCAGTCACTGAACACCGTGCCTCTAGACATCCCGGCTCAGAGACACCCGGTCCCCGGGTCTGTGCCTCGTAGAGGACAAGGAATTAGCCTGAAAGCGCTGATAACAGAGAGCAGGGAATAAAACGGCTCTAAAGATTCTATCGTAATGTTTGGGCATAAGCTTAAAAGCTTTTTCATTACATTTGGTCCCTTTGTAATATGGCATGATTTACTTTTCTCTAGTGTGCATCGTGTTTGCATGTGTGTGTGTGTGTGTGTGTGTGTGTGTGTGTGCATGTGGTTGTGTTTTCTGTGTTTCTGTGTGTTTGTGTTTGTGCGTGTGTGCGTGTGGTTGTGTTTTCTGTGCTTCTGTGTGTGTGTGTGTGTGTGTGTGTGTGTGTGTGTGTGTGTGTGTGTGTGTGTGAAGGTGTGTATGTGTGCATGTGTGTATGCGTTACTGCAATATTTAACTAGTTTGTGTGTATTTCATTGTTTCCGTAAGTCAGAAGAGTGACTTTTAAGATCTCCACCTCTCACAAACACTCAAGGTGACTGGCTGCATGGCAGCATCCCATCATCATTCCTAGCCTGTACGAGATAGCTGATAGGGCAGGAGACAGCCAATCAGCATTTAGCCCTGGACACAAGGGGCGGGGCGGGGTGTGTTGTTTGTTAAAATGAACATTATGATGCTAACTCGGGGACATATTGTGGAGATTTATGTGAACGTTGAGAGGCGTTCTACATTAAGTGGAGAGGCCCCGGCGTCTCGACACACTGGTCCATTCTGCATGCTTAGGTCTGCCCTCCAACATATTAAATGAACTCATATTTCAAAATCTAATTTTGGGCAGACGGAAATTGTCTGGCTTATCGGCGTGCGTGCCGTGATTGAGAAGGCTGACGTGATGTTGATAGGCCGACGGAGTGCGTACCCCCCGAGGGGTCAAACATTTTATTCTTGAACACGGCCCGGAGGTCAACCCGGCTCGTCAGAAATATCTCATCCCCATAAAGACAGGGGAGGGAGACGGGGGGGGGGGGGGGGGGTAAGACGCGGCCCCTAATCAAAAGTGCTCTGTCATTTCATTAGCTCCCTAATGCCGTTCATTAGTAAACAATCCACATAGACTCCGCTAAGCCCCGCTAAGCTAATTAAGCCGTCCAGACATCCAGCGACCCCCGGCCGGTATCCCGTAGCATCGTCCCGTTACCCTGACAGCCGTTTCTACGACAGCGCAGTGCAGTGGTGGAGGGGGGTAGAGGGGGTAGAGGGGGGGGGCTCTAGACCAGGCTGATGGATTGCATCATAAACGGTACAAAAGCCGGCAGTGTGCATGGTGGATGTTTGGTGCGATGTCTTTTTAAGATGTCTGTTTACCGTGGAACCGACTCACCATTGGAGGACCTCAGCAGTTGGACAACTGGCGGCGCAACGTTATTGGTCGACGGGTGGGGCAAGAGCGCTGATTGGCTGATCTGACGCATGGACTGGTGCCCGTCAAGATGACATGAAAGCATATTGTTGGAGGCATCTGGGAACACGATACTTGTTCTATTAGTTTCCCTTCATTCGTTTTATGTTGTTATGTTGTTGTTCTTACTGCTATATTCTACTATTGTTTAATGTTTTGATGGATGGAAAGCACTTGCACGTTCCTTGTATGCAGGGTAGAATTTAAAGGGTATTAATTAGAATGATAAGTAGTGGTAGTAGTAGTAGTAGTAGTACGGCACTTATCTGTGTTTAGAGGCAAGAGGCATACAAACCCTCTTTTAAACTCTACTTGTTCCTACATACAGTACATATTCATTCTCTTGTGTTTCTTTTTTTTTACACAACATCCTGTCTGAAACTAACCACTTGCCCTTTGTTCACTTCTTTGGGACACTTAATCACAGTTAGTCCCACAATCGGTGTGTTTGTGTTCCTCTTAGACCAGAAACTATTCTTTCCCTAACGGTAGAGAGTAAATGTCTGAAAGATCAACAGGGAGAGAGAAAAACCTTGTACAAACAGCAGGTTAGAGAGGGAGAGAGAGATAGAGAGAGAGAGAGAGAGAGAGAGAGAGAGAGAGAGAGAGAGAGAGAGAGAGAGAGAGAGAGAGAGAGAGAGAGAGAGAGAGAGAGAGAGAGAGAGAGAGAGAGAGAGAGAGAGAGAGAGATAGGGGTGGGGGACCTTGTACAAACAGCAGGTTGGACTCCTCTCTTTGTTTAAGCTTCCCTTTGTGTCGAGGACAGGGGAGGAGAGGGACTGAGAGGGGGACAGGGAAGAGGGAGAGATATAGGGAGGAGGGAGGAGAGAGAAAGAGAGAGGGATGGGATGGAGGAATGGAGGAAGAAAGACGGGCAGAAGAGAGAGAGAGAGAGAGAGAGAGAGAGAGAGAGAGAGAGAGAGAGAGAGAGAGAGAGAGAGAGAGAGAGAGAGAGAGAGAGAGAGAGGAGAGGGAGAGGAGAGAGAGAGAGAGAGAGAGAGAGAGAGAGAGAGAGAGAGAGAGAGAGAAAAAAGTGATAGAGAGAGAGAGAGAGACAAAAGGTGGGGGGGGGGGGTGCTGGGGGAGAGAGCCCTTCTCCAAACACCCGCTTGGCGTCTGTTTGTTCCACCTTCTCTTTGTGTCCACTAATCTAAGGCCCCAGCCAGGGCTGTCCTCTCCCAGCCAAGACGGTGCCCTCCCAGCCTGGCTAAACGGATGGATTTCTGAGGCTTAAATGAACACCGCAAACAAAGGAGGACAGAGTAGCAAGTAGCAGCAGCCACCGGGAGCTTATTAGCTTGAGCGGGGATTACACCCAGAAATCATCCTTAACACCGTGGCCTCTTGAATACAGCCAAAGCTTGATTGGCAGGTGGCACGGCTCAGAGAGGAGGAGGAGGAGGAGGAGGAGAAGAGGAGGCGAGAGGAAGAGGAAAAAGGAGGAGAAGAGGATGAGGAGAGGGGAGGTCTTCTGATTCTTAACGAAGCAGGGGGATAGGGAGGAGAGGGGAAGAGCGTATTGATAGGAGGAGAGACAGACAGCAAGAGAGAGGAAGAGAGACGGTGGGGAGAGAGAGAGAGAGAGAGAGAGAGAGAGAGAGAGAGAGAGAGAGAGAGAGAGAGAGAGAGAGGGGCCGAATAAGAGTGAGAGAGGGACTGAGGCTATAGGGAGAGGGCTGGAGGGAGAGAGAGAGACTATCTATCTATCTATCTATCTATCTATCTTTCTATCTATCTATCTGTCTATCTATACAAGCTGCAAATTATGTAGCTCAGCTGAACACCTTGCATCTATGCTGCTCTACGTCCGTCTCCTGTTGGAAAATGTAAACACATGAGAGAGAGAGAGAGGAACGGGGATTGGAGGAGGGTTTCCAGGTCCTCGGGGTGACAGAGAATCAGCGATATATCCCCGTCATGACGAGACACATCGCATTAACATTGTAATCCGTCCATTCCACATCCTAGCCACGCCGTTTGTCCCTCCAAATACGCGACGCCCCGGCAGCTATAGTAGCTAGCGTAGCTTTCCTCCGGGGGGGGATGGGGGGGGACCCAGAGACCCAGCGCCCGGTGCATACCAACGCAGCGGGCCGCCTGTCTCTCTCTGGCGCAAATGAAGACAGAGAGCTGCTGGTGACGTCATCACTGGAGCCTGGATGGCAGATTCTAGATGCGTGTGTGTGCCGCAGCAATCAGAGCCGCTCTGCTGCACAAGGTCAGCGCGCCACACTCATTTACTTACAAATATACCACCCCCTCCACCTCCTCCCCCCCCCCCCAACCAAGAACACATCAACATCACAGACTAATGCATTCAAACAGCGTCCGCAGCAAAAACACCACTTTTGATTGCGCCGCGCGTTTGAGGCCGACTCACGCCGGGCTCCCGTGCTCGGCGGAGACCGAGTGTAAATATTTCAAACGCTTGTCACGCCTGGTGTTTGTTCAGGACGCACGGTGCCTTGGATTTTCTCTCTTTATGCTAATCTTACCGCCGGATACAAAGCGGCGTGCTGCGCTGGGGTTTTTCCCCGAACGGGGGGGGGGGGGCAGAAAATGTGACTTCTTCCTGGGATTGCGGGTTGAGAAAGTCTTTCTTTGGTGTCATCGATGTGTTTCATGTTAACCACGATCCGCTAGTTGTGCCGCTGTGTAGATCTGGGCTGGCGGGGACCCGACAGCGTTTAGCCATCTGATGCTAGCTAGCACACAGTTGAGGGTGGCACCCCTCAAAATGATACCAGTTGCGAACAGAAACTACAGGGAGAACAAGGAGCTAGAAAGAGACAGACATGCTTTACTTTAGTTGTTAGTCACCTGGTTAGTGGTCAGTCACTTGGTTAGTGGTTAGTCACTTAAATCCCCCCCAACCCATGTTTTGTGCTGTATTTTCATGTAGTACATAGTTGCATGTATGTTACATGTGTACGCCTAAACCATGTGTATGCCCAATAGTACTTGCTGATATGTCTCCATTGTCTTATTATATGCGCACTGTTGCCCAGTATAATCCCTTTATCCGTGAGCTGTCCTTTTAAATATGAGAATACTTTCACAAGTTACTCAGTCGCTTAGCGAAACTTGCCGCCGTGTTTTTCTGCCCGTTCCTATAATGAGAGAAAGGCTAAATTAGCCGTCAGGAAAAAAGATGGGAATGATACGACCTCCTAAATATAATCCTTATCTGCTACTCAATTTGAAACAGCCACGGGACCAATCGGCTGGCTTGTCAGTCAGCCTTTTAATTAACAATAACGTGTGTGTGTGTGTGTGTGTGTGGTTCATTTTTGTGTCAGTGTGTGCGCTTGTACGAGTATCAGATTGTATCTGCATTGCCTCTATGCGTGTGTCTTTAAGTGTGTTTTGTGTGTGTGTGTGTGTGTGTGTGTGTGTGTGTGTGTGTGTGTGTGTGTGTGAGTTCGGGCGTGTATAAAGTAATATCCATCCAAACTGTTTACTGGCTCTAAATGCAAAATATATTTGAAGATGCTAACGGTCTTTGTGTTGCGCTCCATGAAGTGTTTAATTAGCTCAGGTGGGAGGAGGCGGCGTTGGAGTGTGTGTGTTGGTGTGTGTGTGTGTGTGTGTGTTGGTGTGTGTGTGTGTGTGTGTGTGTGTGTGTGTGTGGGGGGGGGGGGGGGCGGGGGACGACCCTGGGTAATCTGTACCTCGCCTGGTGACCACATCAGATAAGATGGCCCGTAGTCAGGTGTTAGCCGTGCCTGGAATCCGTGTCCGATAGCGCGCGGTCGGAGCGCTAACAGGTGCCGCTGACAGAGACATGAGGCTAAACAGAGAACTCCTGTAAGAGATCATTTGACTGATAAGCGCTGGTGGCTGTTGCCAGGTGCCAGAAAATTAACTAATTAGCGTATTTCAGGGCAAAATATGTTCCGTACGTTTGAAACAGTATACGTTCAAATCCAGACATGTTGATGATACGCAGAAACTAACCAGCGTTTTTTTAAGGTAGCTACGGCGGTTGGTAGTCATATACTGGATGTAATGTGTACGTGTACGTGACTTTAACTTTGTGGACCAGGAGGTTTCACCTCTGTGACAAAGTGGAGTGGGCGAAACATATTTTTTCTGATGTACAGTAATTATGTGTCGTTATGAGCCATGAAGTGTTAGATTAATGAGGGACCTGACGCTGAACTCTAATTACAGGAACTCTCCCTGGGACAGTGGCTGTTTGTCATTGGTTCAAATAGGTGCCATCCCTTGACCCCTAGCTGGGAGTTCTGCCAATGGGAAAGAGTAATAACAGTAGTGGGTCACAGGGGTTGAGCCTGTCTATTGGTCTCGTTGGGTTTTAAGTTCTGAATATCCACCACTGGTGCAAACTCACCACCTACATCCATAGAAAGTAACAAACGAATACATACTAGCAACTGACATCACTCATCAATTGGGGCAGGGTAGTCTAGTAGGGTAGTCTAGCAGGGTAGTCTAGTAGGGGTGAGGGTCTTTGATTACCAGCCGAAAGGTTCTGGGTTTGATTCCCAATGTCCACAGTGTATCTGAGTAGGCATCCCAGAGCAACATGCTCCCCCTAACCCCTACCAACTCCTTAACGACATGTATCTGTATTCACTGTAATCTTAATGGTTTATAATCCAAATGCTAAATAGATAATAATATAGTTTCCAGCATAACACCCCTCCCCCCACCAACACAACACAACCCCTCTCTTGTGGTGGTAGATAGATAGCACTGCACTGTACTGCACTGTATTCATGATGCTGCTGCACTACTGCACTTTGCATTTTATAAATTGCATTTTTTATTTTTATTTTATATTCCTTATTCTATTTTTTATTCTATTTTTATCTATTTTTATCTATTTTTATTTTATCTTATTCTATAACTGCTGTCTGTCGTCGGGTATTGCACACAAGAATTTCACATCACTGCTTTATACTAAACTGTAAACTGTGAAGTGACAATAAACTTGACTTGACTTGACTTGACTTGACTTGACTTAAATGCTTTTAAATCTTTTTGCACATTCAACAAATGTTCATACCATCTATCAGTCACTTTGCTGTCCTTTTTTGGTTTATTTTATTTTCATTTTTATCGTATATATATCATTTTTATGGTATTGTTTTTCGAGATGTTTACTGCGGGAGGGAATGGGGAGCAAGCATTCCAATGTATTTGTTACAAATGGCAAATATATATCTTGTATCTTGTAGTAAAATGGAATGCTTATTCCCCATTCCCTCCCGCTGTATGAAGATTCTAAAACACTATACTATAAAAAGAGGATGGATGGATGATATGTACATGTAGTGAATTGTGCAAAAAAAAAAGCATTACAAAGCATTTCAAAGTATCAGCAGCAGTATCATGAATACAGTACAATACAGTGCAGAACAGTGCAATAGCTGTAATGAGTCTAGAAAGTCCAGCAAAAGTATGTAATAGAGGAGAGAATAAAGAAGAGGAGGTGGCCCAGGGTGGTTGCGGTCCTCTTCTGGCATCTGGTCCTACAGATCTCCTCAATGCATGGAAGTGCACACCCGATGATCTTTTCCGCCTTCCTCACGACCCTCTGGAAGGCTTTCTTGTCCTGTGCAGTGGTGTTGCCGTACCACACGGTGACGCCACTCGTCAGGACGCTACAGTGCTACGGTAAGGGTTCGCTAGCCACCCTTTTCCATTTGCCGCTCCTCCTGAGGCACCCCAGGCCATAGAGGCGCTGGTGTGCCTTCTTTAGCATGACCTCGGTGTCTATGCCTGGTCGTCGGAGATTGTTGTGTCGGAGATCGTTAAAGGGGTCCTGAGTCTTTCCGGAGAAAACGGCCACCTTGCATCTGTGTACTGAGAACCAGTGTCTCTGTGCAGTACAGAACATAACATATTCATTTCTAAAAGGGCTGCGTCATGGCAGTCCATGCCAACAGTACAGGGCCTCTTCTCTCTACTCTCGTCCGTTTCCTTCCAAATGATCACAACATAACACTAATAACTCCGATTCAGATCTCCAATATGCCACCCTAAAGTAAATCATTGTTCCGTAGCTCCGGCAACGCAAAACAGGACGAGAACAACAGCATCAGCAGAAAATCAGCAGCAAAAAAAATATGCCTGTCCGACGTTTTGTTGACGCCCTCGTGATGGCGATGGATGGTCCCTTTAGTTGAGCTTTTGTTCAATTCTCCGGCGTTTTGTATAGCGACGCTGTGGTGCCGGGGAAGAAGAGGCTGTTCCTTGCCCCTTCATTTACCAGTTGCTCAGCTGTGCAGACCTCGTTGTTTTAATTTCATGCAAGATGTGGTTTGCCGTTTTGTTTAAATCAAAACTCTTTCTTTCTTTTTTTTTCTTTTCTTCAAATGCTGAAAAACCAACTCATTTTTCACTGTTTCAGGGGGTGGGTGATGGGGTGAGGGGGAGGGGGAGGAAGGATCCACGTTAACACACTTATCAGTGATCAATCAAACGTGCGCTGCCACTTCAAATAGGATCGGCGTGCGGAGCGGAGGGAAATCACACTCCTTCCATGTGTTCGGGAGCGTTTCATCCGAGGAGCCAGGGAGACAGAATTTACATTTCCGTGCTTTTTTCTGAAAAAGCCGCCCACTCTGTGGATGTTGCCGCGGGGGGGCCATCACAAGAGTTGATACGGTACAGAACGATCCCTGTTTAATTACTCAACCGAAATCTTTGCAGATTACTTACGGGGGAATTTCACAGAGGTGGAGGCCCACTTCAGGCAAACCCCCAAAAGTGTTATTTCTCTTTAAGTCTGTGTTATTTGTGGCGTGGGATTTGTCCGAACCGATCGATAGTGAGCGTAATGGGAGTTGAGCGAGGTGTCTCATCGCCAGTCGATGGGTCTTATCTGAGCCGCCACGCCGCCTCACCTGCCCGCCTCTGATACGGTTCCCGCAGGAAGGAAAGACCAAATAATGTCCCACCATCTGGCTAACCTTGACCCATCGGGACGCACCGCTGTCACCCCCCCCCCCCCCCCCCCCAGCTGTAGGGGGTGATATGGGGCTTCCGCCCTGGCAGGTTATTGCAGGGGGTTATGGGATTTGGTTTTGTGCTGCTGTACATGGCGCCCGAGAAGCCCGGACACACTTTAGGAACAGATCAACGCAGACAGAGAGAGAGAGGGAGAGAGAGAGAGAGAGAGAGAGAGAGAGAGAGGTGATAGGAGGGGATAGAGAGAGAGGGAGAGTTAAAGAGACACAGAGAAAACAAGACCGAGAAAGAGAGAGACAGCGAGACAGAGAAAATGAGACAAGAGAGAAAAAGGGAGAGAGAGACCGATAGAGAGAGAGAGAGACAGATGCAGAGAGAGAGACAGAGAGAAAGAGAGACAAGGGAGAAATAGAGAGATAAAGAAATAGAGAGAGATAAAGAGAAAGAGATACAGAGGGAGAGAGAAAGAGACCAAGAGATAAAGAGAGAGAGAGAAAGAGACCAAGAGATAAAGAGAGAGAGATACAGAGAGATAAAACAAAAGAGTTACAGAGAGAGAGAGAAAAAGAGAGAGAGAGATAAAAGAGAGAGAGGGAGCGAAACAATATTGCAAAACATGTGATGGATCACTGGTATTGATTACACGGTACTATACACTGGGAGGTAGCAAGTCCGTTTGTATGTTTTACCGAAGTGTGTGTTCACATGCATAGTATGAGCGATGGTCTGTGTGTGTGTTTGTGTGTGTGCATGCATTCATGTGTGTATGTGTGTGTGTGTGTGTGTGTGTGTGTGTGTGTGTGTGTATGTGTGTGTGAAGATGCATGCACGTGTGTGAATGCTGACGTGTATTGTCATGCTTGTGCAAGTGCTTATGCGGATGTGCATTCGGCTGACGTGTACTGTTTGTGTGTGTGTGTGTGTGTGTGTGCGTGTGTGTGTGTGTGTGTGTGTGTGTGTGTGTGTGTTTGTAGACCTACTCTCACAGGGGTAACCACATGTTTCCCCAGCTCAGAAACAATAAATAATAACACAAAAACAACAACAACGTCGACGACAACCTTAATGACGGTGCTCTAGTCCCCCGGCACCTCACGTGCACTCTCCTGGCCCCGGCGCCACGTGCACATGCACGTGCACGTACATGTGCACGTGCACAAGCATCGCTGCTCTCTATTGTAGAGCGGGGCTCTGAGGCTCTCTCCTGGCCCGCGCTGATAAGGGATGTGAACATGCACCCTGCTGTTCCGCTTATCGCTGCGACACGCTCGCGCTGCCCCCCCGGCCAGGCCAGGCCGGCGTGCACCGCCGCTGTTATTAGCCACTACACCCTGGTCCCGACGTGACAGCCATGACAATCACCGCCTCGGCCAATCGGAGAGAGAGAGAGAGAGAGAGAGAGAGAGAGAGAGAGAGAGAGAGAGAGAGAGAGAGAGAGAGAGAGAGAGAGAGAGAGAGAGAGAGAGAGAGAGAGAGGAGAGAGAGAGAGAGAGAGAGAGAGAGACGTCACCGCGCCGTCTTCTGGATGGGTAGGAAGGGAAGGAAGAGCTGGGAGCTGGAAAAATCCTGATTTAGTGAATAAAGGGATAAAGATGATTTTAGTTGGAGCCGGTGAGGGTGTTATTTTGTAATGTGTGATTACAAAAACATTCGTACTGTGATGGTTTTCGCAAAAAAGGGGGGCGCTGAACTCATCAATGTACTTTTGTATCTTTACTATTTAGTCATCTAGCAGATGCATTTAACCAAAAGACTCAAAGTGAAAGTCAGGTACAGGTCATTAAGGAGCAGGTAGGGGTTAGACAGTGAATACAGAGACAGATCATTAAGGAGCAGGTAGGGGTTAGACAGTGAATACAGAGACAGATCATTAAGGAGCAGGTAGGGGTTAGACAGTGGATACAGAGACAGGTCATTAAGGAGCAGGTAGGGGTTAGACAGTGGATACAGAGACAGATCATTAAGGAGCAGGTAGGGGTTAGACAGTGGATACAGAGACAGGTCATTAAGGAGCAGGTAGGGGTTAGACAGTGAATACAGAGACAGATCATTAAGGAGCAGGTAGGGGTTAGACAGTGGATACAGAGACAGGTCATTAAGGAGCAGGTAGGGGTTAGACAGTGAATACAGAGACAGATCATTAAGGAGCAGGTAGGGGTTAGACAGTGAATACAGAGACAGATCATTAAGGAGCAGGTAGGGGTTAGACAGTGGATACAGAGACAGGTCATTAAGGAGCAGGTAGGGGTTAGACAGTGAATACAGAGACAGATCATTAAGGAGCAGGTAGGGGTTAGACAGTAAATACAGGTACAGGTCATTAAGGAGCAGGTAGGGGTTAGACAGTGGATACAGAGACAGGTCATTAAGGAGCAGGTAGGGGTTAGACAGTAAATACAGGTCATTAAGGAGCAGGTAGGGGTTAGACAGTGGATACAGAGACAGGTCATTAAGGAGCAGGTACCTACAGGTAGACTGTTGGCATTGGGGTTCTGAACCAAATACAATTCGGTTGGGAGTCGAACACACAACGTGTTGCTGTGTTTTCTGTTTTCACTACAATACAAATGCAGGAATAAGACAAATACGGGAGAAGGAGACGGAGAAGTGAGATCAGCTGGGCCAGAACTGATCAGAACCAGTTACAACCCGGTTTGAAGTGAAAACATCTCATGACTGTTAACGTGTAAACCTGGAACGTTCTAACCCCCCCCCCGCCCCCGCCCCCTCCCCCCTCTCCCCCGCTGGGGGCTGGTCTAGTGGAGGGCGGCGAGAGGAAATGAGAGATCAGCGTGGGTTGACCCCGTGGTTCCCTGGAGCAGGTGTGGGTGTTGGTGGTCGGCGGTGGTCCGGTGACCCAAGATGGCGTCTCGAACCAACCAGTTTGTCGAAGCTTGACCAGATGTGATTGGTCCTGGTCTGGGGAGAGCCTGGCGAGAAATAACTTGATTTTTATCTCTTTATTTATTCATCCCTCTTTCCTCCTGCCTCTCTTCTGCCGAGATGTTCGGAGCTGGCTCTAGCCTCTAAAGTAAAGACTTCACTTTATCTATTGTTTAAGTCAAGTTAACTGGTTTTATTCCTTGTTTATTACAGTTACACATACCCACAAAAGTAACAAAGGACCCCCCCCCCCAAAAAAAACCCTCAGGAAGAACAGGAAGGAACTGGAATGGGTTAATGAAACTAGAATTGGTAAATATAGGCCTCATTCACTGAGTGGCCATCTTGGCTTTAACAACAACAATACCATTAAATCTACAATTATCATCGGTATAACAGCATATTAATCACAACGTAGCTATAAAAAAATATTTATTTTTTTGGAGATCTCGCCTGTTGTAACTGCCACCACTGATGTCGTGGGTGTTAGCCGTGGAAGAAGCAGCGCTGTGTGCTAGCTCGTGTCCTTGCTTATGGCGTTCATTCCTGACAGATGAACAGTGACTGGCTAGTACCACGGAGCGCGGCGGCTAGGGGCGCTACGTTCAACACGCCTTCATGCGCTCTGTTCTTGCCATGGGTTGCTCTTTCAGATTTTTCCAGAAGGCTCCTGCGACTTCTTCCTCCCACCCTTAATTAATGTGAGAGCAGCAGGCGAGTGTTGACCTTGATAAAGTACCACCGACTCTCAAAAATAAAAGCCCCCCCCAAGGGCTGCGTTTTAGAGACTTTTATTTTGCTATTTAGAACCTTGCACTTTTAGCAGTTTTAGCATTGTGTAAAATAAACGTTTTTCTATGACACTGCTCCTCCACTGCCGGAGGATAAAGTTGTGAAGGGCTGGTTGCTTGTTTCTTGTTGGAAATCCAGATAGAAGGGGGCTAATTCAAGATTAGCATTCAAGGATCCCCAAAAGCAGAGATCCTGGGAGTCATAGCAGAGATGTTGGGTGTTATCTGGGAGGCCAGGGGCAGAGAGGACCTGGGGGATAAGAGGATTTCAAAAAGGGATTTTGGGAACAGAAGACGGGATGAATAGGAGAAAAGATGAATTACAATCCCACCCTTTATATGAACGAAGATATTTTATCGGATAAGAAATAGCATTTTCCTCGACGTGAATAGTTTGTGCACCACCCCAACTGTGACTATGTGAATATACTTTTAAATGTATAGCCCTGCAAAGTAAGACCCTGTATTCCTATTGGTGTGAACAACAAACCAGGATTTCAAACCAGGATGTTCCTTATTGGTCTGCATTCCCAAAGCATTCAGCGTGGAATTACCTTAGCATAGAGAATAGCATAGCATACCTTAGCATGCAGCATTACATTACCTTAGTGTGAGTCAAAGCTTTAGCTTAGCATTTCCTTTCGTTCTTTGTTCCTTTTTTGTCTATTTTACTTTCTCCTTTGCAGGCACACACATGCACACACAAGCGTACACGCACAAGTACACACACACGCCCACACACACACACACACACACACACACACACACACACACACACACACACACACACATGCACACACACACACACACACACACACACACACACACACACACTGACACACACACACTGACACACACACATGCAGACATTTGCCCAAACAAGCAACTTTAAGGTTATTTAAAGGACAGTGATCAATATTGGTGCTGTAACTCTCCTTAATCTCCATAATGAGCTTCATCACAGACATTAATCACCTGCTAACAGGAAGTACTGCTCTCTCTTTCTCTCTCTCTCTCTCTCTCTCTCTCTCTCTCTCTCTCTCTCTCTCTCTCTCTCTCTCTCTCTCTCTCTCTCTCTCTCTCTCTCTCTCTCTCTCTCTCTCTCTCTCTCGTTCTTTCTCTCTCTTTCTGAGGAACCGTGCCAGGCTCTCAACCAGTCCCCTGGGCCCAGGGGTCCTCCTCCTCCTCCTCTTTGTCATTCCTTTCCTCCTCTCCCTCTCTTCCTCCTCTACTACTCCCCCTCCTCTTCATCCTCTTCTTCCACTTTCTTTCTCCTCCTCCTTCCTCGACGCCTCCTATACCCCCACCCCACCCTCCTCCTCTTCCTCACCCTCCTCCCAATCCTCCTCCTTACCCTCCTCTTTCACTCTCCTCCTCTTCCTCACCCTCCTCCCAATCCTCCCCCTTACCCTCCTCTTTCACTCTCCCCATCTCCCCCCGTCCTGTATCATCTCTCTTCTCCTGCGCCTTCTTTCCGCTGTCCTCCTCTCTCAGCTCTCCACCCCTTTTCCTACTCCACCTTCTCCTTTCTTACAGCTCCTCCTCGTCCTCCTCCCTTTCCTCCGCACTCTCCTTCTCCTCCACTTCCCCTTCCTTCGCCCTCTCCTCCTCTCTCCTCCTCCGCCTCCTCCTCACCCCTTCCTCTGCTCTCTCCTCCTCCTCCTCCTCCCTTCCCTCCACCCTCTCCTCCTTCTCCCCGCCTTCCTCTGCCCTCTCCTCCTCCCTCCTCCTCCCTTCCCTCCACCCTCTCCTCCTTCTCCCCGCCTTCCTCTGCCCTCTCCTCCTCCCTCCTCCTCCCTTTCCTCCGCCCTCTCCTGCTCTGCCCTCTTTTCCTCCGCCCTCTCCTCCTCCTCCTCCTCCTCCTCCTCCTCCTCCTCCTCCTCCTCCGTGAATAACAAAGACATCCTAACTGATGCTGACGGACGTGTGATTGGGCGCGTCGTCCCGTTGGATGAGGGAACATAACCACGATGGATTCAGACAGTGTCTGGCTTGCCAGGAGGTTAAACCCCGCCCCTCTGCAGTGTAAAAATCAATCTTAGCGTAGCGCTTAGCTACTGTAAGCTGTCCACTCAGATTACCGCCGCCTATTATCATCGCAGGAAACATGTCTCGTGCAATTACATGTAACACGCTAGTAGTAACATGAATTATTAATGTCCGCCGCAGTAATCTTCCCCCGTATTATTCTCCGAACGCATTGAAATGTCTGCGTTTATTTGAGCAAATGGGTGAACATAATTGGAATGCGTCATAAATATGTTCAGTGTCTAATAATATTTATTCAGTCGTATTTTTGCGGGAATCTACACACTTATTTGCTTGTATTTATGCTCAGATTTATATTAGGCTTATTGTTAAGCTGAGCAACTGCCTGGCAACCCCTTCCCTGCAATTTACTACCCATGTCAAATATATTGGACCTTTCAGAAAGATAACACCTAGTTGTAATTACCAGTTGGATCTTTTGACTTGAACATAAATAATTGCCTATTTACAGGTCCAACATGGTAATTACTGTAACCCCCATATAGCATGTGTGGAATGCAGCGTAACCCTGAGTGTTGAGCCAAGGCGCTAACCCAGACGCTAAGGTCCAGAGCTCCGGCACCATAAGGCCACTCCCCTCCTCATCGGCCAACAAAAACGGCATCCTAACCTCCGGTGTGACCGCCACACACCCAGGTATCTTCCGTTGGGAATGGGCTAACGGGTTAGCAGCGGTTGGCTCGTTACCGCCGTGACTCAGCTTGCGCTTAGCGACCTAGCGACCTATAGAGAGCTCTCCCTGGCGTAATAGAATGCGGTGATGGGACTGAGGTGAATCTATTAGCGGTTATGAAGCCAGTGGGGGGGGGCCCCGCCATGTTGGGGGTCGAGGGGGGGAGGGGAGGGGGGGGGGGGGGGGGACGACTGTTTTGGTGGGAGAGCACGTCCGCTTAGCCAGGAGATTTAGGAGGTGTTTGTTTATCTCTTTATCTCTGTCTTCCTCCACGCCTGCAGCAAGCCTCCACCACCCCAGCGACAAATAAAAATCTTACTTTATTTATACTCCATTTGCACTGGAACACAGTGCTTAGGAAATGAAACCATGCCACAAGAAAAATCGTTTGTTTAAAAATATAGCCGTTGAATCTGAATCACAGCAATACATTTGGAAGAAAAATAACACTTTAAGATAAGATAAAATAGTACATTATTAATCCCGGATGGGAAATCTGGATTTTGACATTAGCAAGCACTGGACAATCGTAGGATAAAAAATAGATGCACATTAAAAACATGAATAAAACAACATTATATACAAAAATATACAGGAAATATACACATTAAGAGTAGTGGAAATGTAGAGTTATGTGTTAAGTGATACTAAAACATACCCTAAAAGGGTATGTTTTAGTATAGAAATGTTATAGAAAGGTTTAAAATGCTGAATGTTTGAATGAAGCAATGTAGGGAAGGAAGGAAGGAAGGAAGGAAAGGAACGGAGCCATGGTGGCCATATTAACGCTAGCCTGGGGGAAAAACTTGTGTCTGTGTTTCTAAAAGAGCCCAGCATGGCTTGCAGCAGCCAGAGAAACAATCAATAGGTCTTCAGAGAGCACAGAGTTAGAGAGTAACAAGAAAGGCAAGTGACACTGGAGCTACTGTAAGGCTAGTCGAGTCTCTACCACAGGTAGCCTGGGTTTCTCTCTACTGTAGCTGGCCTACTGTAGCAAGCCTGAGCAAGCCTAGTCTATAGCACTTTATCTTTTATCCTCTATCACTTTATTAGGTTCTGATTTAGAAAATGTATGCATACTTTTATACCCCAGTACCATAGCGAACACTGACAGTGACGGTTTAGCGTAACTACAATACTGGTCTGTACACATGTTAAACTGGTCATTTGCACTACTGTTTATAGGGCCACCGAAATATGTATACATTCAATCTTTTCTAATGTAACTTTCTAACTTCATAATTTATCACTTTGTACGATGAAAAATAGCGGCATTCTGGTTCTGGTTCTGGATCTCTCAACACAGACCCTGAAACACGCACAAGTATGCACAGGTGGTGGAAGTGATGTGGGCTTCACCCCAACGTTATGACACCCACAGCCCCCCACATGGGGCCCCGGGGTACAAGCTAAGTTAACACCAGCCACACGTCTTCATGACTCCACCACCAGTGTTCCTGGCATCGCAATAGACAGAACTAACTGAGCAACAGTCCCTGTGTGATTCTTCCTGTGACATTTGATTACAAAGCTTGGTGTTTGTGTGTGTGTGTGTGTGTGTGATGGTGTGTGTTCTGTGTGTTCTGTGATGGTGTGTGTGTGTGTGTGTGTGTGATGGTGTGTGTGTGTGATGGTGTGTGTGTGTGATGGTGTGTGTGTGTGTGTGTGTGTGTGAGTGTGTGTGTGTGTGTGTGTGTGTGTGTGATGGTGTGTGCGTGTGTGCGTGCGTGCGTGCGTGCGCGTGCGTGCGTGCGTGCGTGCGTGCGTGCGTGCGTGCGTGCGTGCGTGCGTGCGTGCGTGCGTGCGTGCGTGCGTGCGTGCGTGCGTGCGTGCGTGCGTGTGTGTGTGTGTGTAGGCTTGGTTTGTGAGCTGTTTGAAGCCCGTGTGTCTTCAGTGGGACTCGTATCTCCAGGAGCCGTTGAAGACGTTTTCATCGCCAGCCCAGAAGGTTACATAATATTCATCTAGAGCTACCGCCTGTGGCTGCCGTCACAAAGAGAGAGGATGAGGAAATACAGATTATCAACGTTCCCCTCTCTCTCTCTCTCTCTCTCTCTCTCTCTCTCTCTCTCCTCTCTCTCTCTCTCTCTCTCTCTCTCTCTCTCTCTCTCTCTCTATGTGCATTACCGCCCATCCTTATCTAAAACGGCAACTCATTTATTAAATCATGTTTCTCATATTTCAAACATGGGTTTCCCCCCCCCCCCCCCCCCTCATCGGGGGAAAACAGCTGGTCTTATTATGGTAATCTCTCACCACTGGCCAACTTGTAAAAAGGCTTGTTGTGGATTGTTCGTGTCTTCGGAGATGCTTATTCCGTGCGAGAAATATATATATATATATACTGTAGACAGAGGTGTTTTCTCCTAAATCATGATTATCTCTGCTTCCCGCGCCTCCAATCCAACGTCGCTGAGCTCTTCCTGTTTTTATCTTAGTCCCCCCCACCCCCCCCCCCCCCCCCCCCCCACCCTCTACCCTCCACCCACTTTATCTTAGCATGCAGCCACTAGCTCGGAGGGGGAGGAGGTGGGGTATTTTTAGCGCTGTGTATACGTGGCTTATTTACCGCTGTCATCTGTCAGGAATCATCTTGTGCTCCTCAAACCGCTGGCATATCTGTGTACTTATAATTGATTCTCGTTTGTTGTATCAGGGGGGAAAATGGCAGCCAGATAAGGAGAAGGAGGAGGGCTTCTCTGTGGCACGGGGTCCTCTGCCCGGGTTTGATCAGCTGTCACATCTTATCACACGCCAGAGAGAGACAGACAGAGAGACAGAGAGAGAGAGAGAGAGAGAGAGAGAGAGAGAGAGAGAGAGAGAGAGAGAGAGAGAGAGAGAGAGAGAGAGAGAGAGAGAGAGAGAGAGAGAGAGAGAGAGAGGAGTCGGGGGTGAGAGTAAGAGAGAGAGAGAGAGAGAGAGAGAGAGAGAGAGAGAGGGTGGGTGGGTAGTGAGAGAGAGATAGACAGAGAGAGAGAGAGAGAGAGAGAGAGAGAGAGAGAGAGGTGGGGTTTGCGGGGGGGGGGGGAGGTGAAGACAACTCCCGACTCGGCTCCTTCCTCTTACTAAACACCTTCAAACGCACGCCGCCTTCAAAACATCCTACTGATTTATGTTTTTTTTTTAATGTTTTTTTTCTCAGACACACAGGGTAATATTTGAAATAAGTCACTCTTAAAGTACGCGACATTAAGAGAGACAAACTTTGGGCAGGAAGTATAAGTTTGTGCTTTGTGACTTTCACACGCAGTCGATAGACACCGACATGGAAGAGGGAGGGAAATATAGACTCCGACAGCAGCAGTCGATGGATTTCAACAGACGCTTAGTTCTTGTATTCAACAGACTCTGTTATTCTATAGGGGCTCCGTCTCCCTGCTAAATCTCGTAAATTCTATCACCTCACATCTCTCCCGTCCAACCAGCCCCAGTCCCTCGGGCTTCCGCTATAACTGTGAGTCTTTTTACATGATTCAATGTTTTGATTTCATTGTTTGCTCCAAACAGACCAAAACGTAGGAATTCTTCTCATGTTCATAACAGATAAGCACATTTCCCGGTCATTGAAGTTGCAGCACTTTCCAACTTCTCTCTTCTGTTCTATTTGAGTTTGATCTGTGTTCTGTTTGAACTAATTATTTGAATTACCAAAAGTAACATATTTTCTTTGATGAGTAATATGTGACTTTATATATATATATATATATATATATATATATATATATATATTCTTTGCCAATAAAAGCAAATCCCAAAGTTTAGTCGCTTTAGCACTTCAAAATATATAATAAAAGTGCTGAGAAGAAAGGCTGGAAGCTTTCGATACTTCTGAATTTAAAATAAATGATGGTGGAAAAAAGTTGTCTGCCGCCAGAGGAGGGCTATGGTCCCCTGTTGTGAGCATCTGAAGAATTCACGTAATCTAATCCTCCCCTCTGCCACCCAAACTCCACCCAAAACCCCACCTACCCCACCACCACCATCACCACCATCACCACCCCCACACTAACATTAATCCCCAAGCACCTGCCATGCTTTCCACAAACTGTGGCACAGTGGTTACCAATGCTGCCTCACAGCCAGAAGGTTCTGGGTTCGATCCCTCGGGCAGGGGGACGTCGACCTTACTGGGAGGAGTTTGCGTGTTGCCCCTGCGTTCACGTGGGTTTCCCCCCCGGGTGCACAAGACATGCACTTCCGCCCTGCCCATAAGCAACGCAAGGCCACAACATCTGAAGTTGGTTACCGGGCAGCTATCCGAGGCAGCCCACTGCTCCTAGGATGGGTTAAATGCCCCCATGGGGGTTTAATAAAGTATATCAAATCAAACAACCTCCACCAACATCCTATACTATTTACCACCCCAGCATCCACCACTATACCATCACCTCACTCATCACCATCCCCACGCTACCATTTATCCCCCAGCAATACCTCCACAAACAACCTCAACCATCACCTCACTCATCACCTCACCCCCACTACCATCACCCCAGCATCCACCACTATCACCACCCCCAAGCTACTATAATTACTCGCCAAGCGAAGCCTCCACAAACAACTACCACTTCCATCAACACACCCCCACTACCACCATCAGCCCTACCACCCTTCTTATTCTGGGGGTGGGGTGTGGGGGGGGGGGGGCGGGGGGTGTATGGGAAGAGCAGGGGCATGGGTGGGCATGGAGGAGCACTCTTCCATGTTGAAGGTGAAGTCTGTGACCTTCAGATCGCCTCCTCTGCGACCTACAGAAGCAGGTAGAGTCCGGAGGTTTCCATGGAAATACAGCTGGGCTCCTGCTGTCTCACCGTGCGGCCTGTCAGGAGCAGTTAGCCGCGGGTTCGAGACCCATCGCTCGCCGTGGGGTTGCGGGTGTTGTGCGCGGGCGACTGCACGTGTGTACACATATAGATGATTCCACACAAGCGCGTGCACAAGACATGTTGGCTCACTGGCACGCATTTGCCATGTGCTCAGAATGTTCTCTCGACGAAATCTAAGAGACGATGTTGAGCTCATCTCGTGGTTTCCACATTGATGAAAAACAAAACGATGATGGTAGCAAACTGTTGTTGTTCAGAAGCGAGTGGTCCACGGCCCTACTTTAAAACCCGCTTACACTGATTGAACATGACCTTGAAAGCATCGGCCTCAGTCCACCACACAACCGCCCCGAATTAAATCAGACCCAAATTAAATCAAGCATCTTGGAAAATACAATACAATATGATATCCAAAAAGTAGAAAATCCAATTATGTGTTGCATTAAAGCGGGGGTGCATTAGCGTGCTGTAGCGCGGTGGTATGAGCTGCCCGCGTCCTTGCCTCAGCCCTGAAGGGTTTCTAATTAATTGGCAGCAGTTGATTCACTTCCCATCAACCACCTGGACGGCTGCTGGGCCTCTGATTGGCTGAGAGGGTCAGGGCGGAGCGTGCACACGGGAATCCGTCTCCATTTCAGACTCTAATGATTCCGGCGCCCCGCGGGCGGTTGCCGAGGGTTACGGCAGGTGTGCCAGGTACACACCGCGGCAGTCGGGAAGCTGGGCTTTCAAGGTCAACGGCGTGAGGAAGGCGATCCCCTCTCTTTGCAATGGCGGGGGGTCAGAGGTCCGTGTGCTTTGAGGGTGGTCGGTGTGGGGCGGGGTGAGAGATTGTGTTGAACTCATCTGCAGGATTAACCGAGTGTATCGCAGAGTCATGCTCCTTGGTTACAATAGCCCCTCTCCTCCTCCTCCTCCTCCTCCTCCTCCTCCTCCTCCTCCTCCTCGCCCCCCACTCCTCTCTTCCTCGTCCTTCCCCACTCCTCCTCTTGCTCCTCTCCTCCCTGATACCCACTCCTTCACCTCCTCCTCTCCTCCTGCTCTTTTCACCTCCTGCTCCCTGCTCCCTGCTCCTCTCTCTCTCTCTCTCTCTCTCTCTCTCTCTCTCTCTCTCTCTCTCTCTCTCTCTCTCTCTCTCTCTCTCTCTCTCTCTCTCTCTCTCTCTCTCTCTCTCTCTCCCCCCCCCTTTGAAGAAAGCCACTGAACCTGAATGAAAAATGCTGGCTGGGATATAGAGCCTCACCCCCACCACCCAATCACCACTCTCACCACCAACCTCACCACCACCTCCCTACCTACCATCCACCCCACACAAAGGGGGGCAAAGGAAGCTAATTTAGAGCCAGAGCGTTTTCCCCCGCTAGTCAGAGTGACTCCCCCCCCCCCCCCCCCCCCTCCCCCCCTTCTCCGAGCAGACGTCTATAAGACCCTGCGTGAAGTGACAGAGCTAATGAGAAAATTACACTTTTATTAATTCACCCGCGGGACGGGGGTGTGAGGGGTGAGGGGCGAGGAGGAGGGGGGGGCGAGGAGGAGGGGAGGGAGAGGAGGTGAGGAGGGGAGGAAGGGAGGAGGAGGGGTGAGGCGAGAGCGAACATCTTTGATTTAAAGGTTAATTTGGAGAAGAAGGCAGAGCGCGCTCAGAGAGGTCCTGACAACACTATGATGCACTTGGATCGCAGCCAGCTACCCCACTGTGTGTGTGTGTGTGCGCTTGTGTGTGTGTGTGTGTGTGCGTGTGCGTGTGTGCGTGTACGTGTGTGTGTGTGTGTGTGTGTGTGTGTGTGTGTGTGTGTGTGTGTGTGTGTGTGTGAAAAGGTATGAGTGATCATGGGTTTTAGTTCCATTTTTAAATAGCTGCATGCTATTAAAAGCTACCTATATTATACAGTATACTCTACCTGTATGCTACATTATGAGCTTGATGTATGCTACAGTATGAGCTATCTGTTTGCTACAGTGTACACAATCTGTATGCTACTTTTTGAGCTAGCTGAATGCTACAGTATAAGCTATCTGTTTGCTACAGTGTACATGATCTGTATGCTACATTGTGAGCTAGGTGTATGCTACTTGTGAGCTAGCTGTATGCTACATGTGAGCTAGCTGTATGCTACAGTGTACACAATCTGTATGCTACTTTTTTAGCTAGCTGAATGCTACAGTATAAGCTATCTGTTTGCTACAGTGTACATGATCTGTATGCTACATTGTGAGCTAGGTGTATGCTACTTGTGAGCTAGCTGTATGCTACATGTGAGCTAGCTGTATGCTACAGTGTAGGCACAGTTGTATGTTCAACGGTATATCAGTGCTGCTGTCCTGCTGGCTAGCGGGGTGTTTGTGGCTAAAACCTTGACTTTGAGAAGGTCGGTCCTAAGGAGAGGCGTCTGGTTGCCGCGGCGATGCTGACCCCACTGGCCGCCGCCCTTGGCACGCTCGGGTCCGCCCCACCGCTGAGGATCACCGCCAAACATCTTCATCAGTATCCTGCTAGCCTTTAGAGCGCTGAGTACCACTGGAAACTGCTCACAACTCCTCTGATGGGCGAGGTCACCAGAGATTTTTTGTCTGGTTGCTGGCTCTTAACCTTTTTATGAGCTTGTGCCATATTTATAGAATTGCAGGTATATTTTTTTGGTTTTATCGACTACACCTGATCTGTTTGTCTGTGAGATCCCTGGCAAAATATTCTTTCTAATTAGTTTTCTGTTGCTGAAGGACTTTGTTTCTTGTGTTAAAAGGTAGTAGTAGTAGAAGTAGTAGTAGTAGTAGTAGTAGTAGT
>CM051008.1:16821872-16836872 GCA_027704905.1 Muraenolepis orangiensis
ACATCATTAATAACATCCATTTCTCCCTACATAAAAAAAGACAAAAATATACGTAATCCAACACAGAATATATATAATGACTGAGTTGAAATACAACATCTGTTTGGGAGCAGACTGCTCCCCGGTGAAGTGAGGACAGTAAAAACATCTCAATGACTTCCTATTGCCACCTCCCCTTCCAGCATCCACGCAGACATCGGCCAGTAATTAAACCCTATATTCATTCCAGGATGCTGATTGGTCCCAGCTGTGGGCGGTGTGTTCCCTACCTGTTTACATGCCAGGCGACATGCGCCGGTGCTCCAGGTGCATTCTGGGAGAGGCACTCAGCGGGGGGGCGTGGACCAGCTGTAGGGAGGGGCCTCCTGCTGGGAGGGGAGGAAACGTCTGTCATCGCCGTGCATGAATACAACTCTGAGGATTTTAATGGTTCGGTCATTTCCCAAGACGCATGAGGAAGGATTAAGGCAAGGGATAACGTTCTAAATGGTTAGGTGTAAGGTAGAGATGGTTAAGTTAATTGATTAGGTTAGAGATGGTTAACTTTAGGTACAAGATAAAAGATGGTTTTGGAATCAGTGAGAGAGATTAGGTTCAGGTAATCATTTAGAGATGAGTAGTTTAGGTCTTAGGTTTGACATGAGGTTAGACATGGTTACGTTTTAGGATTAGGTTAGAGATGGTTATTGGGGTGTGTGTGTGTGTGTGTTGATGGCTGTGTTTAAACGGCCCCACTGGCCTGAGTCAGACTGATTAGTAATAAATAAACCGGTTTATTGGAGAGTTGGAAAAACGTTCCAGCCAGAGCAGGTGTTTACGTGCAGAGGTGTCCGCGCTCTCTGTCCCTGAGTGTGTGGTGTAAACCGCGTGTGTGGCTGCTCAAACCATGTGATCAGCCATCAATCCCACATGCTGCACAACATTGGTAAATACTTGCTGATTGGATCCTGATTGGTCAATAACGTTTCAAGGGTGTGCGTTATTTATTATTTTTTTTTAAATGGGACACCTCTGCCTTTTAACATTAGCATTTTACACATTAGCATTAGCATTTTTCCAAATCAAGGCACTACAAATCCAAACATCTACAACAGTCATCTACCGACCAGATGTTTCCTTGACAACGCAAACGCAATATGTTCAGAGCACAGTGGAAATATATTTTAACTTTGCGGGATGCCAGGGAACCAGAAAATGGGTTGATGTGAAGATGTACGGTGCAGATGGTGTTTGAGTCCCAGATGGAGGGTTTTGGGTTCACGGTCTTATCTGCTACCTAAATGACTCAAATGTAATGGGATGTTATGTGTAAGTAAGACAATCTCCACCTCTCTCTCTTTCAGAGCCTTTTTTTAAGTCAAATACTTCCCTCCCAATGCGCAATGCGTTCTGGGCCAGTCCTCGCCAGGTCTATATTGAACTCTGACCTCTTGTCGAGAAACGGCCTGACAAGGAACCGCAGAATTGCGTTGGCACGGCAATCAGTGTTCAATGTCTCACAGCGACGAGAGCTCCGGTGGGGCTGAGGCTTTTAACGAGGAACCAAATGAAACAGAAGGTTCCCCGTCTTGAAGTTGATCCAAATCACAAAAGCTGCAATTGAACTTTGGACTCTGGGATGTGTTTACCCGGAGGGAGTCTGGGTTTAGCCTTCCATCAGGTGGAGCCCAAACACTACTTTCCTTCTATCCACTGTTGTTTACTTTTAGTTTCTCCGAGAGATTTAAAGAGAGAAAGGAGCCGCGGTCCTTCAGTTAGGAACGCGGCGTATTAGCGCCAGCCTCCTTTCCTCTCTGATTGGTAATCACCTCCGAGTGGAGCGCCGCCCGCTCACTCCGTGTTTCGAGAACTCCGCAGCCGGGTGTCGGCTGCGATGTCCCGGTGAGGCGGCGGCGGCGGTCGAGTCCACCGCGGTAAACACTCCACCGCCGCGTTGTCGTGGTGATGTGAGAAAAGTGAAGCGCTAACCTAATTAATAATCACGCCACCTGCGTGCCGTCGAGGGCCCTGATTGGAGGGCGAGACGCGAGGAGACGTGGCGGCGGGAAAAGCTCACGAGCTGCGAGTCGAGTTTTCCTTTCTGACTTCTCGCCGTCTCGTCTGGTTTCTTTAAGTGTGTGTGTGTGTGTGTGTGTGTGTGTGTGTGTGTGTGTGTGTGTGTGTGTGTGTGTGTGTGTGTGTGTGTGTGTGTGTGTGTGTGTGTGTGTGTGTGTGTGTGTGTGTGTGAGAGAGAGAGCGTGTGTGTGTGTGTGAGAGCGTGTGTGTGTGTGTGTGTGAGAGCGTGTGTGTGTGTGGAGCGTGTGTGTTTGTGTGTGTGTGAGAGCGTGTGTGTGTGTGTGCGTATGTTTATGTGTGTATGTGAGAAAGAGAAAGAGAGAGAGGGAGAGAGCGAAAGAGACACACACAACACAACACAAACATACACAAAAAACACGCATTTAACACAAACACACCATGTGGTTCCGTGTCTCTGTTGTGATTCAGGGCTCGTAATCTAATAATTATCCTGCAAGTCAAAGATAAAAAAAATATGTTATTTCTCCACCCAGGTCTTCTTTGATTCCTTGAGTGGATAACAGCAGGAGGGCTGAGAGAGGCTGGAGAGCTCTCACCTGGGGAATATTAAACTAAATTGCTGTGGGCGGGAGGTAAGTGCCTCGGTAAACACCGCGGACGGTGGTGGGTGGAGGGAGCACGCCGGGCGTCGATACATGATGCTAGGTTCTTGCATTCGTGGCGACGTGCTAACCACGGCCTATGTTATATCGCTCTGGAAACTCAGAAGGCGTTGAGTGGTTCCTGGATCGTTTCAAACGGGATGTTTAGATTCCGATTTTGGGTTCAGCGAGAAACCGAACCAAAAACCATCTGATCGGACATGCTAAGGAGCGGTCAGGTTTGAGTGAAAATGAGTTTGAGGACTTGAAGTGGAAGAACCGTCAGAGCTTGTCCACCACACCCAGGTCTTCAACGCTCCACCCCGTAGGAAACCATGTGATCCCTGCTTCACCGCTGCCGCTTACACGTTCCGCCACGCGCTTTACCCGTTGTGTGAAAGAACAATCACCGTTTTGTGGCGAGCTCTGTCACGCCACTTATGAACTGCTCCTCCGCATGGCAGGCAGACGGGGGCGGTGACGACGACGGACGACAGTGCCGTCGCGGACGAATACGGAAACACTCCGTATTCGGCGACTGGGAGCGGTGCTGCCGCTCTTTCTCTCTTTACTCCAACGCTCCTGAAGGAAATGGTTGAATGACCGCTGAATGACAGAAGAAGTACCATGGGAAGTAAAAGCCCCATGCTTGTTCAACCTTGAATTGCTGCTGCTAGGCAATAGTAAAAAAAACAACCAAATCATTCATTTCAACGACACTTGAAAGAGAGTCGGGTGACGTCTCTGATGACTCTGATCATGGCATTTCTGATGACGTCTCTGATGACTTCACACCTCTGGTAGTAGACGGTTGACCTCCGGATGTTTAGTGTGCCGCTTGTACCCGTTAATGCAGGCCTCCACTATAAATGGAAAAGTCTCCTCCAGCGTAGAAGAATGGATTGCTGTCGTTTTTTTCCATTCAGTTGTAAAACAAAGTGCCCGGTGGGGACGTGAGAGATTCACTCTGCTCGGTGAACGCCGACTTCAGGTGAAGTTTTGAAGCCAAAGCCGCCGGTTTGTACCTAAGTCCGGATTTGCATACGAGAGATGGCGTCCCTTCAATCGGCTCACAGGAGAAGTGGACAGCTGGCTTGGAGAGGCTTGGAGACGCCTGGTTCCGTCAAGGCGCCTTCACCGGAAGAGAAGGTGATGGAGCCGCTGCCAGCTCTGGGCTGGTTTGGCAGCAGCTCCACTCCCCCCCCCTCCACCCTCCCCTCCTCCTCCTCTATCCTCTCCTCCTCCTCCTCACCTCCTCCTTTTCCTTCCACCCTCCTCTTCCTCCTCCTCTTCCTCCTCCTCCAGACGAGCCTCTCCTTTGCCAACACGCTCCTGAGATTATATGAAGGTGTGTGTCACTGGGTGGGAAAATCTCTCACTATCCCAAAAGTCGATTAAAGCCAACAGCTGCGATTTAGGATTTGCCAGCCCTCTCTGCACCCACACCCACCCACCCACACACCCACACACACACACACACACACACACACAACCATACACACAGAAACATTCAGAAACACACACATGCAGAAACATGCACACACACACACATGCAGAAATATACATGCATACATACACAAACACATACACATACACATACACACGCACATACACACGCACAATGCCTCTGCCTGGCCTCCTCAGAACAGAGTTAAGTTTGTGTCTGGATTTTAAACTCACCTGACTCCTCCACGGCCACCACAAACATCTCCTTGGGGAGGAAGTGAAGTCGATACTCCGTCCTGTCTGCCCGCCTGCTGTTCTGAAGTATGTTAATGTCATTTGTGGAACCTTCCTTTCCTGATCCCACCCATAATTACTTACACTAAAAGCTGCTGGACTTGCAAATTGCTAAAGCCTTTCCTGCTAAAAAATCTGTCCTCTAACTTTTGGTTTGTTTTTAGAGCACTGGATAACAGACCAGGACTCAGGTTTTAACTCTTAGATAAACAACCATGACTCTGGTTTAAATCCTAGCTCTCGCTCCAGCGTGCTTCAAGACTCTTAGATAAAGGACCATAGCGCTGGTTTAATTCCTCGCTCTAACCCAGCATGCAAAAAAGGCCGTTAGAAAAAGGACCAAGGGTCAGGTTTAACCCCTAGCTCTAACACCAGCATGCTTGAAGACCGCTAGATAAAGGGACTGACGTTTAACTCTGACGTTTAACTCCCAGCTGTATTCCCAGGATGGCGCACGGCAAGCTGTTGATTTGAGGCTCGGCAATTCGGCTTCCAATCAACTTCCCTTCATGGCGGAGGCCTGTAAGCGCCAGGGTGACTTCTGAGGTTTTCCTGCTGATTGCTGATTGGGGTTTGGCTAATAAAGTGTAGCGCTGTGGTTTCCAGGACAAAGTGCCACCAGAATGCTGTAAAATTATTTTATAATATATATATATATAATATCAGTGGCTTTCAGAATGTGTTTCAGCATTCTTACACGTGTGTTAATATAACTCATTGATTCAGTACTAAATATGTTTCATATATTGATATATATATACATATATAACATATTAATATGTTATTGTATGGATAATTGATGGGTTGAATGGTTGAACAGTTACAACAAGACTGTGCTTACGTAGCACAAAGAGGAGCTGTCCCACAAATGTGTCTAATACCATTATGGAGGCCTATAAAAGGTAGTTGTGTGTATATTTAAAAAAAAGATGACAAATCTACTAGCTGTGTTTCTTTCATTCACATCATTCACATTTATCCACTCTATCTATCTAGTCTGCTGAATTCTAAACACATTATACAAACACACGCCGGAGGAGTCGTGTCCAATCACATACTCCCGCCTTCATTAGGAGGACGAATGTTGTTCTAAAACCAAAACATTCCGAATGTGTCGGGCAACGAGTCTTGACTGCCGTACGTCATGAGGAACGCTTATGATGAGGGAAAATGTTTTACGAGGCTTTGCCTCCATTAAGCAACCCCCCCCCCCCCCCCCCCCCACATTCCTCCCCACCACCAGCACCACCTCCGCCCCCCGTGGAGACCCAAATGTCCCCTCCCTGCGCCTCGCTTCCCCCTCCCTGCCTTGGCATGCGGCCTCCAGAGATGTCAGTCTCATTAAATGGTGGAGAGAGAGAGAGAGAGAGAGAGAGAGAGAGAGAGAGAGAGAGAGAGAGAGAGAGAGAGAGAGAGAGAGAGAGAGAGAGAGAGAGGAGAGAGAGAGAGAGAGAGAGAGAGAGAGAGAGAGAGGGGGAGAGAGAGAGAGAGAGAGAGAGAGAGAGAGAGAGAGAGAGAGAGAGAGAGAGAGAGAGAGAGGGGGAGAGAGAGAGAGAGAGAGAGAGAGAGGCTTTTTCCCTGCCACCACGCTGGGGCGTATTTCCAAACCGCTCTCTGTGTCTTTTATCTAACAAATTAGTTTGTTTGTTGACTCGTTCTGTTTAATGTCGGTATCTTAATTTGTTCCTTTTTTGTATCAGTGTTGTCGGCAGCGAGAACGCGTTGACTTTCAACCGACTAGTTTTGTGGGGTGTTATTATACTACCACAGTATCATATCACAGTATACCACTCTAGTGTTATATTTCAGTATTAGTACTACAATATTATATTAGTATTCTAGTACTACGCTCTTATATAACAGTATTATACTGTATGACTGTTTTCTACGGACGTATTATTGTATCGTATTCTGCACATTGTGATATTATCGTATCCTAGTACTACAGTATTACAGAATTCTAGTAGTACAGTATTATATTATAGTATCCTACTACTACAATGTTACAGAATTCTAGTAGTACAGTATTATATTATATTATCCTAGTTCTACAGTATTACAGTATTCTAGTAGTACAGTATTATATTATAGTATCCTAGTACTACAGTATTACAGAATTCTAGTAGTACAGTATTATATTATATTATCCTAGTTCTACAGTATTACAGTATTCTAGTAGTACAGTATTATATTATAGTATCCTAGTACTACAGTATTACAGAATTCTAGTAGTACAGTATTATATTATATTATCCTAGTTCTACAGTATTACAGTATTCTAGTAGTACAGTATTATATTATAGTATCCTAGTACTACAATATTAAGGTATTTCAGTACTACAGCGTAAAATGCTGGTATTCCAGTGCTACTATATTTTTATAGTTATAGTTATAGTATAAGTACAATAATATAGGTAATAAGTACAAGTACAGCATTTTTTTTTATAGTATTCTAGTCAATATTGTAGTACTACCATTTTATATTACAGTACTTCTAAAAAAAAAAAAACATTAGGTTGTAGTACAACTACAGTATTATATAATACATAATACATGATAGTGTTTTTACTCGTAATATATGTACAACATCAACACATCTGACTCTGATTCACAGCATAAAGTCCAGATCTGCTTCTCCACCCTTGGTGTCTGATCTGGTTCTGCTCCTTAAACTCCAACCACAACACTCTTCCCATCCCATCCCACCAAAGGTCCCCCCCAGGGGGGGTGTTGTGGCGGTGGTGGTGGTGGTGGCGGTGGCGGTGGCGGTGGCGGTGGCGGTGGCGGCGGCGGTGGCGGTGGCGGCGGCGGCGGTGGTGGTGCAGTGGTGGCGGTGGTGGTGGGTGGCGGCGAGGCCGGGGGCAGCCAGGGTCGGTTCACACATCATGGCGGGACACAGACGGATGTGTCGCGCCCAGCAGCCAGATGGCGCAGACCCCCGCCCTCGCCTGACATCCATCAGTGTCTGCCGGTCAGATGGCCCACAGCGGTGCAACAACCCTGGGCTTCGGCCAGACCACCATCACCACCACCAACAACCCTCCCACACACACCACCACCACCTCCTGGGTCAAACCACCAGGGGCGATAGCGCTATCCTACCAATTGCCCTTTCAACCGTTTATTGGAGCTTATTAGCTTTAGCTTATTTAGTGTTCGACAAACTTTAACATATAAGCAACAACAAAAAGTGTATGTGTCATTTTTGTCATTAATACATGCAAGTTTGTTACAATTCCAGGATAATCCCAGCTTCTGATTGGCTGGTTGGCTTGAGACTTTTTTTTAAATATAATTTCAAAAGTGCTGTGATTTATATATTCCCATTATTCAATGCTTATGAACGTAGGATTCAAGAACAATGCGTGGGGACATTATTAAACTAGGACCCCATCATAGAAAATTATAAATGATTATTTAAACTTAATTTCCGTACGTCATTACATTGTGATGTAATTTAAGAAACAATATATCCATCCATCCATCCATCCATCCATCGTCTACACCGGCCTATCCAGGTAGGGTCGCGGAGGTAGCAGCTTCAGGAGGGAACTCCAAACTTCCCTCTCCCTGGCAACATTGACTAGCTCTGACTGGGGGATCCAGAGGCATTCCCAGGCCAGTGTGGAGATGTAAACCCCCCACCTGTACCTCGGTCTTTCCTGTGGTCTCTTCCCAGTTGGATGTGCCTTGGAAACCTCCCTCGGGAGGCGACCAGGAAGCATCCTTATCAGATGCCCGAACCACCTCAACTGGCTCCTTTCTACACGAAGGAGCAGCGGCTCTACTCCGAGTCTCTCACGATTGACTGAGCTTCTCACCCTATCCCTCAGGGAGATACCAGCCACCCTCCTGAGGAAACTCATTTTGGCCGCTTGTATTCGCGATCTCGTCTTTTCGGTCATTACCCATTGTTCATGACCATAGGTGAGGGTAGGAACGAAGACCGGTAGATCGAGAGCTTTGCCTTCTGGCTCAGCTCTCTTTTGGTTACAACGGTGCGGTAAAGGGCACCCAATACCGCTCCTGCTGCACCTATTCTCCGGTCAATCTCACGCTCCATCCTCGCCTCACTCGAGAATAAGACCCCGAGATACTTGAACTCCTTCACTTGGGATAAGGACTCCCTCCCTACTTGGAGCAGACAATCCACCGGTTTCCTGCTGAGAATCATGGCCTCAGGTTTAGAGGCTTCACACTCTGCTGCAAACCGATCCAGTGAGTGCTGAAGGTCACATACTGATGACGCAAACAGGACCACATAATCTGCAAACAGCAGCGATTCAATCCTGAGCCCACCATACTGAAACCCCTCCCTTCCATGACTACACCTTGAAACCCTGTCCATGAAAATCACAAACAGTATGGGTGACAAAACACAGCCCTGGCGGAGGCCAACACCCGCTGAGAACAGGCCCGACTTACTTCCCAGAATCCGGACACAGCTCTTGCTTTGCGAGTACAGAGATTGGATGTCCGTCAGTAGTGACCCCATACTCCCACAGCACACTCCACAGTATTTTCCGGGAGACCCGATGATATGCCTTCTCCAAATCCACAAAACACATGTAGACCGGGATATACGATGGGCATACTCCCAAGCCCCCTCCAGAATCCTTGCAAGAGTGAAAAGCTGGTCCGTTGTTCCACGACCAGGGCGGAATCCGCATTGTTCCTCTTCAATCTGAGGTTCCCTGGACGGCTTCCCTGACCACCCGTGTCCACCACGAAGTCTGAGGTTTGCCACCCCTTCAGGCACCAATGACCTTGAGGCCACAGCTCTCAACCGCAGCTTCAGCAAGAGAAGCTTTGAACAAAGACCACTCTAGTTCAATGTCCCAAGTGATGCCAGAAAAATTCTGCCGGAGGTGGGAGTTGGTCTCCCGGACACACTCTACACGTTTGGGCTTACCAGCTCTGTCCAGAGGCTTCCCCGGCCATCTTACCCAACTCACCACCAGAGGGTGATCAGTTGACGGCTCTGCCCCTCTCTTCACCCGAGTGTCCAAAACATGCGGCCTCAGGTCAGCTCACACGATAACAAAATCGATCATTGACCTTCGGTCTAAGGTACTCTGGTACCATGTGGTACCATGGGACATACTTTGAAGGCCTTGGAGGTCCTAGGTCCTGTTGGATACATGATGGACTTGTGCTGGGGTCTATCATGGAAATGTTTGAGTGTATGTGTGTGTGTGTATTTGTGTGTGTATATTTGTGTGTGCATGTGTGTATTAACGTGTGTGTGTGTGTGTGTGTGTGTGTGTGTGTGTGTGTGTGTGTGTGTGTGTGGGTGTGTGGGTGTGTATTGATATGTGTGTGAGGCCAGGGATGAGGAGGGGAGGGGAGGGGGAGCCTTGGCTGAGATGTCACCGCTGCTGCGGGACGCCGGTCCCCCGGCTGCTGTAATGAAGGGCTTAACACTCACTACAGCGTGGCTATTCCTGCTGACTGCTGCCCTAGTGCGCCCCTCATCATCATCATCATCATTTTTATGCATGTGTAGTATTACTTGATTTTGCACACTTTCTTGACTTCAGCACAGGAATTCTGATTGAGGGGGGTTTGACAGAGGTTCTCATAAATTGTACATACAACATGGAATGTATGGTTCCACTGGCTAGCTCTACCAGTAGCGCTGGTCCTTGGTGAATGACTATTGTGCTAATGACTTTCTGATTACCTTCATCGTGAAAACGGCTGGGTTTTCCTCCTGGTTACTTGTGGTGCTGGGTGGTAGAACAATAGGACTAGTAGAACTAGTGGAACTAGTGGGTTCCTCATTAACCACTACGGTACAGTAGAACAAGTAGTACAGGACTAGTAGTACTGCTAACATCCTGGTGGTAGTACAGTAGGACTAGCAGTACTACAATCGTCCTTGTTGACCACTAAGGGGATGTTGTGGTAGTACAGTAGGACTAGTGGTACAGTACCAAAAGCACAACTATCGTCCATGTAAACCACTAGGGTGGTGTTGTGGTAGTATAGTAGGAGTAGCAGTACTACTAGCGTCCTGTTAAACCGCTTCCCTTCCACGTGTTCCCCTCCTCCACCTCCACCACCACCTCCTCCATCTCCTCCACCTCCTCCACCACCTCCTCCTCCTACACCACCTCCTCCGCCTCTAAGCGGGGAAAGCGTCCACCACCTCCTCCTCCACCACCACCTCCTCTGCCTCTAAGCGGGGAAAGCGTTTCTCCCGCTAAGTGATTTTCGGGCACTCCCCCGGGTGATCAGGGGCACTCTGAAGATTCCCGTGGAGGTTTGTCCTCTTAAACGCTCGCCACCAACCCCCCCCCCCCTCCCCCCCCACCCCCTGAACGCCAGCGCTGACAGCTAGCTGCTCCTACTCCCATCTGCTGTCCTAATGGATGGGAGGGAATCCAACGCGTGCCCCCCCTCAGGCCTCCCAACCAGCTCTGGAGAGCCAAAATAAATGTCACCAAAAAAAATGTAATTTCACCTCTCGTGTTGAGGGCCCTCCTGACTCCCGCTCTCCGGATTGCTACCGGGGGCTCATTTGTAGCCGTTGCGACTCCATAAAGGCCCCCCCCCCCCCCCCCACCCCCACACCCCCTAACCCCCCCCCCCCCACAACCCACCCCAGAATACCCTAACTTGTGTTAGTTCTGCTTCAATTGGATCTTTAGAAAATTCACAACGTGGGCTTCCACAGCTGTCGGTAGTTTACACGTCAGGGTGACAGCGTTGGGATAATAGAAAGGGGCAATAAAAAAAGAATTTAACTGTCCACACACACACACACACACACACACACAGACACACACACACACACACACACACACACACACACACACACACACACACACACACACACATTGTGGTCTCTGATGGAGCCAACAGACACTTGGAGACAATAGATCTGGACGGCCTGTTTACTCTCTCTCTCTCTCTCTCTCTCTCTCTCTCTCTCTCTCTCTCTCTCTCTCTCTCTCTCTCTCTCTATCTCTCTCTCTCTCTCTCTCTCTCTCTCTCTCTCTCTCTCTCTCTCTCTCTCTCTCTCCCCTCCCTCTCTCTGCACTGAACTAGAGGACAGATTACCCAGGTACTGAAAAAACCCTAGTGCCAAACTCATCTCCCATTATCAAAAAGTGGGAATTTCCAGCCCACGCGCGGAACAAAACCTGAACAAAACACAAACCACCATTCTCTTATTTTCCACCCAACACATCAGAAAACCAGCCATGGGGTGGGGGGGGGGGGGGAAGAGGAGGTGGATGGGGGGGGGGAGGTGCTTGGTTCAAATTGATTTCATTCTATTGTTTGAATATCAAGGCCCGGTTCCTCCTCCCTCGCTGCTCTCCAGCAGATAAACAGGCTGCTTTTCCTTTTTTTTTTTGGTTGCTTTTTTTTTGTTTATGGCAATTATTGCCAGAGGATTGTTCCCAATGTGACTCGACTGACAATGAGCTGGAGCGAGAGGAGGTGGAGAGAGGGTGGATTCAGAGGTGGAGGAGAGGAGCCGGAGAGAGGGTGGATGGAGAGGTGGAGGAGAGGAGCCGGAGAGAGGGTGGATGGAGAGGTGGAGGAGAGGAGGAGAGGAGCTGGAGAAAGGGTGGATGGAGAGGTTGATGAGAGGAGGAGAGGAGCTGGAGAGAGGGTGGATGGAGAGGTGGAGGAGAGGAGCCGGAGAGAGGGTGGATAGAGAGGTGGAGGAGAAGAGAAGAGAAGAGGAGCTGGAGAGAGGGTGGATGGAGAGGTGGAGGAGAGGAGCTGGAGAGAAGGTGGATGGAGAGGTGGAGGAGAGGAGCTGGAGAGAGGGTGGATGGAGAGGTGGAGGAGAGGAGGAGAGGAGCTGGAGTGAGGGTGGATACAGAGGTGAAGGAGAGGAGGAGAGAAGCTGGAGAGAGGGTGGATGGAGAGGTGGAGGAGAGGAGGAGAGGAGCTGGAGAGAGGGTGGATGGAGAGGTTGATGAGAGGAGGAGAGGAGCTGGAGAGAGGGTGGATGGAGAGGTGGAGGAGAGGAGCCGGAGAGAGGGTGGATAGAGAGGTGGAGGAGAAGAGAAGAGGAGCTGGAGAGAGGGTGGATGGAGAGGTGGAGGAGAGGAGCTGGAGAGAAGGTGGATGGAGAGGTGGAGGAGAGGAGCTGGAGAGAGGGTGGATGGAGAGGTGGAGGAGAGGAGGAGAGGAGCTGGAGAGAGGGTGGATGGAGAGGTCGAGGAGAGGAGGAGAGGAGCTGGAGAGAGGGTGGATGGAGAGGTGGAGGAGAGGAGGAGAGACGCTGGAGAGAGGGTGGATGGAGAGGTGGAGGAGAGGAGGAGAGAAGCTGGAGAGAGGGTGGATGGAGAGATGGAGGAGAGGAGCTGGAGAGAGGGTGGCAAGGAGGGATGGTGGAGAGGTGGGGTGGTGTAGAGGTGGTGAAGGGTGAGAGGAGGTGGAGGAGGTGGTGGAGGATGTGTACAGGTGGTGGATGGGGGGTTCATAGTGCTGGGGTTCGTACTAGAGGGTCTCAGGGGGAACATCTGGTTCAGATTGCCTCCCTCTCTGCATACAGAGAGAGGATCAGACTGCAGAGTGGAGAGTGGATCCTGGTTCAGCATTCATTCACAGCAATGGCAGCACACCTCGGTCTGTCTGTAACCAAAAAAAACCACCACCTCCACCACATCCATCACCACCACCGCCGTCAACAACACCACCACCATCTCCTCCGCCATTACCATCACCTCCACCCCCACCATCACCTCCACCACCTTCTCCACCACCACCACCATCCCCATACCACTGCCACCTCCACCACCACCCCCATCACCAACACCACCACCACCATCACATCCATCACCACCATCACATCCATCACATCCATCACAACCATCACATCCATCACATCCATCACCACCATCACATCCATCACATCCATCACGTCCACCACATCCTCCACCACCACCATCCCATCCACCTCCACCACCTCCACCATCACATCCACTACCACCACCTTCACATCCACCTCCACCACCTCCACCATCACCTCCACCATCACATCCACCTCCACCATCACATCCATCACCACCATCACATCCATCACATCCATCACGTCCACCACATCCTCCACCACCACCATCACATCCACCTCCACCACCTCCACCATCACCTCCACCATCATCTCCACCACCACCACCACCCAACACCACCTTCTCCACCACAATCCCCATATCACTACAACTACCACTACCACCTCCACCTCCACCACCACCGCCACCCCACCACCAGCTCCATACCAGTACCATCACCACCACCAAACACCAACATCTCCACCACCACCTCCATGCCACTACCACCACCACCTCCACCACCATCACCACCTCCACCACCATCACCACCTCCACCTCCTCCATACCCCCACCACCTCCACCATCCCATCCACCACCACTCAACACCAACTTTTCCACCACCACCCCCATACCACTACCACCACCACCACCTCCATCACCTCGACCGCCCAACGCCACCTTCTCCACCACCACCTCCATGCCACTCACACCACCACCTCTATCCCCTCGACCACCCAACACCACCTTCTCCATCACCACCTCCATGCCACTACCACCATCACCTCCACCAACTATCCCCACCATCCACCTCCATCACCAGCACCAGCACAACCACCACCAACTCCATCACCCCCCCCCCCCCCAGACAAACGGTCTGCTAAATAGTAAACAGTAGCTTTGTTTTTGAATGTGTATTTGGTGGGGCGTGGCGACCTTCAGACGGTGGTGCGGCCGAGCCAGAAGGTCACGTGACTGATCTGCTTATAATGGGGCGGTGGCGACGTCCCGCCTGCTGCCCGCTGGATCCCTTTATTAGAGAGTGACCTGTCATATGTTCCCCTCATTTGCATAATTGTTTAATTAGCGTGCGCAGCAGAACGCCGTGCATGTTAAGTGGACGAGATGAGCGCCGGCTGTGGCCCACTTTCTAACCCCCCCCCCCCCCTGTGGTCCCCGTGGTCCCCGGAATGAAGCGTCATTTAAAAGCGTCAACCATCTCAGGTCACTGGTTGTGCAGGGTCTTGATGTGCTGATAGATGAGTTACTCACTGCTGTTGTTCGCTCCAGAACTCCAGTCTTTCCTGCTGAAATCCTCCCCTTGAAGGCCAACTGTCCCACGCTCGGCTGTTTCATAACATAGGAGAGAACTGCTGCATTTTTCTTTTCTTTTAAATTCAAACATCACGGTCTGTAATAACAACTTCTACTCCATGGGGAGGAAAAAGCTGAACATTTTGACCATTGAGGCAATCGGCCCGGGATTGACGTTCTCCATTAGTCCACGTCGGGCCGCTGATGTCAGTGTTCCAACTTTTCCGTGTTTTTTCACTGATTGAAAAGTGACACTTGGCATTTAAGGGTTGGATGTATTCCAGCTTATTTATATATGTCTCAGTGAGCCCCTGAGGCTTGGGTCAAGCTCTGGCTCAGGCCCTGGCAGTTTGAGAAAGGCTGTTCTAGAATGTTCCGCCAGCCCTGGTCCCTCCTGTGTGTTCATGTGACTGCCGTGATGGAGCAGAAGGCTTCTGCCAGCTCAGGGACTCCCTCTTTGCTCTCTCTCTCTCTCTCTCTCTCTCTCTCTCTCTCTC
>CM051008.1:16841872-16866872 GCA_027704905.1 Muraenolepis orangiensis
GGTTTCAAACCATCGTTTTCCTCCTAAAAACGATTTTCAACATTTTCCACTGACCATGAAATAAATGTCAATTGACGTGATGTGGCAGGCTACATTTGTATTTTGGACAGAAGTTAATGGGAAAGATTAGCGCATAACCTGCACACAAAATTGCAATTTGGTGTATGCACTGCATGCTAATTTGAAAGTTATTTGTACAGAGGTCGAAGAGACTGGGTTGGTAGTTCAACGGCTGAATTTATACTTTAGAATTGGTTTTTAGTAAGTAGTTATTTCTCTTTTAGTGCATAAGCGCAGTGTGGTATATCTTGAACAGTATTCAAGACTTTCAAGAGTAGAAAATGTGTCGTTCATAAACCACACAGGCTTGGACGAGGTGGTCGCAATTATGCAAATTGAAATAGCTGCTATTGGAAAGAGGCATTGGTATGGATCGACATTTTAACTTTATTCTGGATACTTTATAGCTTTATTCTCAAAATGCAAAATACTTCAACATCGTTCAACAATTCCTCTTTTAAATGATCACTGTCATGGTCATTCACACACACACGCACACACACACACACACACACACACACACACACACGCACACACACGCACACACACACACACACACACACACACACACACATATACACACACACACACTCACACCCCATTCAGATTGACAGCCTGGGATGAATTGTGGTCTGTTTAATTAATCATTAATACAATCATACTATGAGAATAATTTATTCTCAGAGTGTGTTTCAAACTCTTTCAAACTGTTATCACAAAAAAAGCTCTGTTTTTTTCTTTCTGGAAATATTCTACTATTTATCTCCCTATACGAGCGTTTGTTTAAAACGCAGGGTGTGTTTAAAACATTTTTTTCTCCCCCTGATGGCTCGGATCTCCGTGGTACAAACTGACATTGTGGCCCCAGAGGCGCCCTCTCTCTCTCCGGCCCTCCTCATTCGCCCGGTGGGGGATCGGAAGGCGCGATTTCGTCCTCCGCCGACGGAAAGTGGAAATCATCTTCAGCGGCGTCTGCTGAATGCCGAGTGCCGGAGGGGGTCGTGAAGAGGGCATCAAACTCTCTCTCTCTCTCTCTCTCTCTCTCTCTCTCTCTCTCTCTCCCATTCCGCACCAAGCTGTCAGTCAGGTGTAAGGGGTCGCGACCTTTCCTGTGTTTGTCTGTTTCGAACCCACGCAGGTCAGACTGCAGGAGAAGGGGGAAGGGGTTCATGAGGCCTTTGCTAAGCAGCTTAGCAGTCATTTTTGATTGAACTCCGGGGGGGGCGTCGGTGTTATTCGGAATGAAGAGAACTGTTTTGTTCAGCAGGTCAATTCTGAGGCCCCAACTCTGAACACCACGCTTGTCGAATGTAAAAACACTTATGATCTCTTCTCTGCGTGATGGAGTTGCGTCCCTCAATGCCGAAAACATGGTTGCAAACACAAACACACACACACACACACACACATGTATGTATGTGTGTGTGTGTCCTTTCATGTACATACACACGTGTTGATGTGTGTGTGTACATGAAAGGAACCTTGTTTGTAGGTTGGTGATAGAGGAGAGGCACATGCAGAGGGAGGGAGAGGGAGAGGGGGAACGAGGTGAGAGAGAGAGGCAGAGGGAGGAAGAGAGAGACAGTGATGGAGGGAGAGAGAGAAGGTTGGCGAGTGTGATAGACTGAACACTGGACATGCAGGCGGTTTTAACAAAAAGGTTTTTTTTAAATACCACAAATAAATGGGAGGAAATAGTAACCAGGAACTCAAATTCAAGAGAGAGAGAGAGAGAGAGAGAGAGAGAGAGAGAGAGAGAGAGAGAGAGAGAGAGAGAGAGAGAGAGAGAGAGAGAGAGAGAGAGAGAGAGAGGTCAGTCTGCAGGAGGTTACACATTTCACATCTGGAGAGTTGCTTGTTTAATCTCTCTGCCGGTTCATAGTGTTGTGTCCTTGAGCAACACAGCTAGCACTCCAGAGCTAGAGTCACCTTGCATGGCTTGGGGTGAGTGAAGGGGCAAGTGAACGAATGAGGGAATGAGTGGGAGAGTTAGGCAGTGAGAGAGTGAAAAAGGTAGAGAGTGAACGAGTGAAAGAGGGAGAGACTGAACCAGTGAGAGACTCAACAAGTTAGGCCATGAGAGAGTGAATGAGGGCGACAGGGAAGAGAGAGTGAGAGCAAACAAGAGAGAGTGAATGAGTGAGGGAGTGAACGGGGGGAGAGAGAGTTGGGTAGTGAGAGAGTGAACAAGTTAGATAGTGAGTGAGAGAATGAGGGAGCGAGTGAAAGAGCGAGAGGGTGAACGAGTTAGGTTGTGAAAGAGGGCGGAACGATCGTACAAAGATCCGAAAATGGCAGCAGGGTCTGCAGTTTTTTGCATTCATCTTCTTAATCTAAACGGACCCCTGGGAGACCTTATGCGTAGACCTCCTCCGTTGTCTCCGGTGTCTGCGATAATGAATGCTGAGCAAGACCGTTTGGAATTGTGTGTACAGCGAGATTTTCCCAGATGGTAAAACGGCATGGGGTCTTCTGTGTTCACGTACCAATTGTCTTAGTGCCCCTCTGCTGAAAGAGCACGGGTTCATGGAACGTTGCTCATGTTTTTTGGTGATGGGTGAACCGGGCGTATCACCGCTCACAGCTAATGGAATTGAACTTTGTGAACGTGGTGAACGTGCGTGCCGTTACTTCTGGCATAAAAGTGAACAACGCTCACGCTCTGTATTTTACGGCGTTGGCGAGGATTCAAAGGAGTTTGATGAACAACTCTGAACATTCCAATTGGGAAAATAATAATCGCAAATATCTTTACGCTAATTGTGCCCGGTAGGGCCCGAAAGAACAAGTCAGAACAGTCGGCCACGTCGGTGAACGGATCTGAAACGACACGACACGAGTTGAAGCATCCGTCTTGGGACATGTCTGAGTGAGTGATGAGTATACCACAGTGTGTATCATAACTGCATAACACTTTTCTTCACTGTCTGCATGATATGACGCATTGTTTAAGCAGTAAAACATACAGTATTCTCACGTTGGTTTTTCTTGGCTTTTAAAAGTAATCTGGATTCTGTAGTGGTATATGTATTTTATTTTGGGAAGGGGGCAGTGGAGATGGGTAGGCTAGTGGGAGGTGCTACTAAAAAATTAATACAATAGAATAAATAAAAAAACAACAACTGTGAACTGTGAGCTATGGATGCGGTGAACTTCTTCATTTGAACCCGTGTGAACTGAACTCTGAGCTAGCTCAGAGCTACTCCTCCCCTGGCAACTCCCATGATTGACCAAACATGGATTTATTTGTGTTTTAATGTTGGGCTGTTCAACCGCAGTGTACAAGAAACAAATGGGGAATGAGGCGGATGCCAAACCCTGGGCATCACATAGCCCCTCTCTCTCTCTCTCTCTCTCTCTCTCTCACTGTCTCTCTCTCTCTCTCTCTCTCTCTCTCTCTCTCTCTCTCTCTCTCTCTCTCTCTCTCTCTCTCTCTCTCTCTCTCTCTCTCTCTCTCTCGCTTCATCAACTATTTTTATATGAATGGATGAATGTCAAGTAATAGCAAAAGGGAACGGTTTCTCAAAGAAAGGAGAGAGAGAGAGAGAGAGAGAGAGAGAGGAGAGAGAGAGAGAGAGAGAGAGAGAGAGAGAGAGTGTGTGAACACTGGACAGGTATGCAGGCAGCCTTAACAAAAAGTGGTTTCGTTCTGCTCAAATTATACAATACAATACAAGACATAATAGCAAAATGGAGAGAAAATAAGTACAAAATAAACTACAAAAATAAAGAAAATTATTATTGCTGTCTTGCTGTCTATTTCACTGTTTATTTAAAGATATAATATTTATCCACATTTAATTGGCTTCTTGTCTGAATATTTTAAAAGGATTGTTACCATTCAGTCTTTCAGTCTGAGTGTTAGTCTTAGACTTAGAAAAATATATAGTTTTTATAAATGTTATTTATGCGATAAGCCTTATATCTTGGCTTATTCTGATTCGGTTCTTGTTTCATTCTTTTTGATTCACTTGATAACAAGGCAATGTTACAGTATTTAGCCATATTAGACATTTTGAAGTTATAATTCAGCTGAAGGTTAACACGCTTAGCTCGCTATTTTCCCTCCAAACGCACATCAAAACGCACTGAAAACCCGGTGGAAGAAGTGAGCAGGGTGCTAATTTGGAATGATAAGTAAGATCCTGTGGAAAATATATTAATAATATATAAATAATATATAAATATCACCCTCAAAGAGCATGGCATCAAAGCATCGCTCTCTCCCCACGCAAGAAAGAGGCTGATTGAAATGAGGCCTTTGTTGGTGGATCTAAAGATCTGTTCAGAGGAGGGGAATAAGAGGAGATCCACCTCCTCCTCCTCCTCCTCCTTCTCTCCTACGCCACCTCTCCTCATCCTTCATCCTTCATCCTCCTTCTCTTCTCCTTTCCTCCTCCTCCATCACGCCCCGCCTCCTCCTCCTCTTCTCCTTCTCTACCACCTTCACACTCCTCCTTCTCCTTCTCTCCTCCACAACACTCCTTCTCCTCCTTCTCCTTCTCTCCTCCACCACCACCACACCTTCTCCTCCTTCTCCTTCTCTCCTCCACCACCACCACACTCCTCCTCCACCACCACTCCTTCTCCTCCTTCTACTTCTCTCCTCCACCACCACCACACTCCTCCTCCACCACCACTCCTTCTCCTCCTTCTCCTACTCTACTCCACCACCACTACACTTCTTCCTCTCCTTCTCCTTCTCTTCTCCACCACTACACACCTTCTCCTCCTCCTCTTCTCCACCACCACCACACACCACCACCACCACCACCACCACCATCACCACCACCACCACTACCACCACCACCTCCACCACCACCACCACCACACTCCTTCTCCTCCTTCTCCGTTTCTTCACCAACACCACACACATTCTCTCAATTCTTCTTAATATTGACATTATCATATCAATATTCTGAATCTAAACTCTAAATGCCAGTTCAAATGTGTTTTTGGGGAATTCCTGCTTAGAATCTTAACTATGAAACATTATTTATTAGTTCATTTTTTCACTTTGTATGGACTGTCTGTCTGAGGGTTTTAGATAAACAGAGAGTTTTTATATTTTAAGTTATTAAATACCGGTATTGATGACAGAAAACAAGAGCAATGCACACAATCTCTTTAATTGTCTTTAATTCAATTATTCTCATAACCTCACCCCCAGATAGTGTTGTATCTTAAAGGTGGGTTAGAGGTTATGCAAAACACCACATTGATATGTACGCTCTGTACATCATGGAACTAGAAGGTGAAATGTGTTGAGGCGGTGGAACACCTCCGCACACGCTACGCTAGTCTGCTAACTAGCATCTGTGATCCAGCATCTGCTGCCGACCAAGGACTGCATTAGCATTCCATCAATCAAGGCGCTGACTTCCTGCAGACTGCGTTAAAGTCGCGCCAAGAAAGCAAACCCGCTAACAAGCAGTCAGAAGTATCTGCTGCTCCTGGCAAGCTGGCATGCTATGCTACGCTAGGCCACGCAAGGCAGGCAGAAAACCTACTGTTCAGACGTCTGGAATAAACTCACAGGGAACACGGATCAAACATGTTTCTTCTAATTAACGAAGGGATGACATTTGTTAAAGTTAGATTTTTTTGGGAGTCCGGGCCAACTAAATATTTCCTTAAAAAGTAAATAGTTCTGCTCAAATCTTTGGTAATTAGTTTTAAAGTTTGAAATTGAGAATCTCCATTCACAGATATGTGACATAAAAATATGATACTGCTGAAGTCATCGTGTCAGAATACTGGGTAACCCAACACAATATGTGCTCTAAACACATGGAACTGGACAAGTACCAGAGGTTGGCCCCAATGTCTATTTCCTCTATTTCAATCAGGAAGTGTGGGTTGTTGTTGTTGATGTTTTTGAGTAACTAGAGAATGGCTGTCACTTTATAAATATAGAGAAACACATTTTATTCCTAAAAGTGTGCCATATGCTCCACTTTTTTGGCCTTAGTTAAAAATACCTTGTGTGCGTGAAGCAATAAACACATCCGTGTTCAGCGCTAAGCGTTGACGCTACCCTGGGCATTGCAGAAAACTGAATTTGTTAACTTGATGCTGCACTCAAAGTTCAAACTTTGCCCTGGTTGAGGCCCTCGGAGCGCGTCCTTAGAAATATAAGATACATCCTTGTCAGTACATCTGTACCAACAGCTGACCTAGGGTCCAGCCTTTTGCTGAAGTTGAGTTGATTAATGCTGGCTGAGTTTTGGTTCCCTGGGGCCATTGTTTTAGTTAGTATGTCCTTTGTTTTCATCCTTCCTTCATTCCTTCATGTCAAAGACAAACAAGCTGCATAAGTGGGACATGACCAAGAAACCGACGTGATATCGCCAATGGGAACATTGCCCTTGTGTTTGGATCTCCTGGAACCTTAGTGTGCGCTTCGGATGCCATACTTTGAATAAGACCTCCAATAGGATCAGCTGCACTATGATGACAGCGGGGTCCAAGATTCCTGCAATCGGTGAACACCGCCTTGGAATTGTTGCTTATGCCAACAGGTCCTGTTAAGAGTAGAGAAGAAGAGGGGAAACAGAGCATCCTCTTGATCTCCCTCTGTGTCCTCTACCTGCAATTGGGAGCTCTGCTGATGAATTCAAAGCCAAACTTAAAAAATCGTTACTCTCTCACCTGGCTCCTAGGAGTGTCCCTCGGCTCTCATTACAGCTGGAACGACCCGTTAGTCAGCACTAGCCTACCTTTGCCGCTGGAACTAGATTTTAGGTCTCCTACACCTCCTGGGGGGGGGGGGGGTCATAAATATCTGGCCTGTAAATCCCTTAGGGACTGTAACTGTGATTAAGGGCTATACAAAGAAATATGTACTTGACCTGAGAAGAGGAGAGTAGAGGAGAAAGAAGAAGAGAAGAGGATGTGGACTCCTCTGGTAGTAGGGGTGCATTAGAAAGTCTTTCTCTCCTAGTCGTGTTCCAGTCTTAATGCTGGTCTCTCCAGTGGTCTCTCATTAGTGTGGCGTATGAACATCATTGCAGTATGTCAGTGAATAAGAATGAACAACATCTGCCAAGTTGCATTCAGAAATACCATTTTTCATCATTCTGAAGCTTCTACAAACGATTTCCAGAGTTTGGTTTCAAGTGACACAAAGAAATGTCAGTAAAACAAAACAAAAAGAACTGCTTTGCTACCTCTCGTTGCCAAAAAGACACTGAGCTCTGTGAAGTAATGATATAGGTGGCTGGTTTTTTTTTGGAGAGGAATGTTGTCCATCCTCTTATCTTTAGTGGTTATTCATATTTTAGCAGCATTCTTATAGTGATTCATATGAGCATGAACCAGAAAATCAACCCAACTGAAGTCAGAACATAAATATTGTCTGGGATTCTGGCAGCTGTTGGGTTGTTGTTGTTGTTGTTGTTGTTGTTGTTGTTGTTGTTGTTGTTGTTGTTGTTGTTGTTGTGGTGGTGTTGGTGGTTGTTGTTGTTGTTGTTGTGGTGGTGTTGGTGGTTGTTGTTGTTGTTGTGGTGGTGGTGTTGGTGGTTGTTGTTGTTAGTTGTAGAGCCAAACCTTCAAGCTGTCTCACAACGAAAGATATAAGAAACATAATCAGCTAATAAAACAGTAAAACCCCAGTTGAGATAGTCTCCCAGAATGTTCCAGTAGAGTAGGTACAGAGCACTATCATGATTATTCTATTTAACAATACCTCTTCTCACCTCCCACCCATTGTTTTTGCCATATCATGGCGATTGCCATGGCAACCTGTGTTCCCTGCTCATAGTGGACAGGACATTTGAGTTGAATTTGGGTTCATTTTTCGATCGGAACAGACTGTGAACGAAACACTAGCAGTCCATTAAAAGTGTCCCTAATTAGATCTGTAGGATAAAAAAAACCCTGTCAAAGATTACACACAAAAGGCTTATCGTCGCTCGATTAAGGAAGTCCACGGGAACATTTAGAGGGTCTTTGAATGAAATCATTAAAAGTTGACTTTTTGATTATGAAATAATAAAAGTAAACTTTGAAGATGATGTGGAGGTCAGTGTGATCTCGACCCACGCGGCCATCGGGACGTTAGCCCAGGGCAGAGAGGGTAAAGTGGTTTGAGTGGTCAGCTTCATCTCCAGAGGTTCTGGGATCCAAACCCCCCCCCTGATATTCCCATTCCACATGCAGGCATCACGCCCGTACCCCTACTTAATGACATGCGTCTGAAGGGAGTTGTATGAATACATTGTCTGCTTAAGAAGGTTGACCATATTTTGGTTTTCTAAATAGAGGACACCGGGGTCAGGATAGAGGAGGGTGTAAGGAGAAATGTCAAAGAAATGTAAAGTAATGCAACTGTAGGAAGCAAAAGTCGAATCTCTGACATTTTTAGCGATTTTGGAAATCCTGGCCAGACACGTTTTTTTTGCCCTAGCCTCACCCTAGCCTAAGGACTACATGATAGGAATATAAGATTGAAGGGCAGACTCCATCTCCATCCGGATAATTCTTCCAGATGGAACCATTACGTTTATAGCTGGATGCGGTTCTCCTCTCAGGATCACGGATTGTTCTAACCATGAATTCTTATCCTTAATCCACCTTAATCATCTCTCCACTGCTGTTCAGATCTTTCTTCGAGAGATCCCGATGGAATATAAGCAAAAACAGAAACACAAACCATTGAACAAACACCGGGAACGCGTTGAGCTCACCGCTACCACTTCTTTGTAAGCTTTGTAAGCTTTGTAAGTGGACAAAGTGTTTGTCCACACTGGCCTATGATATCATGGCGTTCATCATCGTCCTGTAGCTCTCATCTCTCAGCAATGTGCGTCGCTTCTCAGTGAGAGGAGAGGCGGCGGCGGCAGCGCATGCTTATGTTTACAACATGCTGACAATGTTTTAACCGTGTTCCTATCGTGAGCCACAGGCTAACAGATGCTATGTTAGTTTGTTGTAATGCGCGAAACAACATGCATACATACATGTAAACACGCGCTTACGGTTGCAGATTAAATAGAACTGTCAGTCACAACATACCGACTGATTCAACATACATGATTTTGTCACTTGTTGTCCTTAAACCCCAGCAGGCAACCTTGCTACACGATCAGCATTCATATACGTAATATATTTATTATTAAACTATGTAACAAATATTCTTCTTAAGGAAGAAGCCCATGAATTAACTAACGTGTCAACGTTAATTCAAGTTTCAATGGCTTTGAAAAAAAAAGAAGAAAAATATTGAGTTTATCACTCAACGTATTTAACATGAAGGGATTGTTGATTACTAAAATTGTGTCATGAGTGCAGATGTAATGACACATCCTGGGGCTAGACCTACTATAAACTGCTAGAAATGTTTTTGTAGCCATAGCCATTTTGCACAGCTTTAATGCTGCCATTCTGTAATACTGTAACTCTGGAGTAGTATAGGGTCTTCCGGCGGGAAAGCGTTAACGTGGTGAGCAAGCTGTAATCCGTCCTCCATCTTGTTTAGTTTTCTTGAAACATCAGCAAAGTCCTCCACCTCTCCTCCACCTAATTCTCCTCTCCTCTGCTGTCAGCACACAGTACACCCAGCACACACACACACACACACAAAAACCACACACAAACACACACACACACACACACACACACACACACATCCTCACATACACACACACACACACACACACACACACACACACACACAAACAGACACACATACACACACACACACACACACACACGCACGCACACACACAGGTACACGCATGCACTTACTCACCACACATACTATATTTACTTCACACAAACACACACATACACGCGCGGACACGTACGCGTACACACACACGTGTACATAAAACCCACTCACCACACATCCTATATTTACTCTATAAACAGAGCAGAGGTAGACCGCGTCGAACTTAGCGCGCTATGTCCTGCCTATTTATTATTTACCCATTTTTCGAGTGGAAGATATCTAAAACAAAACATTCCCCACTCGCCAATATGACTGTTGTGGCTTGCTACAACCCAAAGTAGTTCGGGTTGGTGAAACCGACTTTTTTGCAAAACTTTTCAAATATATAACTTTTAAGAGCCTTTGACCGCAAAACACTGGATAGTTTCAATGTCTCCTGGTGTCTCCAATGACACCCTTTGCCAGGTGTGTGCACGCACCAGCATCTTGTCTTTCGAGTCTTTGGAGTTTTACTCTGCATTGGTGTATCGTAACAAAGTTCTCGTAAAGGTGAAGATACAATTATTGACCGAATTAGCTTAATATGACATTATTGATTGTGTTACGGTAAAAAGATTGTCAAAAGAAGCTCCAAAAGAGACTGGTGAACTTGCTTTTTAGATATGTTCGACTTGATGTTAATGAAGAGGGAAATAATAGAGCCCTTAGTTTACATTGACATTACATTACAGTCATTTAGCAGACGCCTTTTGACAAAGTGAGTTACAATAGTACGTTCAACAAAGGTAGGCAAGAAAACAACTCGTCACCAGAAGTGAAAAGTGCATTTCATTCCTAACAAGTCTCCAAGAACTGAACCAGTGCTCAGGTAGAAGTACAATAAGTTGGCAAACAAATAGAACAATATGTAACTTACTAACAAGCTAAAATCTAATATTTAAAAAGTGATAAGAGGACGCACTAGGTGGAAGGATCTGGGTAGTGTTTCCTGATGAGGTGAGTTTTCAGCCAGTTGTCAGGAAGATTGGCAGTGACTCTGCAGTCCTGACATCCGTGGGGAGTTCATTCCATCACTTTGGGGCCAGGACAGAGAAGAGCAGACCGCGTAGATCGGCCACAAGGGCCCCTAAGCGAGGGGGAAAGCAGACACCTCCAAGTAGCAAAGCGAAGTGGACGGGCTGGGATGAAGGGCTAGGCCATTGCCTGGAGGTCGGAAGGAGCTGTTCTGTTTACTGCCCTGTTGAACTGGATGCGAGCAGCTACAGGGAGCCAGTGTAGAGACCTGAGAAGGGTAGAGCTCCAGGGGTCTGATGGCGGATGCCGGGGCGCCAGCAATGAGGGAGTTGCAGTGGTCCAAACGGGAGATGCCTGGATGAGCACCTGCGCTGCCTTTTCAGTGAGAAAAGGCAGAATCCTCCTGATGTTGTAGAGGAAGAATCTGCAGGAGCGTGTCACCGATTAGATGTTTGCTGAGAACGACAGTTGGTCATCCAGGGTCACACCCAGATTCCTTGCAGTCCAAGTAAATGTCAATACAGCACGCCCTCTATAGAGGGCTAATCTATATATCTATATAAACAAAATCGATATATATATGTGTACACACAACACATCTGCACATATGTAAACATCTATACACACAACACATACACATACTCTAGTCAAATACACACACACACACACACACACACACACACACACACACACACACACACACACACACACACACACACACACACACACAAACACACACTCACCCGCCCACACAGTGTTTGGTCTCTGAACCAACAACCAGGAGAGGAGAAGGGAGGGGGGTGAGGGCCCCACCATGAAGGGTATGAGGGGAGCAGGAGGGAGGAGGTTAGGAGCACTGAGGGGAACTTGACGAGGGTCTGATGAATGGTTCACCGCATGCGGACGTCCGCCTGGGACCATGCTAATGGAGGTGGGGGGAGGGCGACCACGGGCAGACACACACACACACACACACACACACACACACACACACACACACACACACACACACACACACACACACACACACACACACACACACCAATACCCCCCTGACTCACTTCCTCTGGGTGAAGTTGTGTTGTGTTTTTGTATTTTTTTCTCTAATCTTCTGGCGGAGGTGCCGTGTCAGCGAGCGTGTTTTCTGCTTACAGACGCCAGACGCCACGGGTCACCTGACGGGGGTCAGGTGATCCTCTCTCGGTTGCCCATGGCGACCTGCTCTCAATGTAAAAGACTGAATGCTTTTTAGAAAGAACAGGCTGGCTCGTACATTACCGTAAACAAGTCTGTTTTAATGCTAGCCCCTCGAGACGAGGGGGTTTGTTTGTAAATTAAATGTGTAAGTAAGTAAGGCGTGAAAACGAAACCCTTGATCTCCCGGGCGTATCGGTTCTCGGAAACTAACCGTTTCTATACTCATTACCACGATTGAAAAGAAATACACTCGTCACCACACCTTCAACTTCATATTCCACAGAGTGTACCATAAAAACAAAAACAAAACCTAGCTCGAAGTGGCGTACAAATTAAAAGGTACCAAATCTCACATTTCCAAATGTTTGTAATATCTCCGGAATATCGTTTTAAGGCGCCTGCAGGCGACCTCAGTGTCGGTCCACCTGGAGCCACTGGGGGAAACAGAGGTAGGCCTGCTCTGCGTCACTTCTAAAAGGACTTTGGTTATTCACTCATTCATCCATTCGTCTAAATGCAAATGAGACAGCGGGTCGTTCGGCTGGTGAAAGTTAGCGGCGGTGGTCTGTCTGGAGAATAAGAGATTTTACCAGCAACACCTGGTCGTTATCTCCTCTGCCGAGATCCAACCGTTTGTACGGAGGAGGGAGGAAATACACCAAGGAACAAAAACCTATTTTTACCTTCACCATTTTCTACCTTCTTATCTTTGTCTTTGGTGTTCTCAGACTATCAGTATATATCAGTTATCGCATATATAAAATGTAATGTACTTTATATCACTTTTAAAAACGTAATGTTTGTTCAGTATAACAGAATTTCACGTGTGTCCTGTTACGACTATATGTTATGGATTTTTACAGTAGCACACGTATCTCATATTCAGTATTCCTAAAACAGTTCCTGCTGTTCCTGGTTTTTTTTTTATACATTCAGTATTTCGTGTCCACGTACGTTCAGTCACGTCATGTTGGTCAAAGTCAAACCCCCGGTGTTTGCCCTTGTCGTCGTCTGTGAGTGTTTTCAAACAGCTTTCCAGCTTTGAGCTTTTGGAGTGTTTATTGAAGCCTAACTCGGCCCAGTTAAATACAGCAGGACATTGCTGCTCGGCCGCGTCTCCAGCGCTCCTCAGATTGTGTATGAAGAGGAAAAGAGCGCGGCTGAGAGCCAAGCCCTGCAATCTTCCACCGGTCGGCTAAATTGCTTTCATTTCGCCCGGGCTGTCCTTTGTTATCGTCTGACACGGCCGCTGATTATACTCGAGGCGGATCGATAAACGGCGGCTGGAAAACCTGGGACGGGGAAATCAGCCGTGTGTGACGCTCCGCCCGGTGCCTGTACACGCCGGCGGCCTTTGTGGGGGAGTGGTATGGTACCCGGATGGCCCAGGACTCTCTGCTCGTCAATAAACTAAAAACGATATGACAGGATTCAACTTCGGTCGCAGACAGAAATAGTTAAACAAGTATGTTGCACACAACCGTCTGGGTCCCTGGTTCCATCTCTCTCTCTCTCTCTCTCTCTCTCTCTCTCTCTCTCTCTCTCTCTCTCTCTCTCTCTCTCTCTCTCTCTCTCGCTCTCTCTCGCTCTCTTTCCGTCCATCCATCTATTTGGTGAATATGATTCTGAATGTTTGGTGATGTTTTCATTCTTAAACGGTGTTGCTTTGGTTTGGCAGCAGCAGCATTGGTAGCTGATGCCAACTGGATGTTGTTGCAGCTCACACCATGTTGCAAAAAGCCATCATGTGCACTGTGCCCTTGCCTCAAAGTCCACACCAGTTCCCTGCGTCCATTGTTTTCATTTGTGTACACCCTGTCCTCATTCAGGGAAAGATAACACAACAACATTTATAAGACAATGTGTGTGTGTGTGTGTGTGTGTGTGTGTGTGTGTGTGTGTGTGTGTGTGTGTGTGTGTGTGTGTGTGTGTGTGTGTGTGTGTGTGTGTGTGTGTGTGCTGCCTCCCTGTGTGTATGTGTGTGTGTGTGTGTGTGTGTGTGTGTGTGTGGTGTGTGTGTGTGTGTGTGTGTGTGTGTGTGTGTGTGTGTGTGTGTGTGTGTGTGCGTGTGTGTGTGTGTCTTGGAGGGACAAAGCCAGTGTGGATAGAGTTTCTTGGGTCTAGCGGTGAATGCGTGGAGAATGCAGAGAGTGTGTGTGGTGTGTGTGTGTGTGTGTGTGTGTGTGGTGTGTGTGTGTGTGTGTGTGTGTGTGTGTGTGTGTGTGTGTCGCGTGGCGGCGTTGATGCGCTGGGGCAGGTGTCCCCTTGATGTTCCCACCACAGTTATTAACCAGTCATATTGTTTGTGAAAACCAATCATAAAGAATAAGCGCCAGTGATAGCCACTGTCTCAGCTTAATTGTGGCTCCGCAGCAGCCGCATGGGGGAGGATGCTGGGCTGCCAGGAGCCATTTGCATCCGTTGACTTTGAAGATGGCGCTCGTCCACCAAGCGGTGCAGAGCTCCAGGTAGCGCGTTAACCGTCCAATTAGATGCATTCTTAGGAGTAAAACGAAAGAAAAAAAAGCTTACATACGCCTTGCTAAAGCTCCACTAGCAGCCACCACCTTAATCTGGAAGACGACGGCGGGAAGATAATTAGCTTAACGGCGTGAAGGTGGGAGATAGCGAACGCTTAACCGATCGCGGTTTTTTCGAGCGGATGTGGAACCCAATGGCATCGCAGGTCGTAGTCATGTGTTACTTTAAAGGGTGACACCAAAATCACTTTTTTTGTCAGTTGAACACGGTTCCATTTGGGTCTCACATTTCTGTGTTATATTTGACTAAAATGTTAAACGTCGTTAAACTGGGGGGAAATTCTCTCGTTACATGCAAGAAGTCTGCTATACATCCGTCTATGAACGCTTCTCCAGAGTGGTCGTTCTTCATTGGCTGCGCACCCGAGCTGGAGCGAGCGTGATGTAGGTTTTGAACCACGGACCCTCGCACTTGTTCCTCCTATGGTACCCAATGTGTCAGTTTCTTCTAAAACCTTTTACGGCTGTCACGACTGCTCAGACACCATGTTCTGAATCTCGTAGGCGGACGTTCGCCTGCTAAAACGGGGGGCTAACTCACCCTTTAAGAACCCAACCTAAGGCCTGCATGGCTTTGCCACAAATGGACTGGATGGAGTTTGTTTATGCAGGAGAGCAACACCCTCTCACACAGCTTCTTCACCTAGCTCTCTCACACTGTTAACTGATGTAGCTAACTAATCTAGCTTACTCACGCATACCTTATATGAAACAAACTTGCCTCGCTAACTAACACGGCTACTCCACATTATTAGGAACATTTCATAGCTTAAAACACATTGCTTTTTGCTCTTTTTTCATGGCTGTTGTGAATATTGGGTGTTTTTCTTTATGTTTTAACATGAGCCAATGTAATGTAAGACAATTAAAGACAATGTGTTGTTGTGCTGTTGATATATACATGTTATTTTACCAGAATCTCACACTACTAACAGTTTTCCTCTCTGGCTTCAGCAGGCTGTTTTCTAGAACAAGTCACCCCAGGTATAATGTTGGGGCTCGGATACTGGGACAAAACACAGCAAGTCCAGTCACCACACACCAATCTGGTGGGCTGGAGGGAGGGGGATGAATAAAAGAGGTCAAATCCAGTATGAATGTCAGAGAATGTGGAGAATGAAGCCTGTGATTCCCCAAGGTCAGCATTATACAGTGTATTGTTTGCTGAAGTTGACAGTTGGAGTTACATGATTCACTCAGAAATGTTTTATTTATTCACCAGCACAGATTTTTAAAGCGCAAGAACTATATAAATTGTAACCTGAGAGACAGCACCCTCTCTAGGGCACATGTCGGCTACTACAGCTATTGTGTCTAAACACTGAAATTGGCACCTGGTGATCTAACTTGCCATAAGTGACATCACTAAATGGCGCTAATTGCAACCAATCACAAGCACTAATTGCACAGCCTGCGAGTGTGGCTGCTCTTTAAAGAAAATGACGGCCCATTTGGAAAGCATTAGAGAGAACCTTTTTCCTTTTATTATACCTTCCAGATGATTCTGGGAGAGTACTACAGCTGGCGGGTTCAGCAGGGCACACGACCTGCTCTCTTGCGTTGAAGCCCAAAATGTTCCCCCTCTCCTCTTCGCTTCGGCCTGTCGGCTGTGGCCTGTTGACTCATTTGCCAACCTGGTTCTAGTTCTCTGGGTTCACGAGATGGTCCTTCACTACGTTAGATAGAGAACTGCGAAAAGACAGCCCGGTTAGCGACCAGCCACACCACCTCCATCACTGTCCTGTGTGGAATATATTGTCCTTTATGCCATCGCTAAAATAGAGTCATAGAGTTTTAAGAACTCAGCTAGGCTATTACTCGATGTCTAATTGCTACAGTATCACCATTTATGGACGTATTTTTGTCATTGTTGTTATTGGTCAAGTGGACATAGACCACCAACTGACCGCATCCACATAGCAAGAGCCTGGTTACGAGTAGAGGGTATCCATGGAAACCAAATTTAAACCAGGAAGCAGTTCTCCCACAAAACACCCATCGGACAGGTTAGACAGCGTCAGCTCACAAGAGCCAATCAGGAGTACACTGATTGGCTCTACACTATGTGCACACAAGTTAAATTCTCAACATCACGTTCACTTATTTTACTAGGCTATTACATTGCATTATCAGAATAACCTCTGTCTCTGTCTGAGTCGTTTACCATCGAACCATCGAAGTGAAGAGCGGCAAGAATTTTCCCACAACACATGCTTGGCCTCTATCAACACCACCCTAACGACCCCTGACATAAGCCTGCTAAATGCTTAGGATGCTATTATGGTCTAATCTCCTCCTTCATACAGCATGCCTGCCTGCCTGTCTAAAACGTTGAGGTTGTATACTCTTTCCGATTACCTATATTAGTAATTAAGTGCATTAGATAGTAATACTACCAAATGGTTCTATTGATAACAGAAATGCCACATTGTGTGTGTGTGTTGCGGTGTTGGGCTGTCCCACTCCCTGCTGCAAGGTGCTGCAGGGAGTGAGCGAACGAGGAGTGTTGAGGAGAGATAAGCTACACCTCTCTTATCTGAGCTACACGGAGACTTTACAACAAATAGCATTTCTGCAGTTTTTTTTCCCCTTTACCCTCACGGACGTATTTGAGGGTTCTCAACGTCTGCGAGCGGTGGTGTATTTCTCCTAGTTTTCGGCCGCTTTAAGTTGTTCCGGAACAGTCTGTTGCAGACGGCATCGAGATGGACACGCTGCAGCAGCCTGATTTCTTATTTTATTTATTATGATGTTATGATATCTATTAAGCCATACCCAACCACCAAGACCGAGGACACGCAGAATATTTTTATTATAATATATATTTTTATTTACATTTTTGAGGTTGTTCACAATATTGTTTTTTGTTACTTTTGTTGTTATCCATGAAGAGTTACATCTAAAATGACTTTCAATAATTAGCGACTAAAGAATAGTTCTGAGAGAGTCGCATAGGGTGGCTCTCTGGAGACAGATGTGTATCGAGTCCACTAAGTGGACTTTAGTAGGTGTGTCCCAGGACCAGCACAGCATAGCACAGGTGATACCAGACCACAACCTAGCCTTTGCAGAGTGGTGCGGAGAATACATATACTGCCTTTAGTAGTGGAGACACTCGGGGTGGCCAATCAAATTTTAGCGGTGACGAGGGGGGGGCATATTCCACCCCAGGTCTCCCTGTGGACATGGCCTTGCTCAAAGGACACACAGAGAGACCCAGAGGCCAGAGTATTTAAGTCCAGATCAGAATATGACCTGGGAGATCAGAAGAGAGAACCCCGAGGCCGCAACCTGACAGTCAACCGGGTGGTTCATAGTGGAAACGTGTCACATCCTGCAGAGAACAGCTCATTTTCCTGACTTCCTGTTAAACAGACACAGTGCCCTGAATGCAGTTTCGTGTTGTGCTTAGATGAACACTCACATTCACACACATTCACATTCACACATCCCAGAGGTTAACTCAGCTCTGAGCTAGCATTAGCATTCCATTGCCACGGCGACGACGGCAGAGTAAACACTATCCTATCCGACTTTACCCCGGATCAGGAATGCAGCGAATGAGGGTGACACAAATGCAGCACAAACACACACACACACACACACACACACACACACACACACACACACACACACACACACACACACAGCCGTATGCTGCAGTAATACATGCACTACCACACACTGCCAAAGTAGTACATTAATACACACTGTAAAATACTGCAGTGCAACACACAAAACTGTTGTAAACTACAGTTAAATACATTTCTACTGCAGTAAACACACACTGTTGAATTCTGCAGTAATACTCAGTCGTTTACTGCAGTAAAACAGCCTGTTGTGGAGGCCTACTGCAGTTCTTAAAGCACGAAGATAAGGCATTCAACCTCTCTCTCACTCACTCACTCACCCCCCCCCCCCACCCCTGCCCCCCCCTCTCTCTCTCTCTCTCTCTCTCTCTCTCTCTCTCGCTCTCTCTCTCTCTCTCTCTCATTCTCTCAACCTCTCCGTCTTGCTCTCTCCCTCCTCACACGTGGAGATGCAGAGAATTGTTTGGTTCAAAAGTGCAACTGAAAATACACACTGGCAGTGTGCTGCAGTGTAAACTTTATGACCGTATAGGCCTATAGTTTAGCATAGACATATCTGGTAAAGGAATATATGGCCAAATATCTGTGTCTTTGCGTGGTTTTGGTTAAAGAGTTCTATTTAAACCCTGTAACTAAAGTCAGTGATGGGTCCAAACATGGCTCCTGCTAGAGAGAGGCGAGCGAAGCGAATGCGTAGGTTTCGCTTGTGGTGCTACATAGCGCAGTTGTGGTGCTACGTACCGGGGTGCCATCGTATCGCAGTTGGTCAGGACTTATCCCAGTGTGAAATAAGTGAAACGGTATCACAACGTAGTGGGAAGGACAGAGAGCGTGTCGGTAACACGTTGACCCTGAGTCGACCCCGGGCTGTGCCTGGGGAGCTCTGGCAGAGGTTGTGCCAAGGTCGTTTGACTTGAACATACAGACTTTCGCAGAGAGGTAAACCGTTAGGCTATAATCAACACATGGGAATAGTATGGATGGACACTGAGTATTTTCTTCACTGGCTATGTTTTATTCTATTACACACCCAGAGAAATCACCGTTTTCTCTCAGAAACGTCGACAGTAGTCGTCAGAAATAACCGTGAAAACAGAGGAAGAAATGAAGCGGCCGTCGAGAAGCCGTCATGAGACTGTCTGTCCGCGGACCTGTGGCAGGGAGCGCAACTGCACATTGCCATCTAGAGGCCAGCGCGGTCATTACAGGTGAAAACAGGCTTTGAGGACCGAGGTGGTTTTTATACAGAAGTGGCCTGAGAGCCTTTTGCTTTTTCTCGACTCAATCAAATGCTTAAGAACATCTGGGATCTACTCCTACTGTCTGGCACCGACACACTCCACTGGCGCTGTAGGGGGGGGGGGATATGACGCACTTCAAAAGGAAAGAGCTGAAGTACTGTTAATTTAGTGTTTATTTGCAGGTGTAAAAAAAAAAAGTGTATTACCGATGGGTTAGGTGAATTTATTACATGACCCAGAGTGGAGAAGACAAGATCCTCCTTTGGACCAGGTCTAAGATTGACATTTGTTCCAGATTTATTTAGATTGATTGATTGATTAAAATGAGTGTTGGCATCTTGACACAGACGCCAACATTTTGGTCCTGCTGCAAAGCTGGCATTTCACACTAATGTTTGTTCCTTTATTTATGTAACAAGTTTAGTCGCGCACAGAAGCTAATTTGAAACACACACAGACACACACACACACTTACTCACGCACGCACACACACCAGACGCACACGCAATGACCTATCACTCCTCATGGTCTCTTTAGAGATAGACAAGATGATAATCTTTAAAATAATCTAAAATGAATCTAACCAAAAGATAATCTAATGTCGATTTCACAATCCAGAAAACCGCAGTGGACAGTAACGGGTTAGGCGTGTCTCTCTCGCTCTCTCTCTCTCTCTCTCTCTCTCTCCCCCTCTCTCTCTCTCTCTCTCTCTCTCTCTCTCGACTTTTCTTTCCCTCTTTCTCTTGCCTCACTCCCTCCCTGTATTTCTCTCTTAACCTTTCCCTCGCGTTCTCCCTGCTCTCTCTATCATCCCTTTCTCTCTCTATCATCCCTTTCTCTCCCATATCCCCGTCCCCCGTCCCCGTCCCCTATCTCCTCTACCTATCTTTCTCTCTAACACATCCCTCATTTTCTCTCCCTACCTCTCTCTTCATTCATTTTTTTTTAAAATCTCTCTCTCCCTCTCCCTCTCTCCCTCCCCCTCCCTCCCTCCCTCCCCCTCCCTCCCTTCGTCTCCATTTCTCTCTCCTCCATCTAAAGCGACTGCCTCCAGGGCTAATTGTGACTTTCCCCAATGTCACCGTTAATATATTCAAAATGTGTGATACTTTCAGCTGAATATAGGTTATTAGGAAACTATACAGGGCTGCGTATTACAACATTATTTCATGAAATTGCTTTTTAAATGTGAACGTCACACATGATAATTATTTTAAAAAACACTCAAGCATTATTGTAAATGTGAATATTGTAGATATTCGCTTCACAGGACATAACATTTACAAAAAGAACATTTGGTTTATTAGTTTCTTTCAACAGTACAAAATCATATTCAAATATTAAAGGCGCTGTCAGCGATATTTATTCGTTTAAATAATTGTTAAACAGCTCCCACACTCCGACAGCCGTCGCTGTCGGAGTGTGTGGTCAGCAACATGGGTCTGTAAACTGTTCACAGTCAGGCAGAAGGATTTCAGTGTTGACTGACAATAAATGGTGGAACAGAGCAAAGCTACCGATTGCAGCGCTCCCAGGAATGGCTTGCACAACCAAACACGGCAAAAGAGGAAAATAGAAAGAGAAGACAAGTAAGCTGCCAGGAAAAAGAGTCACGCAAGACCCACGTTCATGCGGTGACGTTGAAAGGGGGTTGGGGGGGCTTTAACGCACAGGTAAAAATGCACAGGAAGTTAGCCGTGGAAGTTAGCCTTTAAGGATCAGGATGAAATTACATCCCTCCTCCCATCTACTTAACACCCATCCAGCTGTCATCGGGCCATCCATCTACCTGTCTGTATCCACTCATCTATCTATCCATCTAGCTATATGTCTATCCCTTCATCTGTCATCTGTCACAACAGTATCCCCCCCTGAGGGGAGGCACCGGACGACCGCCCGAGAGCCCCCGGGTTCTCCCGATAGAAGTCGTCCAGCAGGGAGGGGTCCGCGAGATAGGAAGAGGGCACCCAGCTCCGGTCCTCTGGACCGAAGCCCTCCCAATCCACAAGGTACTGGAACCCCCGTCCCCGGCGGCGGATAGCGAGGAGCTTGCGGACCGCCCACACAGGGTCTCCATCGGCCAGGACCCGGGGAGGCGGAGGAGCTGTAACAGGGGGAGACAAGGGACTGGAGGCCACGGGTTTTAGCTGGGACACATGAAACACGGGGTGAACCCTGAGAGCCGGATGGAGAACCAAATGCACCGCAGAGGGGTTAATGACACAATCCACGGTGTAGGGACCAACGTACCGGGGATTCAACTTCCGAGTTGACGTCTGGGAGGTCTGGAGGAGCAGGTCCCGGGCCAACAGCCAAACCCTCTGGCCAGGCTGGTAGACGGGGGCAGGCACCCTCCGCCGTTTAGCGCCAAGCCGGGCCCACTCAGTGGCCCAGAGTAGCGCGTCCCGGGCGGCCCTCCAAACGCATCGACACCAGCGGAGGTGGGCCCTGGTGGACGGGGCCGCCACCTCCAGCTCCTGTTGGGGAAACAGCTGTTCCTCTGGTAGCCCAGGGAACACTGGAATGGTGACATACCAGTAGTGGAGCTCTCCATCACGTTGAGGGAATGCTCCACCCAGGGAAGGTACTTGGCCCAGGAGGAGGGTTTACTTGTGGTGACGCAACAAAGAGCCGCCTTGACGGCCTGGTTGGTGTGTCCGCCTGCCGATTGGACTGGGCGTGGTATCCCGAGGATAGGTTGGCTGTGGCCCCAATTCCCTTGCAGAAGGCCTGCCACACCTTGGAGATGAATTGGGGACCACGGTCGGATACAATGTCTGAGGGGATGCCATGTAGGCAGACCACGTAGAGGGTCAGGAGGTCTGCTGTCTCGGCCGCCGAGGGAAGCCATGGGAGGGAAACAAAAAGAACAGCCTTGGAGAAGCGGTCGACCACGGTCAGGATGGTGTCACAGCCTTGGGACACGGGAAGCCCAGTAATAAAGTCCAAGGCTATGTGGGACCATGGGCGACATGGGGAATGGGAAGGGGGTGCAGGAGGCCTGCTGGAGGGCGATGTGAGGCCTTGCTCCGGGCACAGGTGGTGCAGGCGGGCACAAACCCCCTGACATCCTTCCTAAGGGTGGACCACCAGAACCTCCGGCTGATGAACTTCGCCGTCCACCGCTCCCCGGGGTGACAAGCCGTGGGAGCGTGCAAAACTAAGAAACAAATGGACTTGGGTGATTTCCCAAAAGAGTGACCAAAGTACCCAAAGAATGCCCGTCTATGGCCCGGGGAGAGAGAGTGCGATCTAAAGCCACCAAAGGGACCCCCGCCTAGCGGGCTAGAGTTACATCAAGCAGACACTCGTCTGCACCCAAGTCTATGATAGTGCCAACAGACAAGGTCTCCTTACCCCAGGCTAAGGTGACCGGGAAGAGACGATTAAACGTACTACGGGGCGGGGAAAAGGATGCTTTGCTCACCAGTATGCCCCTTACTGGTGAGCTGGGTCGTTTGGGCGGGTTGGGCAGGCTCTGACATAATGTCCCTCCTTCCCACAGTAGAGGCACTGTTGGTGGGACATCCTGTACTCTCTTTGAACTGACGACAGGCGGGATCGGCCGATTTCCATGGGCTCTCCGGGCCCGGACGTCGACCTGGCAGGAGATAGCACGTGCTGGAAAGGGGCCGTGGTTAAGCCCGCGGCGGACGGGGTGGCGGTCTCCGAGCGAGACCCCTGATGGCTAACTAGCAGCCGGCTAGCAGAATAGTTGGATGGTCAAAGGCCGCGCTAAACTCTCGCTTGAACAGGGGGTAATCGGTGGCATAACCCCCGTCGCTGTTCACCACGGCTATTGCCCAGCTAAGAGCTCTGTTGGCAAGGAGGGACATCACAAAAGCAATCCTGGCCCCACCGGAGGAATACTTGGACAGCTGATGTGTGAATAGTAACTCACACTGAGCTAGGAACCCACGGCACTGGTTCAAATCGCCTCCGAACGCTCTAGGGCTAACCAAGCTGGGCTCGGCGCAAAAGACTGACTCTTCAGGGATATCGGGGCCAGCTGGGACGTAGGACGAACTGGTTCCCGGACCGGAACCTGGGGCTGGATAGGTGCGGACGGCTAACGTGTCCAGAGAGCACTGGATGGAAGCTAGGGCTCCGGACATAGCGCCCACCTTGGCGGTGAGGCTGGTGACCATACTGATGGTAGCCTGCGACGTGTTCTCCAGCACCGCAATCTGGGACTGGACCGAGGGAAAGCCTTTCCCAGTTCGGCCTGCAGTAGGGTAAGTTCAATGGCTTGTTCTGTTACAATCTTGCGTAACTCGAATGGTGTCCCGCTCCCTGCTTCTGGGTTCCCGGCTTGGCTCATCTTGGGCTTGATCATTCTGTTATGACCCAACGAGACCGGCTAGCCAAATGTGCCAGAGAACTCAGAAGAGACAGGACACCCAAAACAACAGATAATGTCTTTACTGAAAGATCCACAAACTCAAAAACAACAGGGTAGGGTTGGATAGGTTACAAGGTATGGTCGACACGGGGAGATAGAGACAGAGGGTGGAACGCGACGTAGTCGGACACAGGTTCTCGAGTAGGAGGGAGCCATAAGGTTCTCAATGATCAAGTGCCCGACGTCGGTCTTCGGCAGCCTTAAGACGGGTAGATCCCAGGTGTTCATTAGCCTCAGCAGGCCTGATTCTGATGGGCAACATCTGGGATTGATTAGAGACACAACACCTGTGGAATGAGGGGATGTTGTTGAGTGTCTGTTCACCAGAGACCTCCTAGAGTGTGTGGTAATGGTAATGGATGCTTTTATATAGTGCTTTTATCCAAAGCGCTTTACAAGTCATGCCTCACATTCACCCATTTATACACCAATGGCGGAGTCAGCCATGCAAGGAGACAGCCAGCACGTCAGGAGCAGTTAGGGTTAGGGTGTCTTGCCGAGGACACCGACAGTTTTTGCTAGGAAGAGGCGGGGATCGAACCAGCAACCTTCCGGTTGAGCTATACTGCCACCTATTGTCCAGCCTGTTGTCCTTCCCAGTGTGATCAAGACCCAAGTATTTCACCAGGAGGTTTAAAAGCTACTGAGAACTAACTGACTGATAAAACAAATAACTACAAACTCACTAACTGAAGGACAATCTAACAAAAGCTAAATAACTAACTAATTGACAAACTGACTAATTAATTCAGTAACTAACGGTTAATCAACTAACTAACCAGTTAACCAACTCATAAGTTAATTAACTGGAGTTCTGTTGGTTTCTGCTTCTCCAAACCACAGTTGTTGTTGTTGTTGTTGTAAAACCTAACTGTGGGTTTTTCTCAGACACAAAAAATTGGATTATATATATATATTTTATCAACTGATAAATATATTCATATCCAAGGGTGAGGAAGAGGACTCTATGCTATAGGGGCTGCAAGATGGTGACCCAGGGCGTGGTACTGTGTGCTCAGGTCATGTTGTTGTTCAGAGACTGGTTTTGGGAAGGAGTAAAAGAGAAGGAGAAAAACAGAAGGAGTCACAGAGGAGGAGAAGGAGGAAGAGGAACCAGATGTTTCCTCAAGAGCTTGTCTCGTCGCCCCCGGCAACACGGCTAACTTCCCTTCTCTGAGTTTTGATTTCGTTTTTTATTTACCACTCTGTCTCTCAGCGGTTGTGTTATATGGTGCATGTTGAAAAATAATGACACGCATACATGCATGCATATGTGCGCGTGCACA